>VXAZ01002138.1:1254988-1667780 GCA_013399875.1 Gymnorhina tibicen
CTAACTTTTCTGATAAGACTTAATAAACTATCTGAGAGCAGAGAAGGCTGAATGTCCTTAATTAACCAAAATCCAGGCAAGGACTCAGAAGTCCTCCCCCAGCAGGGGAGGAATGATTTAAGGCACAGCAAAACCAACAGGTGGAATTCAAAACAGAATCCCACAAACTCACAGCATTATTTTTACTTACAGATTTTAGAGAGCCGTGCTGGAATGGGGGGTGTTGGGGTGTCTTTGCGCAGGTAAGGAGAGCAAGGTGCACGGAGGTGACGTGGCCTCGCTCCGTGTCACGGAGCAGGCGCCCTCCGAGCCCGCAGTACTGCTGAGCTCAGCTGGGGAGGGAGCAGTGCTGCTGTCAGTGCCACGGAATCGTACCGCTGGCACAGGTAATGCTCCGGACTGACACATCCTGCTTTGTCCCTAAAAAGGACTTGTGCTTACAGAGCAGGGCTTTGCTCTGTCCAAACAACGCATTCCGGTTCCTCCACGCCCTGTTAACTGTGGAGTAGTAATTTGGTTGTTAGATTTGTGCTCACTCGTTCTGTGTTGAAGAAAGGTGGAAAAACTAGGGAATGGTGAATGAATTGCAGGGGCTGGTTGTGACCATAGTCTAACGATAGGAAGCAGAAAGTCTGACTGTTAAAGTAAATTATTCAAATACCTGCTGAAGGCTTTAAAAACTGTATGCCACTCTCAAGGTTTGTTACGACAGATAATATGCCAAATAATTTCTGTACTATGAATCCTTGGGAAACAAGTTCTGGCTCATAAAATCTCCTATGCAGGGCAAGCCAGTTTTGGTTGAGGAAGAGTAATTTATCTTACTGTGGCTGCAGCAGACCAGATATCCATGCTAAGAGCACATACATTCCAGCAGCCACACAGGATGGTGTTACTGATTAACTTGGCAGTGTCATCTGAAGAAACAGATGAAGCTGACTTGCTGGGAGCATCATTCTTTTGTATCTCCCCACACTTCATAAAAGTAAATAAAGCAGGTATTGTGGAAATGCCTTGCTGGCTGTATAGTATATATGGCCTTTATATGATTGATGGACAGATGGATTCTGTACTGTATGTTTCCATGGCTATAATAACGTGAAATTCCCTATACTCAGCATTTATTCCATATGCTTTTTTTTTTTTTTTATTTCACACAGTAATATTCCAGGAAGGAAACTGCTCTCCCACTTCTTATTAATCAAATATTCTTGCCTTTTAAGACTTCCAAATTTTAGTTATTATCAAGAATAACTGTTTTTGTTTTTAAATTCTAGGAGTTTGTATGCTGGTGGCCTTCCACCTTTTCAGAATGTTGTGTTTGCTAAATGACCGTCAGCAGACATAAAATCAGCATTGACATTGATAAAATAATGTCAGTAGACACAATGCAGGATTAATTAGAAACTTTGGCTTATGTAACATCACGTTGTATACTCTGACTGCCTGCATTATCATTCTTGATGAGAATTACATAAGGCTGCTGGCAAACACGTCCCATTTGGAGGTGACTTACACTGCCACACTCTTTTCTGTATATGAGTTATCATTTCTGCATATAAAATTAAGTAAGTAATGTTTCCAAACTTGGGAAGTTTGACCATGGGAAAAGACAGCTGCCAAACACAGTTACTGCCTGCTCTTGTGTCTCAGTGCCCAACCTAGTTACACTGTTAGAATGAGCAGGAAAAGCCAGAAAAGAGGCAAATCCTCCTCCAGCTGCAGTGTTTGAGTCCAGATTGTACCTCTTTATCAGATCTGCTGTGGTTTATGTAGAAGGTTGCAGGTGTGATGTGGAAGTTGCTATGCAAGGTGTGCAACCTGTGCTGAGTTTAGATAAAGCTGTTGTCAACAAGTTGTGAAAAAACCCTGACCTTCAGTCTGCATCTCTCTCTTTGAGGAGCACTGAAATTCATGATAATCCAACAAGGAATGGTAATCTTTAGAAGTGGCGTGTGAGGGGAAAGGAAAGCGAAAGGACTTACTTTTTGTTTATTCTCAAGATCAGAATCTATAATTTATTAGTCATAGTAAAATAAAGGTAGAAAAATTCCCTGGAGCTTTCTGACAAGACTTTGACCAGTGAGACTCTCACAACAGTAAAACACAGGAGAGCGAGAACTTTAGGGAAAAGAAAGGATTGTTCAAAAGCAAATCAGTGACATTGTGGGGGAGAAGAAGAATCAACGCAAATCGAATCGGGGAAATGGAAGTGAGGGTGGTAGGTGATGCCTGCTCCCACACCTCACAGTCCTTGAGAAACAGGCCTGGGTGCTATAGCAGAGAGAATTTGTTCATCCAGCTTTGGCTCTGCACGTTCCTTTGAGGTAACGTGAACAGGAGTGATGTTAATAGTTTAACAGGTGATGTTTTAGGAGGATAATATAGATAGAGACCAGTGCTTATTTTATAGTAATTTCATTTTCCTGCAGGTTTGCAAAGTCAGAGCAGTACTTTACTGTGCTCCCTACACAGCACTCATGTTTCAACCTGAACTGTTCCTGGGGGAATGGAGCTTATTGATGCCAGGCTTTCAGTGGTGTAAACAAATCACACAGAAACATTTGTTACGCGTCCAGGAAATATGGCACGTGTTATTACAGCATAATTTAAAAGGAGATATTAATAACTAAAAACTGCCCATCATAATTTATTCCAGAGCTTAATGGAGGATAAGTGGTTTGTATGACAGAGATCTGGCTCCCATTTTGCTGTCAGTTTGTATATGCAGCATTTCAGCCTCGGGTGAGAGTGAGTTTGTGGGGTGGAGAAGGGGACAGTAATTTGAGTTTTAAAAAATATTTTATGTAATTTAAGACCTCTTGTTAGAGCAAACTAAGTTCAAATAGATTTCCAGTCTGAAAATAATCTCTCACAGCGGGAACCTAATTTCAGTAATATGATAGAGAATTTTTATTGTACTCCTTGAGGCAAATTAAATGTGTATTTGTGCTTAAATATATTTTTAAAGTTCATTGGACGGAGTCCTACCAGCATTAGTGGTTCTACACGGAGTCTGCCAAGATGCATCACAATCTGATTCCTTATAAACGCTTGGAGTAGCACCAGTGCAGGGTGCCTGAGCCCAGTCTGCCTTCCATCCCCAGGGCCAGCTCTGCTTCCCAAAGGTGGCCCTTGGGCATGGCTTGCCAGGATTTCTGCAAGACAGTGCTGTGGATTTTCCTTATCTCAGCGGCAAGGGAGACTTCACTCTGTTCCAGGGGGTCCTCCTGCCCCCGGCATTCCAGCCTGCAGCCAGCTCATCCCTTCTGCAGCTGCGCCTTTTTGCCTTCCTTGCCAGGTAATTTCTTTGGTCGCCCATTAGCACTGCTGAGCACTTACCGTTTGAATTTCCCCTTCAGGCACTTCTGCAGTGACCTTAGCCTGGATATGTATAAAGTCTCCTGAAGTATCTGAAGTGAAAGAGGAAGAAGTAAAGCTAGTATGCTGAACCCAAAGATAACCATTTAGCTCAGGACTTCAGGCTTATGCCCTTTCTGTGCTTTCTGTAATTGGTGATGTTGACACTTTTTGTCAATGCTTCATTTATTATTGTGAGGTTTAAGTTATATCTGGACACAGGCATCCGTGGTGTCTTGGGGAAGGAGGAGATTTGTTCAGTGTTACTTTGGGTAAGGCTTTCATTAGGCTGCTTTTATTTGAATCTGCCTTTGCTCTGTATTTTACGCTTATAGCAAGGTACTTAGATACTTGGGAATCTTCAGAGAAGACTTAGTTTGCTTTGAAACTGTAAATTGTGACCTGTTGTATGTCGAAATCTAAAGTGTGTCTGCTGGAAGCCTGTTTGCACAGTTCAGGTGTTACAGAGGTGTCACTCCAAGAAGCTATCAGTGATACATAGGGGATCTCCAAAGTCACTGGGACATCACTGATTATTACTGAAAACTGGGTCATTTTCATAGAAATTGGGACAGCAGGGACAGGGGTCAAGGAAAAGAAGGAGAGAGAGGGATTATCAGTTGCATGCCTGAAAAGTAAAATGTCTGTCTTCCTTTTGAAGTGTCTGCTCAGATCTTGGAAACTAGTTGGGTATTTTTTCCTGGTTTTTCTGCTCATTTACATCATAATGTATTTCCTTGAAATCAGCCATATCACCTCTTTGTGATTAGCTGTGGGAGATTCAGTCATGGCTCCTGGAGCTGCTTTCAAGTCAATACAGAGCTGACAGTAACATCTGGAATATGAGGGGAAAAATTAGCACTAGTGAGACCTCTGCAGTACCAGCCTTTGTACACTGTATGTGACATGAGGAGTGACAAGGAGTGTGTTTCTGAGCTCCTGAGCCATTTGCAGGTTTTGAGATCTAAATATTTAAATACTGATAGCCACACAAGAATACAGGTTTCCATTCAGTCATGTAAGATGCACAAATGCATTGTGGCCAAAAGCCAGCACGAAGCTCCTTGCAGGAGGTTTACAGCTCAAAGATGGAAGCTTTCCAAGTGTTATGGGCAAAATCCAGTAGGCAGCTGAGCCCCACATAGCTGCTTGGTTACTTGCCCCCAGCGGGATGGGGGTGGAATTGGAAGGGCAGAAGGGAGAAAACTTTCGGGATGATAAAGTCATTTTAACAGATAAAGCAAATGCCAAGCACCCAAGGAAAGCAGAACAAGGAATTGATTCCCCACTTCCATGGTTGGGCAGGTGTTCATCCATCCCCAGGAGAGCAGGGCCCCATCACGTGTGACAGTGACATGGAAAGACAAACAGCATCTCTCTGACTGTCCCCCTTCCTTCTTCTTCCCTGAGCTTTATGTGCTGAGCATGGCCCCACATGGGATAGCCCTTGGGTCACTTGGGGTCAGCTGTCCTGGCTGTGTCCCCTCCCAGCTCCTTGTGCCCCCCAGCCCCTCGCTGGTGGGGTGAGGGCCAGAAAAGGCCTCAGCTCTGTGTAAGCTCTGCTCAGCAACAACCAAAACATCCCCGTGTTACCAACACTGATTCCAGTGCAAATCCAAAGTATAGCATTAGACAAGCTGCTCAGAAGAAAATCAGCTCTATTCCAGCTGAAACCGGTGCACCAGGAAAGAAGAGCCAGGAGCTAGGCTGAGCTACCTTTTCAGGGGAAATACGCAGCAGGAAATTTTAGTCACCAAGTCCCTGGTGAGTCTCTTTGGATCTGCTCGTTGAAAATACCAGTACAATACATTCTCAAGGTGCAGGTTCCAAATCAGTGCAGAAGACAGGTCTGTATTTACTGGTGATCTCAAGCCATTCTCATCTTATCCTACGTCTTCTTTCTCCTCATAAATCCCCAACTGCTCTTTGTTAAAAGGGCACTCCTTCAGACTGTATTGTTCAGCACTGACAGCATGTGCTGTCTTGACTTCAGGAGAGTGTTGTCAGAACACTCTTCCTATAATTATCAGAAAGACTAGTAACCTCAGAGGATGGCCTGAAAAATTTTCATTTTTAATGGCTATGTACTACCAGCCTGTGCCTGCTTGCATGTTCTGATTAAACATGGCATCTCGAGGCTCCCTCTGTTCAAGTTTTGATAGGAATTATTGCCTCTGAGGGTATACAGATTTCTTCTTCAGCTATCCTAACATCTTTAGTAGTGTCAGCTTCTGTTACAGAAAGAAACCAAGCAGCGTGAGCAGCATGGACGTTCTATTCTCACCTGCTGGCTAAATTCTTTGCTGTCTCCTGCTACTTCCCACTTCATCACTAATGTTCATGTTGGCCACCAATCTTTTTAACTACTAAAGACCCCTTTGAACCTAATCCCAGCAGGAATAAGAAAGGTCTCCAGCATCAGACAACTTAACATATGGATTCAGGGCTACTTTTCAAAGTAGGCATGGCTCTGAAATCACAGCAAGATCCACAGAGCGTGCCTTCAAATTTCTGTCCCTGTTTGAGGTGGAGCAGTGCCCCCTTTGGGGGGAAGCCCCCATTTTCTTCCCAAGTGCTTGAAGTGGTGCGCTCTCAGCATTCTCTGCCTGTGCTGAGACCATCAGCAATATTCCGAGATTTCCAGGGCAGAAGCCTCCGTACAGTTTTGTTTTCTTGCAAACTATTCTGTTTCTCAGCCCTAGCACCTCCTTAGCATATGCTGCAGAAAATCTCGCTGAGTAAATAATGGTCTGCTGTCATCAGTCCTCAGCATCAAATACCTCAGCAGCGAGACAGAGCTGCCAGAGAGCTGAAGGCTGTTAATCCTACACCCAGATCCACCACCCATCATTCCAGTCAAATGTCTTTTCAAGGATAGACTGACAGATTTAAATCCTAATGGCAGTCTATAAATTCTGCAAGACGGGCTTTTAATATCCTAGTCTATGGCTATACTTTCTAATTCTTGAGAATATTCAATCTATTCCTCCTTCCTCATCCCCTTTCTAAGAAACCATCACAGAATCTTGAAATGCTATTATTATTTTATCCGGGTGCTATAAAATGGATCTCCTGTACACTTTGATGCAAATGAGTTTTTCAGAAACTTCTCCCCAGTTAAAAGAATGAAGGCTAGGAAATGTTTTGAATTTTTTGGTCCAAAACCTTTTTTGGAATGGTGCCTCTCTGGGCAGTATTCTGTTGAAGAAGGTAGCAATTTTCACTTCTCAGGCTGTAGGGTATTGACATCTCTATGTGCACCAGATCGCTGCATCAGTTCTCAGCAAGTAAGAACCAGTGTCAGTCAGTTCCAAGCCCTGCTGTTCATATTTCCTGTAGCCCACCTTCAAAGATCGTGCTGCAGCCAACAGACACCTTGGATGTGGGGTGAAACAGGACCTTCTTTATCTGCACAACTGCCGAAGAACAGAGCACTGCTTCTGCCTTAGCAGTGAACTCGGGATGATGTAGGTAAAGGAATTGGACCTTTGCATAAATACACTACAGTTACACTGTATTCTTCCCTTTGCACCTGTACCTAACAGCAGTATTCACCTCCCAGTGTCACTTCCAGGCCTCCCCAAGTTCTTCAGGTAATTTTGCCACCAAACGCAACTGAAAACTCCCTCAAGATCACATCTGCAGGCGTTGTGTAAGATGGAAACGTGGCACAACCTGCCAAGCTCCCCTCAGCCCATGTAGAAAAGCACTGATTTTCTCCAGCCAGTACACAGAGATATTAGTTAGAGTTATCTTCGTGCAAAGTCTTCGGGAACAAATCATTCTGTTTCTTTCTGTGAATATTCATTTGGATTTTTAAACTAATTTGTGTGGAGTGCTTTGAAATAATTCTGTGTTTACTGTTCACATGTATCTGGGGAATCAGTTTCTCTCACGTGAATTCTCACAAGTAGCCTGAGCAGGATCTGACTGTGAACTACAAAATGTGTATATCAAAATTCCCACTGCTCTGGTTATCTAAACTATTCAGTGAGGAGCAGAACACCATTTAATTTCACAAGTGACTATGGAGAATCTGTTTGTGAAGATAATTTCTGAATGTGTTATGCAAATTAATATTGATTAATAAATCTATTAAATAGTTTTTCACTAGATGGGAATTTCATCACATGTATGAAATTACTCCTTTCAGTTTCTAACAATTCCAGTAAGAATTGTGAATATGTTAACAAAATTTGCTGCTAAGACCATAGACTAGAACCTAGGCCTCAGCCTCCCCTGTGTAAAATTGACTTTATGGCTACAAGCTTTGTTTTAGTCTTCAGATCAGGGCCATTCTTTTACTCTGTGTTCATGAAGTGCATAACACAATACCTCTCTTTCCCATATAATTCTTGTTATCACGTGAGAACAAAAGAACATTTTAAACAACAAGATGCTAAAATGGGAAAATAAACTATTTTCCTGGAATTAGTAAAAACAGTGTCGTTTATAGTAGATGCTTTCTAAACACATCTTCACATTTAAGAATGTTGAATCCTATTAAAAAGTCAATGGGAATTTAGATTACCAAACCTCTCAAATAATTTTAAAATATCCTTTAATATATATTTAGAGTTGTATGGTTTTCAGTGAAATAATAATTTTATTATTATTATGTACTTGACCAGTGTTAAGCTGACCCAGTAAGTTCATCAGGAAGGACTTTGCTTAGTAACCGTGTGATCTGTTCCACTGAAATATTCTTTGACTTCTATCCAAAAGAGGAAACTGTTTGGCACATTACATACAGAAGTTCAGTAAGAAATGAGAATTTAATGAGGTATCATGAGAAATACAGGAGGTTTTCTACACCATTACATGAAATAGGATTAATAATTTTAAGGAAATGACCTACAATTATGTAAAAATACAGAAAGCAGGCTTGAGGTGAATTGTTGAAGAAAACAGCCTCAACAAGTGATTTTCTTCGTTCGTTCACGAAGCTGCTAGTTAAAGAAAAACACTTTGCTTTCAAAATTCAGAATTACATTAATGCTTCCTGTGTGTTCACTGTAGCAGTAAATTACAAAATTTATTCTAATTTACAGTTAAGAAAACAATTTGCTTTTGAAGTGTGGTAGCCAAGAGGCAGCGATAAAGGAAATAACGAGTACGTGCAGCTATGTATGCATAACACAGGGATAACATTTTAATGCATGTCCGTCGGTGCAGAGCAGACTTTCACGTGATTAACACTGGAGCTTTAAGGCCAGGTCTATAACTGTTACTTGTGGTGATGCCTGAGGTGGCCACCTAAAAAACCAGAGACTAGACAGGAAAAAGGGAATAAAGGCAGGAATTTATTTGCAGGGCCTTCAAAGGTGCCCCCTGGGCAGGCCAAAGGCCACACCCAAGATGGACCCCGAGTCACGAGTTCTTCACACTTTCGTAAGTTTGGTCCATTTGCATATCAGGGTTAATTCTCCAGTTAAAGCTTCAGTTAATGATGTAATTTCCCCAAGCTCACCCTCCTTCTAAAGATGTTAGTTTACACATTTTTGGGCCTAGGACAATCTGGGTGTCCTTGGAGAGCAAGCTCGGAGAGGCCTTGTTAGGTCTATCTGGCATAACAGAACAGCTCACAGGCTACAAGAAACTTCAGTTACACACTAGGCAGTACAGGATTTGAAAAGTATAGAAGTTAAAACCTAAGGCATCAGTGGGACTGTCATAGTTCTCCTGCTGCCAGCAGCTAAGCTGCTTCTAACTTTAGCTAAGTTCTAATTTTTTTATGAACCTTTTATTCTTCTACTGTCTCATGTCACCATATCAGCTCTGGTTGTAGCAAGACAACTTGCTACGGTCACCTTACGGAGCAAAGGTTTGTGATAAAGAAAAATTTCATGTAACTTCTTTGTGGCATTTCATGCGTATATGGACTTTAGGAGCTGTAGCTCGAGCTGTGCTGAAGTCAGGGGTGGGCTGCTGGAAGCCGTGTGGAATTCAGCAGGAGCAAATGCAGAGACGTGATGCAAGTTCAGCCATCCATCAGGACTGATCCAGTGCACCAGCATCTCTGTAAATCACTGTCTCACAGCTGATACTGGTATAAAAACACTGATATATTTCCATAGAATATTTAGCTGACAGTTCTTCCCCTTTCTTCTTTCTCCTTCTAAATGTCTCCTACATTTTTTACACAAAGCTATATATTCCATAGTTCCATTCTGTGGAGTTGAGTATCTCTTCTACTTTACATCAGCATCTAGAAATACATTTTTTATATGCAGAACCTTGGAGGTGTAAAAAAAGAACTGCAAAACCCAACTCTGCAAATGTATTCTATTCCTTTTCGGACTGGTTAAAAGCACAGCAGTAGGAGTTAGCTGGCTGATAAGAAGAGCAATCATTAAGGATTTCTTTTTAAGGGTTTCATGAAGTTAAAAAGGGGTTTTTGATTAGTTTTCATGTAGAGAAGTCTGTAATTCACATCTTCAAATCAAAATTCAAAGGTGAATAAACAAACAGTTAAAAATAGGCTCTTAAAAACAAGTTTTTAGTACTTGTAATTTTGCTGCAGGTGCATCTATAAATGCCAAAAAATAGATTCAAAGGACTGATGTGTAAGTGTAAGTAGACTTAGGAGGCAGTGTGATAAATGGGCTCGTTGTCTGCGTGTCAGGCTGCCTTATGCTGTGTGCTGTAGGGAACTGCCTCATCCAGCCTTACTCTTGTGCTAGGACAGCTGAGTTTTGTTGGGCTGCTTTGTGCTCTTGCTTATATAGGTGCCAGTACTTTCCTGTTTATCACAGACTTGCTCTCTGGCTTCCATGTTGGTAGTTGAATATTCAAACAGATGTTGGGATTTGGGATTACAGACACAGTGTTATGCTAATGCTAAGTCTGCATTTTTGCTTGAATTCACTGCTTTTACAAAAAGTATATCCTTAATCAGCAAACTTGGAAATTTGAGAGTGTCTCAGCTACATCTCTTACTAAGAATTGTCACGTATTTTACTGCTAGTTAACTCGTTTCCTGGTGATAATTACTGTTCTCATCCTTTAAATTGAGACTGTCCTGGGAAATTTTGGTAGCCATATGCTGAATATGCTTTTCAACCCAAATATAGCAATTCCAGCTTGGTTCCATGCAGTTTCAGTTGTTTGTTTGTCCTGTGAGGAATCGCTGTGTGTGGCATGTTGCACATACAGTCAGAAGCTCTTTGATGTCACTGTGGCTCCTGCATATGCCTTCTCTAGGCTGGGAAGAATACAGAATGGTTGGAACAGATGGGTAAAGGTATTCTGTGATTCTACAGTTTTAAAGGGCTGTGGGGTTTTTTGAAGTCAGTTACTTTCCTTTTAGATCATTATTCCAATACGCTGTTTAATGGAGTTTTATGTGGGCAGGAAGGAAAAGCCCAGCCCGAAAGGGCAGCGGGGTAAGTGTGTTTGTAGTGTTACCGTGGGAATGGGGGAGCTGCCACGCTGCCGGCGTGCACTGGGTGCGCTCCCCTGCTGTTAACGCACACCTACAGCGCCCTGCACACACTCGGGCCAGCAGGAGCAGGGCTGAAGGTGTGTGCTTCCCCAGAGCACACCGGTGAGCAGTCCTGCACGGCTCCCCGAGGTGGGTACTGTCAGACCACACACGGGAGAGTTCAGCTAAAACTGTCCAGAGCACATCGGTTATTCAGATACCTGAAACTGCCTTTTTTTTGTCAGACTGAACCAAAAAACACTGTGGGAGAAAACTATGACTAGAAAATGAACAGATAGGACGCAGAAATTGAGTTTGCCTCCAGTGTTAATACAGAACTACACTTTGATTAGGAAGATTTAGTAAATCACTGTCAAGGCTCCATATTGAAGGCTATATTGGTAATTAATTTGATCAGTAGGATGTATTTCTTGCTCCTTCTTTTCAGTGTGTTATCAATAAGCTTAATTAGTCTTTGATTCTAAACCAACTGAAAATGATTTTCTGGCCATATAAAACAGTAACTTCTTAATTTTTCTGATGTTAATCTCTCTTTAGTGACTTTTATGGAAGGATGTGTTTCATCATCTAGCTGGTGGCCTTAAATAGATTTTCCTTTTTTTTTCTTGAATCAGACTTAGAATTAAAAGGAAGGATTGCATAAATAAGGTTTTGACTTCTGGCAAGCTTTCTGTATTATATGAACTTATTGCAGCAATACATTAACCTTTCCTTGGTCCAGAATGCAGTAACTTGGTGTATCCAGCTGTAGGGGCTTGACCCAGGCTGGACACCAGGTGCCCTCCAGAGCTCCTCTGTCACTGCCCTCCTCAGCTGGATGGGAGAAGAAAATGTAATCAAAGGCTCCTGAGATCACTCAGCAGCTACCATCATGTGCAAAACAGACTCAGCTTGGGGCAATTAGTTTTAATCAGAGTAGGAATGAGAAGTAAAGTGAAGTCTTAAACCACGTTTCCTTCACCCCACCCTTCTTCCCAGGCTCAGCTTCACTTCTGAATTCTCTACCTGCTTCCCCACAGTGGCACAGGGGGACAGGAATGGAGTCATGATCAGTTCTTCAAATGTTTCTGCTGCTCCTTCCTCCTCAGGGGGAGTCTCCTCACACTCTTCTCTTGCTCCAGCGTGGGTCCCTTCCGCGGGGTGCAGTCCCTTCAGGATCAGCCTGCTCCAGCGTGGGTCCCTTCCATGGGGTGAAGTCCCTTCAGGATCAGCCTGCTCCAGCGTGGGTCCCTTCCACGGGGTGCAGTCCTTCAGGATCAGCCTGCTCCAGCGTGGGTCCCTTCCATGGGGTGAAGTCCCTTCAGGATCAGCCTGCTCCAGCGTGGGTCCCCCACAGGGTCAGGAGTGCTGCCAGCACACCTGCTCCAGCATGGTTATAATGTTGATGCCTTATCACTGACCCAGCTCCAAGAAATCCTGAATCTGAGGCAAGGTTATATGGAAGAGAGCTGATTAAACATTCCTGTTCAGTCTAATATTGGTGGTGGTCTTGTATTAAGACATATCACAATATTTCACATCTAAAATGCTCTGTACAAGTGTGCAGGAGAACGAGAGGAACTGGAACCAGAGAGATCATGAGCATCTATTATATTAGAAATTTGTCTATATAATACTTAAAGTTGTTAATAGTGTAAAAGCCTGAACTATGTAATAAGAGTTTGGCAGAAGAGGTGCTGAGTGCAGAAGCTGGAGAGAAATACCAGCAATACAAGCAGATGACATTTCAAAGGTTAGAAATGCATGGGCAGGACAGGCATTAGTAAGAAGCTTTAGTTTTTTGTGTTGAAGACAGCTTTCTCGAGCAGTCCTTTCAGCCCCCCCTAAATTACTTCCACACCAAAATACATCCGGGGGCATTTCAGTAGCCAAGGAGAGAATGATTATAAACTGCTGTGGAGGCCATTGTGGTAAAGTGTGGCTGGGGACTGAGAACTGTAGAGCTTGATCACTGCAACACGACTTCTTATTCATAGTGCAGGGTTGTTACTGAGTCACTAGGAACAACAGTGGAAAGCCAGGCTGTTTTACTCAATACACATCGTATCAATAGCTGTGAAATTGAGATGGTTATTATTTATTTGCTATAGTTGGATTAAACCACGTGGAGCTTTGCAGACTGCTAGACCCAGAATTCTGCAGTGCTCTCCTCAGTGAGGGCTGTGCCATATGATAGTAGAGCCTGTAAAGAAACCCAAACAGCTCTTAGTGAGAGCACATGATGTCGAGTTCTTTAGATCCTAGCTGATGTATTTTTCTTTCTCTTTTTCTAGGAAAAGTTACTGGATCGAAATTTCTCAGTATTCCATAACAATATGAGAGCTCATCATATGTAAAAGTGTGTCCCTCAAAGAGCCATCAGTGAACAAACTCTGCACAGACAAAGGCTTCTTCAGAGAATCCAGTGAGTCATGTCCTCTACTTGTAAAAACAGGCTGGCTTTGCTGAAGCTGCCTCGGTTTACCTCAGAACCTGACTGTTCCTCAGCTCTCCCTGGGCTGTAAGAGAAGGGAAGGAGCCCTTCCCAGACCTGGTGCTTGCCCACCTACAGTGAACAGAAGTTCCTCCTACAAGAAGGGCAGGAAGTTTCAGCTACAGACACAAGGCAGTGTTTAGTTGTTTCATATCAAGTTTCTGAATGTTAGAAATGAATATTGAAACAAAACAAAGGCATCCCAACATTGTTACTTATTGTAGTGCTTTCTGAAGGCAAATGGCTGCACAGAGTTCTTTGAGGTATCAGATATTTGTCTGCATATTGCAAAACCTGAAGCTCCTGAGATCCCACCGCGGGGAGCAGCTAATGTGAACCACCTGAGGAAGGACAGGCAGCCTCCCTCCCCCAAAGCCTGGTGTGGCCTCACCGTCCCTCTCACCTGTGCCTGAGCAGCCAACGAGATCCACCTGCGGAACGTGTGCAGCCACCCAGCCACAGCTGGGAGCGTTTCAGAGGAACTGGGCTGGGAACAAAGGAGGAACGAAGCACAAGGGGCACAGAGAGCAGGAAGAGGACAAGGTAAAGCTTTGTTTTAGGTGCTGCTGTTGAAAGGCTGGTGTAGAGCAGGAGGAGAGCTGTGAGAACACTGCTTCAAAGTGCTGCTTGTGCTGCCTGTAGCAGTCATTCACAGTAAGGAAGAGGAAGGAGCAACCCCTGGTGTAAATACAGGTGTTCTGGACTGGGACCTGGCAGAGCAGCTGCAAGCCTCTGGAAAACAAGGTAAGATAACCAGAAATAAAGTTATACAAATAGATGGGCATAGGGACATGAAGTAGCACAACACTTTTTTCAACTTTGGTGAAGACATGTTGGAAAGTTCTAGTGCTTTTTTACAGGTGTAGGATTACTCAGGATCAAATTGAAACCATAGCAGTCACAGTAGGAGAAACAGCTTTGTTACTGTAACTGGTTACAGGGAGGGGTTTTGCTGACACTGCTGTGGCAGGTACAGACCCTGGCACATCTGATCGGACTGGCACATGCTTCAGCTTTAGTAACTGTTGGTACCTGGCTGAGGGCGACAAAGGGCCCTGCCATGTCCTAGGGGAAGCTTGTGAGTCAGGATGTGGAAGTGCCTCATTCCTGCTGCACTGAGCACATACACCCTACGGCAGGGAGCTGGGGATGTTGTGCCTGCTCGGGACACTTGGATCGTGAGCAAAATGTGTATGGCCATGGTTATGTGTGAGTGGTGGTGTTCTGTCCTCTCTAGCTGCCTCTTGGAAGACTTTGCCCCCCAAGTGCTTCTAACGTTAGTGCAGCACCAGTCAGCTCTGTGCAGCTCTGTCTGCAGAAAATGTCCCCCTGAAACTGCTGTGCGCTCGCTCCCTGAAAGCCACGTCGTGCTGGAGAAAGGTGGGGACTGATTTGAAATGCGAATAGAGAAGAATGGGTAAAACTGAGAAAACACATTCCTGGATTAGTGGTTAGACTTTGCAAAATGAGTGCATTGAAATAGTAAGTCAGAGTTGTATTGGAGTAAAACTACAATCAGAAGCATGTCTTGACTTTGAAGTAGCTATTTCTGCTGTAAAAGCTGCTGCTCTGTGTATTTATACACACCCACCCCCCCCTATCGTTTCAAACTTTGAATCTTCTAATACTTTCTTTGTCTTTCTGATGTTCTAAGTATAGGTAGTTTGAAACTCTTACGTTTCTAAAGCTGCCAGTTAGTATAGAGCTCCAAGGCTAACTGGAATTATCTTAATTATGGGCACAATACAGGTCAAAGTAATTTTCATATAGGTTACCTCAATAAAAGTGCCTCTTGCACTTTAAAAAGAAATGCATGTTCCACAATGACTCCTTATTTCTGTCAGTATTGAGGTGTATCAGCCAGGTAGGGCAAAGCAAATGCTTTTGGAGACACAGATTTATCATCATTTACGTGCCCTTGTGGTATATGACAACTACTAACATTTCAAGGCTCCTAATTAATAACGCTGGCACTGAGAAAGAGGGAAAGAAGTGATCAGGAGAGGTGATATTTTCCTACATTGAAACCAAGTAAGATTGGTGAGGAGAGGCTACTTCAGGAAGAAAAAACCTGCCAGCATGGAAATGCTTTCGTATTTTTTTCAATACAAATAAAACTTGAAGCTGACAGCTGTGAATTGAAGCATTAGAGTCAAGAAAATGTCTTGGCCCAGGAACAACTAGGATGGGGGGGAAAAAAGGGGAGGGGGAGTGTGTTTAAAAGTCTTAACAGCTTAGAATCAAGTAGGTTAATGTTTTATACAAAGATTTTTCATTATTTCAATTGCTAATACGGGATTAAATCAAGACTTCTTGTAACAGACAAAGTGTTGTGTAATTTTATTTTGGAGAAACCCTCAGCCTCTTTCTCACCATGTGTAAGAGATACATTAAAGGATTTACTGGTTTGTGTAAATTTCAGGGACAAAAGGACATCATCTCCTTATACCTTGTTAATAATGCATGTGGATGTCTTTTATTGCAGAGTAAAAGAT
The DNA here is from genome assembly GCA_013399875.1 of Gymnorhina tibicen. Taxonomy (NCBI): domain Eukaryota; kingdom Metazoa; phylum Chordata; class Aves; order Passeriformes; family Artamidae; genus Gymnorhina; species Gymnorhina tibicen. The sequence continues at coordinate 1,270,761 of VXAZ01002138.1, forward strand.
TACTGGTTTATGATTTTTTTTAAAAAGAAACATTTGTTTTGTTAGCAGTCTGCCTTCATAGATATTGTGTCCATCCAGCTTTCTAGAACAGGGTTGAGAAAGCTCTGGTTTAGGCAAGAATTTCTAAAATACTGATCATTGCTAGAACATGCTAGATTTTCAGATATATTTTATTCTTCAGTGTAATATAATTTGCCTTCAGCTACTTCAACAGTTAGGGTCAAACATATTAATATTAAATAATAGCAGGATAACAGTTGTCCTGGTGTGCCATTTCACAGCTCTTTTTTTGTACTTGGCAGGGCTGCTGGGAAGTATTTAGCTGGAGTGCTGACTCCCCTTCTCTGGCCAGTCTTTTGATGAAAGACAGTACAAGAAGCTCTCTCCCTAACAGGCAAAAGCATTCAGCTGGTGAATAAGTACCACCTGTCACACATCTACCAAATTTCTAATTAAATCCTCCTCCTGCCATAATTAATACAAAATTGCAGGCCAGAATCAGAAGGATTCTGAGAGTGCCTTCTGAATTACATCTAACAGAGAAAATCCCTGCTGCATTAAAACAGCCTTTACTGCACCTACTACTCTGTCATTTCAGTGTTACTCCCAGTCTTTCCTGTTCTTATCCATTTTCTTGTGTATTCCTAAAATCTGGTGGTTTAAAGCTGAACTTGGAAAGCTTGGAAGTGTTCATGGTGTATTTGGTTTATTTCATAGCCTTAGCCACATGGCAGTTTTCATTTCTGCTCGTGGTACTGGAGACAAGCAAATTACCGTTTGAGCGAGCAAATGGTCTCAGTGTTCTTTCAGTTATTGTTGGCCTGTAGGAATCTGGGACTTCCTCATGGGTCCTGAAATCAAGGAAACTTTAGGTACTGGCCTGTCACTATGGTTCCTGCCAAAAAGTCGTGAGAAAGTTGAGTTGTGGTAGCTGCAGTGATGAGCAGAGACAGTTGAGAAAAGCAATGCTGGAGCGAATCGTTCCTGAAGTGTTCATTTGTAGTGACTAGTGCTTCTCTCTTGATTATGGATAAAAATAATTCTATCTGCTGTGGTCATGTTATCTCTTATCTTGGTATTTTATTGCTTAACAACAAACCAACCACAGGAATTACAAATGGAAGACAATGAATAGCCCCCTCTTGAAAAGTGTAAGGCTGGTTGTTAATCATGGTGTGAACTTTAGGAAGAGACAGAGACACTGCAGGGGAGGTTGGCTATTTCTGTGGATACACAGCCCCCTTTAAGATTTATTGTTCTTGCTCCCCATTAGCACTAATTACTAAAATTACACTCTTTTATAATGAAACGTATTTGGCTTGCAAGTGCCGTGGGTAGGGCTTGTTTTGTCTGAGTAGGCAGTTAAGTGATTTGTAACCATTTGAATGGTGTATGTGAGTAAGAAGAAATAGCTTCTATGTGTATTTGCAAGGCCACTAGTGGGCATGTAAAACTCATTTTCAGATCAGCTTGTTCTAAATTCATCAGTTATTTATTGGGGAATTACATAGGGGAGCATTTCAAATGGAAATAGAATGCCAATCTTTATTTAATTTTTTTTTAATCTCTGTTTTCAGTTATGGGATGTGTCACCCTGCAAAACTGGGGAATGTACTGTAATCAAACCAGGTATTTGAAACTTTGCTAGGAACACTATCACTGACCAGTGTGTATCGGTAAAGAACCACTTAGTGCGTAGGTGTAACTCTGATGTTAGGAGTTCCAACCTAAAAAGCAGTTTTCTAATCAGTACTTGAGGAACTGGCTAGTAGTCGTCTCATTTGTGTTACAAAACTGCACCAAAAATTCAGTGCATTTTGTTATTTTGCATGGAGAGGGTTCATAGTTTTCCAAGTAAATGATAAAACACAGAAGGACTTGCAAACTTTGTTGGGCTCTTTAAATCAAAGCTCCCAAATACACAAAGGAATGCAAACATGCAGCTTGATTAAATAAATGATTAACAACTGTCATATAATTAGAAAAATGGTTGACTTCTGTGATACGGAGCTGAGGTTTATTTGTATTTCGTCTGTCAGAAAGCAATCTGAAAACCAAAATTGGGAGTAGTGGGTCAAAAGTTACTTATAAATGCATCAAATAATCAGGGCTTCTGATGAAGGAAGGGTCACTGCCAAGGGCTGTGAAAGCAATTACTGTGCTGGGGTTCCAGCACGTGGCCAGTGGTGGGCAGGGGGTGATTGAAATCCCTGACACAGTGGGGCCTCCTTTCCTTGAAGTCCTGGAGCTGAATTGCACCTTCCTGTCTGTGGGTTCCTGAGTTACAGTCACGGGCCGTAAACTAAGAGATCTCAGTGGGGACTTGGTGCTGATGCGTGAAACCAAGAGAAGGGAGGAAACTGGGATCGGGTGTTTGTGCTCTTATCTCGGGAGGAGGAGGTGGATCCAGTGAAGGTGGTAAGAGCCAGTTTCAGCACAAACTGGCCAGGGTCTCATAGGCAGCAAGTCAGTGAGCTGTGGAACCCCCATCAAAGAAGTTGTGGATGCTACAGTTTGGATAAATTCAAGAAACGAGTTAATGGAAGAGATGGCTGTGAAGGGATGCTAAATTTATAGAAATACCATCCAAGTCATGACGTCCCTAAGCCAAAAATAGTTGACAGTTAGAACAGTTCTGCCTTAGAGGTGCTTATTGCCACTCGTGGAGGCAGGATATTGGCTCTCACGACCTTCATCTGATAGAGTCCTGCTTTCTGGTGGTAAAGATCTGTTCTCATTTTGTAGCTTGTACTGTCAGAGGAGTTGGAGTCACTTCTGCAGCCCAGCTTATGTAAGATTTATTACAAAAGCAATTCGCTTAGGGGCCCCAGGGCTTGAAATACCACTCCAAAAAGAAGGAGGGAACTCACTATAATGTTTTTTTTAAACAGGCTTGTTGTGATCTTGCTTATTTTCTAACTATGATTTGTTGGCATCTTGCAGCCTTACCCACTCAACTGACCTGTTAAAATACATACTAAATTTCTGTTCAACTGTAGGAACCTGGAATATCTTGACAGAACTTACAGTATTTTTACACAGTTAAGTGGAAATTAGAAATCTGTACAGTTTTGTACTGAAAAAATTGCACTGAATTGTAGGATTATATTCAGCCTTTTCTGCAAAGGTCAAGCTGCATCCATGACCTGAACATTCTTCACAAGAATACGCTTCAGAATCTGTAGTTTTTCTCAGGCATTTTACTTAATTGCTTTATTTTCATTCCCTCTCTGTTTTTTTAAGAGAGTAAAATAATCAATTTATGAGACCAGCAAGTCACTCATAGGTGCTCTGATAGCCACCAGATCTGAGTTTGGTTTGTGTCTTGGGAACAATTTGCTTTAGAAGTTGGAAGGATTTGGTGGTCTGTGCATATTTGGTTTAGAGGGTGAGCATTCAGGTCAGGGGCTTTGTCCTTGGTGCCTAAACAGAGCATGTCCTGCTTTGGCATTGGGTTGTCCAGGAACATCACTGGTTCTCTCTCCAGGGCGTTGGAGTGCTTCCCTTAGAGGTCAGTTAAATCCTTCTCCCAGCACAGCTGAGGTGTGACAGCAGCCCTGGCTGTAAGTTCTGAGCCCCAGAGGCCATGTGGGTTAAACAGGTCACGTAGTCACACAGCAGTTCTGGGGCAGGTTTAGGGGATTTTGGCTCCCAGGGTAACTACAAAGTTTTACATTCAGCATTGAGCATCTTCTACATAAATGTTACAGAATGCAAGGTATGCTTAGCTAAAACTGTTCTGATTAAAACCAGTAGATTTCCCAGTTAAATACTCCAAATAAGCCTATAGGAACAAGGTTTCTTAATATCCAGAACAAACAAAAATTTGTTGTGTGCCTGTTTTCTATTTTAAAATTAATCCTGTGAAGGAGAAAGCAGAGATTGTTTCCATCCCCTCTAGTTTACTCTCCCCAAACATTGTGGGTAGGGGATGCCGAAGGACATTTTAACAAGGCATCATCTTTGCCTGTTCTTTCTCTGCTAGCCTCAGATAATTTCTTGAACTCTCCCTCAGTGGAGGTAAAAAACCTCTTCAGTTCACTGCGTCCCTAAACCTTGTGCCATTTGCGTTTCAAAAAGCCATAGAATCTCAGTGTGTTTGGTGGTGCTTTCCATTTCCATCTCTGCTGGGCAAAGCCATTTGGGAGAGGCTCAACCTCTTTGTGTCCAGGGCAGAAGGGCCACCCAGCTGGCCAGGCTCAGAGGCTGCTGCACTGAATTGCAGGACTAGATTAAGCATTGCCTGCAAAAAATTATGTGTAATTTCTGCATTCTCAGGAGTAGGGATGTTTCAGTAAGAGAGAGGAAGACAAATTTATTTTGGAAGAATAGGTAAAAATACAAACAATTTGTACAGTGTGTTACTATCACACATTTATCCCCTCATTAATTCTAAAAATGTAATTAAATCGTCCTTCTCTCTTTATTCAGTTTTGTTGCTTTTTATTTATAAAAGTTTTTCATTCTCTTACTGTTTGCACTTTTGTCTCACACCTGCCTTGTCACATTTGCTCATTTTCATTTTAGGGGTTGAACATGCTCCTTTCATTGTCTGCTTTCTTATCAGATCAGCTTCTCAGGTTGTTGCTGCAGGATACTTAAGGAACGAGACTTTCATCTGCAACAGTTGGCAGATTGCATCAATTCATGGTTGAGGGAGAAAGGCAGTTATGCACGTTCATATTACACAATTTTTTTTGCAGTGCAAAGATGTCTTTGCTGAATACTTTCTGTCTTAGATACTTTGTGTTATGACTTTGATACAGCTGTGCTTCCTAGAATGTAGTCAGGATCCACCAGAGCTTCACTCTCCACCCATGACTTGGTCACGTTGCTGAATGTCTTGCATTCAACACATAATAAAAGCATTCTTCAAGTGTTGCAGTTTCATAACCTTCTCTCTGCTGACTTCTTCACCTCTCTGCTTGTCCCTACTCCCAAATCAAGAAGAGATATCAATGACTGCAAGAGAGGAGGCCCACAGCATTTAATGATGTTATTAAGCAACTTGGATCTAGGTAATTGCTTAAATACATTTCTGAATGCAGACCTAACAAAATAAAGGACTGTATTAATAGATCATTAGGAAGCAATTTACTTACTGTTTTTTCTTCTCACCTTGAGACCTGTGATTGTGACAGCATGTTATTAATTACTTCATAGCTTCACTTGGGACTCTTGCTGTATGTGGTGTCCTCTTATGGCTCCATCGTTACACTGGCACATGAAACAGGGTGTTTAATTTGGCTTTGTTGGAGCTCTGCCAGATCCTGAGGGAAATGAGGTTAGAACTTACTTGTCCAGTGTAAGTAAATGGAAAGCCAAGCTAAGAATGGCTAAAACTCAGCCAAATCAGTACTCTAACAGAAGGTTGTCCATAAACATTAACAGGAATTCTGTTAGTAGTCCATAGTACAGCTGGGACTGTGCTCATACAATTCTGATAGGGATTAATTGCTTTTAATTAATTAAAAGCAACTTTGGAAACGCCACTTGTAATGAAGGAAATATGGACTGGCCTGGGATATCCCGTGGGTCTTTTGGGGTCAGCTGTCCCTCTGTGTCCTTGTGCCCCTCCCGCCTCCTCAGAGCCCCTCTGGGAGTCTGCACAGGCAGTGCCTGTTCCATGCTGATGTGTTCTGTGGATCCTCAGGCCGGCTGGGCATCAGTGTTGCACTCTGGGTGTGTAAGGTCACAGGCCTCCTCTCAGATCTTCTCATGCTCTCGTCTGTGCTGTCTCCACCAGAACAGGGGATAGGATGTACCATCTCCCCTTTTCCTGTACACCTTTCTTGTTGGAGAGCCACTCCTAGGTTATTCTCACTTCTGGCACAGCAACTTTGTGTTAAATTCTACACCATAGCTTCTCTGGGAGTGATAGAAAACCCATTTCAAGCATTGTCAGCCATAGCCAATCAAAGGCTTTAGTGAGTCAACAAACAAGAGATGATTACTGAAATATCTGAACATGACTGATCATGCTCTTGAGGTTTGTCCCTTGTGCCTTGTCCAAGTGTATGTCATATCAATTCACATTGATATTCTGAGTTGTTTTTTTAATCTTTTCAGAATAACGACCTTGCTTTCATGCAGTATCAATGAGATTGATTTGTAGTTGTGTTTCTTTCAGTACTCTTTCTCAGGCCCCGGAATGCGCATCGATCTTTTCCAGGAACCTGGCTGCCCTCCAGCTTCTCGCAGCTTTGTGAGTATAGAAAGCAACTTTGCCACTGTTGCTGTTTAGGAAGCTGTGTTGGTGCACCTTCCTGTCTGTGAACTTTCCCATTCTTCATTCTTTTAGCAGCTTGTGCTGCTCTGCAGTGTAGCAGTGCTGGTTCTGTTACCTGCTCAGTGGATACCATTCATCTGTTTCTTGCTTACACAGGCTCTGCCAGTGTTCTTTCTGCCTGCCATTGCTCGCTTCTCTTCTCCCCACATTCTGCCACCTTTCACTGGGCACTGGTGACAGGAGCTTTTCAGTAACACTGCAGTGACAGTGTTAAAAGTACCTTGAGTCAAATGTTATGTCCACTTCTGATTATTGGTATACCTTTTGATCTCCTCATTGCAGTTCTTTTCAAATTGTTGCTATACTGTAATTAGTATAAATTATTCTCTAATTATATTTTGTTGTATCCTAAATAACAGTCGCTTATCTAGGAGGCAGCCCTGTTTCTTAGTCATGTTCCAGCGTCACGTTTTTCAAGAGAATTTAGTAATATGTCTTACTAAGAGAAATTCTGTTACTTTCTGTTTGGATCTTGCTTTCAGTTTTAACAGTGCTTGAAAACAAGTTTTAGTATCTGCAGTATGTGTTCTGTTACATACACAAAGTCGGAACTCAGCATATCAAGCACTCCTTTCCCTGCTGCCTTCTGAGTACAGCTCACGAATCCCAACCTGCACCAGGTGTGGCAGTGTCAGGGTATGCACATTTTGCTTGGACAGACTTTCAGTACAGAATTCCACCGGTTACTAGCCTTTCATTTTACTCTTCTTTTTTTCTTGACTGTTTTCCTTCATCTTTCCCAACTTTGGTATTGAAGGTAAAATATAAGAGCCTCTCCCTTTGAAAATACAACTGTTTAAATCTCTCATTCACTCATTCATAATGCAGGAGTAGGTTATGATTCCCTGCTGTGGTATAAAAGACCACTGTGTTCTTTACTGATGTGCTTAAATTATTTTGATGTGACTCATGGCCAAAATTCCCAACATACCTGCTGGTTTTAATTGTAATTCTTTTACAGTTAATGCAGCTACTGCAGTGCAAGGTGCTTAGACGTTCCACCCATTATTGTTTTTTAAAATTTTGTTGATTTTGATTTTTGCACTCAGTAGCCACTATATCTGAATTTGGCCAAATTGCTGCATCATAAAAATGCTTTCTCAAACTCCAACCCTTATCTTTCATCACCACCCTACTGATTTCTGACTTTAATGAGAGCAGGTGAGGATTGAGGGGAATCTCAGTGATTTCTGCTCTTATTTGAGTCTATCAGGTAAAGGAGTTCAACCTGGCCTAACAGAAAATTAATTTCTTTCACACTGGAAAAGGTGAAGAGCTTGCTTCTCTTTCTGTTGAAGAATCAGAAACTACTTTTCCTGTTCATAGGTCTGTTTGATTTACAGGATTTCCTCTCCATTAAGAGGCCTTACCCAGCACTGTTGTACGCTACAACAGCGATGGGGGTTTGGGGTTTTATTTCAGATTTTAGAAGTAAGGTGTGTTATAACTACTTGGAAGAATGCAGTTCTGCCCATGTTGTTGTGATTGTGCTGATGGTCTCACCAAAACTTCCTGCACATGTTCAGCATTCACTTCTTTCATTATATTCTGGCTCTTTTTCTCAGTTTAACACCAGAACACTTGACATGGAGGTTACACAAATTGAAGTTCTAAACAGTAGCTTTTCTAACAGCAGCGATGGCAATAAAATGATGCTCTTAGTGTGTGAAAATGGAAAATACATTCTGAACATCTCAGATGTCTTTAAACCAACTGAATTAAATCTCAGGCATTCCGAGAAGAAATGTTTTGGTTTGGGGCTGTGTATGTGAAAGATTAAGTTTAAAAGGAATTATTTTGAGACCAACTTGATGCAGAAGAGATGATGGAAAACATTTTAAAGCCATATTGATAGCTTTGCTGGAATTAGTATGTGTATACAAATAGGTACATATGCACGTTGACTCACAATCTTTTCTAGACTTCATTCTGCAGCCTTATAGTCATGGGTAGTCCTGTTTCTCTAAAAGAAAAGTGTCCTTTAATGAGTATAATTATTTTCTCTTGAAAGATACTTATTTCTTATGTGAATATGAGGGATGAAAAGCTTTAAGTACTGGAAATCTGGTCTTATTTCACTGCGTTTTCTATTTCTGAATTGCCACTCCTGTGCATTAGAATTTATCCAGCATTTATCCATGGAGCAGAGAACCAGCGAAGGACTTGGCTTTCCTCAGGCATGAGAACAGAAATGAGAACTGAAAGAGATGGAAGAGCAGAACATCCCTTCTCCCTGGTGCTGGCATCATGGATTGCAGCTGGTCAGAGGAGAAGGGAAATTGTGTGTCCTCAGTGAGGAACTGCCATCTGGCTGCCTTGGCATCCAGATGTCACATTCCTTAGTAGTCAGAGAATGCAACAACTGTTTCAAGGTTTACTTGGGGGGAAATTCGGCTTGCAGGGAGGACGCAGATGTGAAGTAGACATAAAGATTTTGGAAAGTAATTAGCAAAGATTGGATATTCTGTTTTATACTCTTCAGAGATTTGTTCCACCTGGTTTACTGTTATTACAAATCTTGGGAATATCCTTGAAATGTCAAATAAGACAAAAATGTTTATGCCTTTTTACTATACGTGCAAAGTGTTTGGATAAAGGCTTTCAAATGCTTGTTTTTAACACAGCAGTCTTTCCACAGAACTGAAAACTCAGTTCTTACTAAACCACTACTTTAACAGTGTGCTTTAATTTTAGAGAGTATTTACAACAGATGTGTTCACTGAATTATTGATGTCAGTATAATAATTAATATAACCACGATCTAAGGACCAAAATTGGTATTACTCAGCAAGAAATACTTGTTCTGGCTGAGGAAGAAACTGTGTGCATTATGCAGAATTTATTGTGCATCAGAATGTGCTCTGCCCACAACAGAAAACGAGTCCATATTCAGTTAGAAAGTTGAAAAAACGGTGCTTAAATAATTACGTATCACTAACTGATGCTTTTTATCCACCCCATAGTTCTGTTCTGTAACAGAAATCCAGCTGGGACAGGATTCACACCAGCTTTTGAAGTCCAGATAAATTTACTTTCAGCAGTAGAGGGATCATGATGGCAGTTCAGAGGCAGCATTGCAGTCTGGAGGGAGAAGCGTCTATTTGCCTTCAGTCAGCCTGGGGCTAAACCTGGAGGCATCCCACCATCACTCTTGATTGTTCTCAAAATTTCCTTTCAAGTTCTTGTTCGTGTGTGCATCCCACTTTGGGAACATCCCTGCCAGAACTATTGATTCCATAATTTTCCACTTCACTTGGATGCACAGCACTGCTTTCTGAGCCTCCACCCACGTGCAGCATTTGATCCTCAAATGGGCAGGAAACACCCCCCACCTTCAGGGCAGCTGCTGGTTGAGCTGCAGGTGGGTTTGTTTGGGGCTCTGTCTCTCCTTGCAGTGGAGTGTAATTGCTGAGGTTCGCATTCAGGTTGTATTGGTTTAAGTTCCCTGGGGTTTATTGCAGTGTGAAGGGCAGGCCTGGTGTCCCAGGGGCTGTGTGCCCTCGGTGTGGTGCTGACGGTGCCCAGCAGCTCAGCGGGCTGCGGGCCTGGCCCGCCGTGCTGCTCCGGGGGGAAACGTTCTGGCTGGGACACTGCTCTCGGCAGCCTTCAAACCCCGGGCACCCCAGCACTGGCACAGCACCTCCAGGGAAATTGCAGAGTGCTTTATGAGCACGTGCATCTTCACAAATGGGATGCAAAACTTTTTAAATCAGATTTGGCAGCCTACAGTTTAAAAAAACACGTTGGATTTTGCACACTTACTCCCTCACTCTCTAACCTTTTTATTATTAAAAATACGCTGCTCCCAGCCCTTCTTTCTGTTGCCTCTGAGTCTTTCCCTGCTCCTGTTTCAGGGAACGCTTTTGTGAGAGTCTCCTGTAGGAGGTTCAGCGCTAAAACATTCAAGTCTTAACTCCAAAAGTTCCTTTTGAGTTTTTTTCTGCATTCTAGCAAGAACAGAAAATGGGAAAACATTGGAGACGTTTTTATGTGAAAAAACTGATGTTTGGGGTAGCAGCTTTCGTCCAAAATCCCTGTTTTCAAAAAGGAGATTGGTTTGTCTCTCTCAGCCTGAAGGATGTTTACAACTGTGTGGTTTTAATGTCTTTATATCAAAAAAGGAACGTTGCTAGCTCAGGGTCCTGCCGTTTCGTCAGCTCATTGCTTCAATGAGCTCCAATCCTGACAGGCGTAAGACGACAGGGCTTGAAGAGTTTCCCTGATGTAGATAACCAGCTCTATACAAGAAGAATCCCTGTAATTCCAAACTCCTTATTCCCATGGTTGTTATACAGCCAATCTCACCCAACTGATGCTGTTGATTAGAGAATAAGTGACATTAGTGATTACAGCTGGTAACTGGTGTGCTGCCTTCTAAGAAGGGGAAAATTTCTTGTGAAATTCAGATTTTTGTTCAGTTTTGGATGCTAAGCCTCATTAATGAAAAATGTTTGTGTTTGGTGGCTCCTTTTTGGCTTGTTTTATTACATGGTTTTCAAAAAACTGATTGGTTTGGCCTGTGAGCTTTACTATCCCAGCAAGACCTTTGCCTCTGGCTGCATTTAAATCTGAGAGTTGTGGGTTTATTATCCCATAGTGACCAGTGTCAGTTTAAAACTGACTGCGAGATCATTATATGAATTGGGCACGGTGTATTTATTTATAAACCAATATGTAAACGAGTCCTTGCAGTGGAGATACACGTAATGAAAAATAGAAGCAGTGTACTCTCCACTGGGCAGCTGTGGATCTGTGCCAGGTGGTGTTACACCAGCTGAATTTTTTGTTTGCATTAATTTTGTGTGTGATGAAGAGACACAAGGAACATTATTTGGAACACTTGACATGCAGAAGCCAGCAGATGTACAAACCCAGCTTGTTACCATATGGTTCCAGTGTCCTTTGGCATGTTTCGTAGAAAGTTTAAATCCAGATCACATCGTCAGACATAAATTTCAAGTAAATGCTTTCGTACTTATAAATACATATCACTGCTTGGATAGAGCAGTCAGTGAAATATCCACGGTGCCCTTCTGTTTTGAACTGCTAGAAAGGAGGGGACCTGTGTTTATAGTTGTTATTTTTATGTCTTTATGTTTTTAAACTGACTTAAACCCTCCAGAATTCCAGCCTCCTAGACCTGCTTGACCAGTCACTCCCACTTCACTCTTTCCTTTATCTATCATTTTTACTTATTCTTATCCCTTTCCCACGTGACTGTGTATTAGACTTTGGTTTTCAGTTCTAGTACTTACAGTGTATTATGGGCAGGAAATGCATCCTCGTGTTTTCACCTTTTTTCTGTAAATGATTCTCACCTGGTTTGTGTCCTTTGGAACCTGGCAGTCGTTGATCTGTAGTGTGGTAACGACAGCCACATCTGTCTGCAGAACATGGAGCTGGGATAGGAAACCTCAGTGACTCAGCCTGAGAACCCAGCTCTGTCTTGTGAGCTTTGGAGAGCTCTCCTGGAATCCACTAAAAAATTGTGAGTTAGAATGTTACACTTCATGTACTCAATACAGTGAGAGATATGAGATGAAACAGAGCTTCCACGGCTTATACTTAATATTGGGTGTTAGTTCCAGTATTGCCTTTTCTTCTTCTCCATTCTCACTGATGGTGTATTTTTATAAAAACAGACAAAGCCACAGGATCATACTTCTGGCTTGGCTGAGCCTCAGTGATCAGTTTGTGAAGCTAATGTTGAAGTTGTTAATGTTGAAACTCCTCCTTTCTCTGGGTAGGCAGGAAGGGAGGTAATTATTCAAATATTAGTCCCTTGTTAGTGGCTTTGTTGATAGGAAACCTCCAAGACACACTGCAAACAGTGTTTTAGGGGTACAGAAAGGAGACCAGTTATGGTTTTTTCTATTCACACAGCTGCCAACTTCCTAGCACTAGTGGAAACTGCTTTAATTAGTTGTATTTTCTTCTTTATTTGATGTGAAAAGCAAAATAGCTCCCATGACATAAATACATGGTTAGAGGATTTTTGAAATGCTCCTTTTGTACCATACGTATTCAGACCTTTTGGGAAGCTCGTTGAAAATGATAGTTTATGGTTTTGGGTTTTACTTTAAAATGGCAGTGACAGGGGTAATTTTTATGGATGTCTCTAGTAGTGGCTAGAGATTGTAAGGTAGAAGTTGCACCTGAGTTTCCATCATTGACCCTCTGGTTGTATTTTCCATGTTATTTCCATTTTGATGGGTTTTTCAACAAATAGTTGGCCAGTGTAAGCTATCAGCTTTCCTGTGTGCAGCTGCCAAAAATCAACTCTGAAGAAGGAAGAGACACTGATGAATGTGCTTTGGAGACAGCTGAGAAATACAGCAGCCAGCCTGGACACCAGTTCAGCTTTGTACCAAGCTCTGTGGTTCCAGAGTAGCATTTTACCAGATTTCCCTGGAGCCCCTGGTATCACTGAGAGTGAGTTGACTTGGACAACAGAAAAATTCCCTTGTTGCTGTCTGTGGTAGTGAAAAATTTTAAGGGAAAGTGGTAAACTTCATCATCTTGCAAAACACAGCTGCCTTAGGTGGAAGTAGTGGTGATGTTCAGAAATTTTCTTCCTGAGTATTTGGCCTGTGTCCCTCATAGGAAAAAAACTTTGATCAGAAAGCTCTCTGCCAGGAAAATACGTTTTATAACCCTAGTTTGTGCTCCCAGGCGAGAAGTCTGTGAGAGGTCAGTGGTTCAGGAAGAGGTTTTGTGCTGTTTCTATTTCCTAGTTATTTTATTTAACTTCAGAAATCTAAACAGTGAGAGCGAGTGCAGCTCTTTGTTGGTTACCAGCTTTATGGCAGGAACCCATGGTCGTGTGTGTGTGAGCACCAGCGCCTGAGTGAGGGGGAAATGCAGGAGTCACAGGAGTTTAAAGCTGGCTTCAGACTGATGAGGGAAAATAGGCCAAAGTGCCCGTTGAGAATGTGTCATAAAAGTTCCCATTAAGGTATGTCCTGCCATCAGAAATCACAAAGGTTATAACAATTTCGCTTTTTAGGGATTACTTTTAAAACCTTTTGGCTTCTGCTGGGGGAGAAAGACTCTTCTCTCTGGCCCAACATTCTAAGTTACGTGAGAGGAGCTGCTTTTGCTATTGTGACTTAGACTTTGCCTTCAGTTTTAGGATATTTAATAAGCCCCTAAACTGAGTTATGACCAAGACAATTTAAATTCTTTAGCTGAGTATATAACTGGCCATTTGTTACCATTTGTGTTTAAAAGGTTGATTAGTCATGGTATTAATCCTCTGATCTAATTAATTTCATTTAATTCAAACAACACGGAGGCTAACTTATTGGTGTATTAATTGGACCATTATTTGATTTGGATACTGAGGTTTTTATTCAGATTTTAAGAACCTCCAGTGTAATTAGCATTTACTAACATTGCATCTAATTGCTTTCCACATGCATTGCCTAGGAATAGCGTAGGTAGTTTCCTACAGCAAATCGCCCCCTTCCTCCTCCTGTAGGAAAAGCCAAGCCAAGGGAGCCAGTGGAAGTGCAAAGCAGAATGTCAGCTCCTTGGCTGGTGTCCGAGCTCAGTGCCCGCTGCAGCTGCTGCCCGCTGCCTTCAGCCCCACAGAAGCCCTGCTCGGGAGAGCTTTGGGCCTCGGGAGCGCTCCCGGCTCTGGGAGGTTCAGGCTGCGGGAAGCCCTCGGTGCCACTGAGGGCACACGGTGTGAGCAGCTGCGGTCCTTGGAGAACGCCAGGCGTTATCCGTGCTGGTCAGAAGGCGTTCGGGGATGCAATTCCCGGGGGTTTTGCCTTCTCCCAGCACAGCTTAGCCTGGCTGTAGTGCTGGACGTTGCTGTTTAATCCTGAAAATGTCCACATACAGCTCTGACTACGGAGAGGGGCATCTGGCTCACTGCTTGTGGAACTTACAGCAGCAAATTCAGAGGGGATTTGTGTAGGAGCAAGACACATGTAATGGGATTCTTTGCTGGAAAGTGGGAAGATGCCCCTAAAAGAAGTTCTGAATGTGGGATTTGCACACCCGGTGTGTTAATCTGTAAGACAATCCATTCTCCATTAGAATTTCTCCTTTTTAACACATGTAGATCTTTTGTTAACACTACAATTTGAGGCAGTAAATTCCAACATTATATGCTGAAAAACACGCCCCCCCCCTTCACTTTGCTTATTTTGGACCTGTCATTTGGCAAGGTTACAGCAAAATATTTTTCTAAATATTGTATCATGCTATAATAAATGCAAGTAGAGCTTTTCAAATTGAGATATCCAAAGTTAGATATCTAATTTAATCTTGAAAACAACTTACATTTCTTTCAGAAGTGCCTACATTTATGTTGAAAACTAGTGGGTCAAGTGTTTATTTCCATTTCTAAAATTACATGTAACAAAATAAGTGTAATTGAGTTTTATTCAGTGGAAAATTCATTTTCACTCTCTTCCTCACCAGCAAGAAGTATTATTTCTGTCATTTGCTATGCCCATTTCCTATGCATTAATTTTGAGGGGAAAAATACAAATGAAGCATTTAATTTAAATGATGCTTCATCTTCTAATGGTATTTCTGCCAATTTTCAATAGTTAATGCCAGTGTTAATGAAACTTGATTTCTGAGCAATTATGCAATGCATTTCATACTGGCAAAATGATTAATTAGGCCCCTTTGTTGGGAAGCCAGAGTAACCGCTAACACAGAGCCTGCATGCGTGGGGGTTTAAAATTCAGATGGAATTCTGTAGCTTTATTAAATTCTCCGTCGGGACACTAAATGGCAAAACCATAGAAGCATTTAAAGCAAAGGTGGCTGCAGGTGAGGTCTTTATTTGCCAGCTGTGAAAGATGAGCGTGGTACAAAGAACATTTCTCCAAAATGCTATGTGCCACTTACTGCCGGTGTTCTTTGGGATGCTGCTTTTCAGCTGAGCTGCCCTGCCCCCTGCATTGCTGCTGGTGCAGTTCTGAGTCCTGAGACGGCCCAAAAGGACCAGCACCTTCTCTGGCAGCTGCAGGAAGAGAGGAGAGAGCTTCCAGCAGGGCAGTAAAGGAAGGACCAGGAGCCAAAGATCCCTGTCAGTGCCTGCCATTCACTGATACCCTTGGATCCAGTACTGCCGTGGGTTTAAAATGACCCGGATTTCATTCCTCGGGGCTGCTGGGGGAGAGAAGGATGCACTCAGGTTCTGTAGAGAGGTGCTGTTCCGCTACAGGAGTATTTGTCATGTATACCTAGAGCCTACAAGCTGAAATTTTAGATTGGCAATCTGCTCAGGGTTAACACTTGAGTAATTGTTCCTTCTTGTCCCAGATGGTAGTGTTTTATTTTACCTTTTCAATTCCTTGTACTCTTTTTTGAAAGTGCTACTTTCCCTAATGGAAAGAGAAGAAATTGAATTCTTTTCCTGAATCATGTCACTGATGTTCATCCTCTGTTACTCGTGTTCCTATTTAGGTCTTTAATCAGTGGCCCAGAAGTCAGTCTGTCTGTCTTCTTTCTAATGCCTAATCTTTTTTCCTGCAGTTCCTTTTCCCTGTGCTCTCCCTGCAGCTTCATGGCTTAATGTGCGTGTGCCTGCCTTCCCTGGCAGCTGCCCAGCCCCTCCCTGCAGAGCTTCCCTCCACGATGATGAGCAGGCCAGCTCTTGAGTTCCTTGTGGTTTAGTGGAGGGGACTGGCGTGTGTTTGTATTTTTTGTTTGTTTGCTTCCTAATGTTTCCGTTTTCTAACTCTTAAGTTTTGTGAGGACTCACAACACGCAGACTGCTCTTGGGGGATTGTGAGTCGTGTTTTTCACCTCATGCCTTTGATTTCCATTTTGATTTCCTGTATTTGAGGTGCACTGAATGTGCTGTGTTTAGTGGGTGGTGCTTCCACAATCCATTGAACTTTTAGGATGTACATGTAATACACACTCCTGTGCGTTATTTCTGGCTTTCTGCAAATACGTTTCTGCTTTGCTCTGTGCTACCAATTATTTAATATACCATGAAATGTTGCAGGAAGACCTGATGCAAGCATTCTGGGACTTCATTGCTAATGTATTCATTCTGAGATACATTAATCTGTTCTACAAGCACTACAGGCCTTCCAAGGTAATTTGGCTTTTACATTTCTTTAGGTTTAAACATTTTAAAAGGAAGTTTTCCCAGTTGAGCTGATCTGAATATACAATAAGAGGCTCTGATTTCTGTGCTGCTTTACTGCCTTAGAAGAAATTTCAGCTACACTTACAGTTATGAAATTTTGTTCTGAACTACAGACTACGGTAAAAATTCAGCAACATCTTGAATATCTGCTTTCATTTCTAAAGAACACAGAAATCTTCCTCAGTTTGATGTTGTTGAGTAGCTGTCCATTCCAATTTGTAATTACATAAGGTCACGGTAGAACATCAGTAGTGCTGAAGTATTCCACTGTGAGTACTGGGGAAAAAAATGCCTCTGCTAAGACTTGCTTTATTAAGGAAATAAGTACTGTATATCTAAGGAGCTGTAGTCATGGACGTGTGTAACCAGAAGCAAATTAATTCCATTTCCATTCTTAAACAAGGTCTCAGTAAAAGAGGTGAGGTTGAAATTTGTTATGTGACCTGCTGAGTTTCTTTAAATTAAATTTAAAAGGTAATTGATCAGGAAGATATAAAAAAAATCTTGTCTGCTCTGGAGTGTTTCTGAAGAGATGCTGATGAGTTAGGAGTCACCTCAGCAAGACAGCTCAAACACTCATCCACGGGGAGCATGTAGGGCTAGATTAGGGTTATGTTTTCACTGGGTGCCAGGACCCTTGAGTGTTGGGTCTTTTCTTTTGCTGTCTGAAGTCACCTTCTGAAGTCTGAAGTTACCATCTTCTATTGATCACATTTGATTTTGCCAAACTCTGCTTGTGCCGCTATTTCTATATTCAGTCTTTATTCAATAAAGAACATAACAATTTTTGGGGTAGGACATGGGTTTTGGCAGAGGGTAGTTACAGGCTGCCTGTAGTTAGGGTAGCTCTAGAATAGTGCTACTTTTTTCTTAAGAGAATAGTCTAAGTATAGTCCATTTATAGGCCTTGCAAAAATCACTTTTATCATCCATGCAACCTATGCTTTCGTTGTCTGAGCCTTCCATCTAATATGCTTATCTGTGGAAGCTGTTCCACTTTCCACAGTAAAATGTGGATGTTTACAGACTCAGAGAGAAAAAGAATTTAGATAAGAGCACCCTCCAGAGATACAAAGATTGAAAGTCATGCCCCTGTCATGGTGTTCAGTTTGTTTGTTTTAACTCACTGTGGGACAGCTTTGAGAAACCAGGGTAGTGTGGTTGTCAGGCCAAATGAAGCAGAGGAGAGCTGTGTCCTGTATTCTGGAGCAGTCTGAGCTGGAAAGTCTTGAGGCTGTGAACGCCCCTGGTGTTACTGTGGTACCCATGGGCAATTGGCTGCAAGTAGGGAACCGGGTAAATTCTGGAGCAGGTCAGCCTGGTGTGCTTCATACCCATCTTTTCTAGTTCACTGAAATAAAGAGAACAGATGATTTTTTCCTTTTTTTTTTTTTTTTTTTTGACTGGCATGAACAGAATTTGTAGTGCTGGTTCCTATGCTTGTTTAGATTATTGGTTTACATTAGATTTCTCATTAAAATTCTATGCTTATAAAGTTTGAAGTTAATTGTCTTGCACTCCTCAATGTGTGAAATAGTGCAGGAAAAAATACCTTTTCTGTTTCGTAATAATTCAAAACATTGCAATAGTCTGGGGTTTTTTAATCATCGCTTCAACATACAAATTGCCTTATTAAATATTTCTTACAGTCAGTCTTAAACTTCTGAGGAAGGGTTCTCAGCTGCAAGTACTGTATCAGTGCAGGACAGAGGAAATAAATACATAAATATTTCTGCAAGAAAGTAACAATCTTTCTGTAGAGTTATAAATCTGCCTTCAGTACTTTCTCCACCTTCTCTCATATGTACCACCCAAATTCAGCTTGTTAAGGACTGCTGGCATATGAGAGCTTTCCTTTACAAGATTCTGTTTCAGTGTTTTCCCTCCATAGAGAAGACTGGTATTAGATGGCCTTCTGAACCAGCAATTCTGTTTTCTGAAGCAGAAAATTAAGTTTTCTCTTCTTTACTGTGAAGAAGCCAGTGGGTATCTTGTATTCACGCTAGACTGTCCTGACATACCAGCAGCAGCAAATGTGAAAATAGTGTGTCCAGGCACCTAGGACAGCAGAACATGAATTGCCAGCAGAATCTATATCAGAAATGTCTCACAGGTTCTGATTCTTATTCATACCAAGATACCTTCCAATTGCTCAGGGAGTGCCAGGAGCTGTCCCGTGGTAGAAGGTGAAATTTATGCTCTTCAGCCGCTTACACTGGAATTCCCCCTCAGTGGAAGTGCTTCATCTTCAGAGCCCTGACAATGGGTTTTTCAGATTATGCTGCTCTGGATATTGCGCTTAACCTTTTGTCTTGGTGCTGTTGTTAGTGCTTCTCTAGGTCCTGAATTTCTATGGGCAGATCAGGATCATTTCTTAAAACAGGGTAAAATATCGGATCAACGCACAGTAACATCTGGGTGGTGTAGTTTTTCCTGGGGTACTTCCTGTAGCTGTACTGTCAACCTGCCCAAGGATGTAATTTATTTCTCCTGCTGAATGTTATTCAGCTTCTCCTGTAATTTAGGTTGGAATAACAGGCAGAGAGTAGTGCCTTGGCCCTGGAATATGGGCTGCCAGGTGTAGTGTGTGTCACATGAACGACACAGGTTACCTGTAAAATTTACTCCAGTGCATTGTGTCCCAGTTGGCTTTCGGGAGGTGGCACAGCCCAGGCCTTCCTTGTGTCTTACTTAGCTAAAGGAAATAAAAGTAACTAACTAGAGTGTTGAACATATGGAATCCTTAACAAATACGGCATTTACTTGTTAAATACTGAAGAAATTCTAGTCTCTTTCTAAACACTAAGCACTTTGACTTCCTGCCATCTCCCTCTTCAAAACAGGCCAGAGTTGCATGGTTTTATTGCAGTCTCTTCTCCTGTTTTGCTCAGAACTTGCTGTTCACTGTAAGAGCGTTTTCCCTTGTTCTCCAGCCCTCAGTGAATCACCAGTGTGCGGCCCTGCCACATCACATTAAGCTTGTCGCTCATTCTTTGTGCTTTTGTGTCACCTTATGCGGGATCTCATCTAAAGGTTTGGGTTTATATGTTGCTGTTCTTCAGCTGAAGTAAGTTCTCTGTGGCTTTCTTCTCTTGTGTTGTTTGTGTGCGTGTGAAACAGGGTACTGAATAAACTTGGTTATGGGGAGAGCTGGAAAAATGAGCATGGTGATAATATAATTTCCTGGTGCTTAGTTACAGTAGGGAACAGTTAAGTCATCCCAGCAGTGGCGGGGTGAATGCAAACTTCCAGGAGGAACTATGGAGAGCAAAACAGCTTCCTATATAAAGGCAGAAAAAATGCAATTTGCCTTTTAAGGTGCTGTCATACAGAGTAAAATAAAAACTGCTTGCAGTGGCAAAATCAGTTTTGCCTTAGCCTTTACATTGATTTTGAATGGCTTTACAGAAGTGAATTATATGCATTTTTTAATTGCATCACTTGGGTTGCTTTATAATAAGTCTCAGGCCAAGTGACTTTCCCAAGATGATACATGAAATAGCTGAGAGAATTGTACCTCATATTCAGGACAACAAATAAGCTTCAGTGCAAAACCTTGGGACAGGATAAAACAGAGTTAAAACATGTGCTTATTAATAACCATGAAGCCATACCACATTTTAACCATAAAACCTACCATAGATGAGGTTATTCTTTGTACAGTCTAATTAACATGAACATAAGTGGATGTGGCCAGAACATATGGACACACTCATTCTCTCCATTCATGTCCAGTCTCCCTCCTCCAACAGTATTAAACACAATGGGGTGAATAAAAGTGGTAGTTTTGCTGCTGTACTGCAATGTTAGTACAAAATTCAATTTCCTTTGCTTTGGAGATGCCAGGTGCCTTCTGAATATGGTATTTAGTGATCCTGCAAAGGTAGTGAAAAAAGTGAAAGGGATGTCAAAATCCATCTGTAGAGGAAAAATCAGTGTTTTTAATTCATTTCAAGTTCTCATTTTACAAACTTCATTATATCCGATTGTATTATAAAAATCCACTCTCTCAATATAGGACATAATTGGAAGAAGAAAGTTCAACTGGATTAGGTAATTAATTTATCTAAGTCTTGAAATGTTTCTGGGGTTTTTTTCAATTAGATATAACAAAATTACAGAAGCTCATACTATCAGCCCAGATCCAGTCTCGTGCACAAAGATTTATCCAAATAAGTCATTCTGGTCTGTAGTTGTTATAAATGGACACTGCACTAATTCATGCCCTTACATCCACGGTACGTACAGCACGTACAGAGTGCAGTGGCCTTGCACTCGGGCCGTTCTGAGCCGCTCCCCGCTCCAGGAACGCGTGCTGCGCCTCGGGCAGCGGGGCCCGGCAGAACACGACGTGGAATCGTCTTATTTGTGAATAGAGCACGTAAACACCGGCTTTGTTTTGTTGTCGTGCATTTAACACGAATCCTTGTTGTGTCTGTTATTTGACTCTGCTGCGGTGAAATGCCCTCAGTTGTCCCGGGAGACAGTCCCGAGTTCCCGGGGTGCGGGTGCAGCTCTGCAGGCTGGGACCAGAGCCCCCGGGGTGCCTCCTGCGGCTGCCTCAGCGCTGCGGGGTGGGAGGCTGCATGGTGGGGCTCCCTCTGCACGGCCGGCCTGGGCTCTCCCAGCGGCTTCCTTGCACGGGACATCTCGGGAGCATCGCCTGCATCCCGTTACCGCTGTGATTGGGGAGCATCGCCTGCATCCCGTTACCGCTGTGATTGGGGAGCATCGCCTGCATCCTGTTACTGTTTTGATGGAGAGCAGCAGGCACTGCCTCTTGGAGTTTCCCTACAGTGCTGCCTATCTGTTATGCCCTTACCTACCTGGCTAAGAGAGAAATAAAATGGCTCCCTCAGAGATCCGGAATTAAAATACAATACCAATCTGATGGTTGCTGTGCTTCTGGAAAGAGCTAAACTTCAGAGATCAGAGTATTGAAAGCAGTGTCTCCAAAACTCAGAGACAGCAGTACAGGAGTAGTAAACAGTGACAGAGAGGGGGCTGAGGTCTTCAAAATACTTCTTATTCTCCCCTTTGTTACTGTAGCTCTCAGCAGAGGGCTGGTTTCCTTGAGGCCGCTGTACCAAAAGATTGCAGTGCTGTGGCTTCAGGAGTCCAATGAATGATTCCCGGTTTTAAAGGAAAAATCTTGTTTTCTAATCTCTGTCTAAAAGTCTTGTTTTCTTTCATGACACATGGTTTGCCATCTGTTCTCAGAGCACAAAAGTTTAAGGATGGGAATTTTAAAAAAATAACCTTTTCCTAAACCTTTTTTTTCTATTGCTGTTGCCAAAGCACAGATCGGAGGGAGAAGCCTTTGGCCTCTGCGGTTGAGTTTGTTGACTTTGTAGGTGGAGCCTGCTCTGTTTGCAGTCTAAGGTTTTGAGTGCTTTGTAAGCTCTTCTGTATGCCCTGCTTAAATTCTGTAGTGTTTTGCTACTAATCCCTGTTTTATCCTCCCTTTAGGTATCAGAATCTTTAGGCATTACAGTGGGCAATTAGCACAGCTTGCCAAAACAGCTTGGCACTTCAGTAAAAAAGGCTGGAGTCTTATTGCCAGGGAGGCGGTGTGGGAATGATGACAATTAGGCTGAAGCTGGTCAGTGGATCTTTTATTCATTTATGGAGGTCTAACTACAAGGGAAAATCTGTCTACAAGGGAAAAAGAAATGTGTTGAAGAAATATGGGGAGTTTATATCTCTCTGCTTCTCTCAGGTTAGACAAGCAGGAGGGCATGAGCAGGGTAGGATTATATTGATTTCACAGGACAAAGAAAAACATTTCACTCCAGAAGCAGGGATGCAATTCAGGTAAATGCTGGACATGTGTAAGTAATAGCAGTATTAAAAGCATTGCAAAGTGATCTGAGTGCTGTCCCAGCTCATCTGCTTCCAGCAGGTTGGCCCATGAGGGTGTTTGTTATCCAATGCTTAGGGATGTGTCACAGTCCTAGCACTGCCCTTTTCCTCAGTGACAAGCAAAACATCCCTTGAATCCCATCGTCACAGAGCAGTCCAGTGAAATGAAAAGTGAGCTTACTTAGGGAGGTGTTTGGTGGCTACTTCCAAAATCCTGACTCTGTGCTGATAATGAATTGGTGGCCTCAAAAGTGCTGAGTCCAAGGTGGGCACGTGTAGGAGGAGCTCCATACAAAGAACCCCACCCAGAGGCATTTCTGGAGGAAAGCAGCGCCTATTTCTGCCCCCTTGGGAAATGCTGCCCTAACAATGGAATTATAAACCAGAAGTTTCCCATGTTCTGTAAATGTCACTTTTCCTCTTTTCCCGCTTGAGCTCAGACAGGAGTAGCGCGTTCTCTCATCAGAAGCATTCCCAGCAGCAGCACAGAGGAGAGCCGGGATGCACCTGGCACCCACGGGCAGTGTTCTGCCAGCCCCCAGGCTCCACGCTCAGGGTGGAGGTGCCAAGGAGGGAGTGGGGACAGCAGGGAAGGCCCAAGGAGACAGCTGTGAGCAGGGCACTGGGAGGGTGGAGCTGTGCCCAGCACAGCAGCTAGAATCGTTAGAGGTACCGGAATGGGGGAGGAGGAGACTGTCACCTTAAAGCCTTGCCTCCATTAGACACCCAGCTACAGGGAGTTACAGCAGAGTTTGGCCTGTGACTGGATTTCCAGAAAACCAAACTTCTGTTTTGATCACAGACTGAACCCATTTTATTGAGGTCTATATCTGGGACTATTCAGTGCAGGCAGTGTCTTACATACAAGCTAAAAAAGCCAAATAGAACAGAGGCAGCCTGGGACAAGAGGAGTGAACACAGAATAGTTTGGCACATTTGAGTCTTGAATTTCATTCCAGTGACAGGGTTGTCTACACTCTGTTTATTTTTAGCCAAGACTATGGGTTTAATTCACAGTAACTGCTTCAGATGGAATCTCGGGGATGGATACAGTAGCTGAAATGTTAGTACATTTGTATATGCCATATTCATGCCAGAGCCCCGAGAACAAGAGGTTCTTCCAGGGGAGAAAAGAGGGAAGAGTAGTTGAAAGATAGGATGCTGGGGGAAGTGAAGCATCTTAGTCATTCGTGTTAACATAACAGCTACTTATCTTGAAATTGTGTTGGCTTGTGTAATGCTTGCAGCTAGACAAAAATTATTTCAGTGATAATAGAAAAATCCTGAGCCAAAAAGTTGTCTCATTTCCTTTTCTTTTTATAGTATAATAAGTATGAATATCCTATTCAAACTCTTCAAAGGTTTGCAGACATAATTATTCTGTGTTTTATTTTTAATTGCTGGGGGCTCAAGTTCCAGTTTGATTTCTGACTGACTAGATGCAGTTGCTATAACTTTGGCCATAAGATGCAGCCTTTTTTTTCCCTGTCAGATTAATTCAAAAGCAGAAAATTGAAGCTGAGTATGTGAAATGCTGAACCTTTATAAGGTGAAACATTCATGTACTTGTGTACTTGCTATGAATTCTAACAACTTAAGTTTATCAATAACTAAAAATTATGTAATTATATAAATGCAGTTAACTATAAATATATCTGTATGTTATAGTTAACTATAAATATATCTGAGATATATATCTGTATATACAGTTAACTATAAATATATCTGTATGTTATAGTTAACTATAAATATATCTGAGATATATATCTGTATATACAGTTAACTATAAATATATCTGTATGTTATAGTTAACTATAAATATATCTGAGATATATATCTGTATATACAGTTAACTATAAATATATCTGTATGTTGTAAATATATCTGTATATTATGATATTAATATAGTTACATTCATTTATGTTACTCGTATTTTATGAATGGGTTATAATAGTCATTACTAATGTGTGTTGTAATAGATACAAAATACATGATAAGTAAATGATATAATTCTATAATTAGGTAAATAAGAGAGAGTTATTTTTCTGTCAGCCAAGGGCAAAGATCAGCCAAGCACTAAGGCAGCCACATGAAGGGCAGATGGTTTGCAGTGTGTGCTTGTGGCTCTCTCCTATGTTCACTATTTCTGTATGAAATCTGTGGCACCTCTCTAATCCGTACAGAATCACGGAATGATGAGGGGTTGGAATGGACCTTGAGGACCATCTTGCCCAACACTTGCCACTATCCCATGTTGCTCAGGGCCTTACCCAGCCTGGCCTTGGACACGTCCAGGGATGGGGCATCACAGCCTCCCTGGGCAACCTGTTCCAGTGCCTCACCACCCTCACAGTAAAGGATTTCTTCCCCGTATCTAACATAAATTTCCCCTCTTTCAGTTGGTCCCCAAGATGTAAAGTAGCAGAGCTTCCCTGTAAGGTGGAAAGTGCCACTGGATCTGTTTTCCAGCAGTGTCCCAAGCTGCTGCTGTCTTGTCCCACTCCAACTTTCTGCAGTGATGGTGTAACTTGCGTGTACTGCATGTGTCTTGTGGGAACTTTGTAGTATCTTGTCAGTCCTCCCGTGCTGGAAATAAACTCTGGCATCTTTAGATACTTAGTGGCAACTCCTGCATCACAGGGTGAGTCTCATAACTAGACGTGGTTGGGTAACCAGTCTTCCTTAGATGATGCCTTGCTTAAGGAGAAAGAGATTGTAGTAGTAGGGTACAAAGTTTCTGGATGTGGAATGAGCCAGAATTTTTGGCCAGAAAAAGGTCTTTTTAAAAAGTCTCTTGGTAATCGTTCCATTTAAAATATGGTTGGACATACTTTTGTTAACAAAAACAAGACATAATGGTCTAGCTGAATAACCAACCAGGATTAATTGACAGAAAATCATTCACAGAACGGCACACATCTCTTAATGCCCGGGTCACTGGTGGAGGATGTATTCCTGAAGCAAAAACACAGGAAGAGCTGTTCACGTCTCTCTCCTTTGATACCTTGAAAAATCAAAGCACATGAATTTATTTCCACACATTCAGACTCTCAGAATTCACTTAGCAATGAAAAAGAGAAACGTACAACTGCTTGGGAGCTGAAATACTTGTTAATGAAAAACAGTATTGTAAGGGCTCTTACACTAAGGAGCAGGATTAGTTGATTTAGTATTCCTTTTGCCGTGAATTTTCTGATTTGTTGTATTCTGCTGGAATACTTGAGGAGGTGATGGGAAGGTTTGGCTGTGCCTGTATTTTGCTTGCACTGGACTCCTGTCCTCCTGGCTGTAGGTTCAGTCCTCAGCTGCTGGTGCTGCAGCAGGCGCAGTCTGCAGCCCAGGCTGCTGCTCACAGTGCCCGAGCGTGTGCCAGCAGCACCATTTACCGGTGGCATCCCTTCTCCCTGCTCAGCAGCAAACCCCGAGGGGACTGAGGAGTGTCAGCCACTCTGAGTGAGGGATGACGTTTTTAGAGCTGCTGCAGAGGAAGGACTACAGCAGCTGCTGCCAGGGGGGCATTTCCCCGCTGCACTCGGAATAGCTGTGCTGATGGAACTACTGACCTGGCCCCACAGCAGGGGCTAATAACTCCCTGCTTCTCCTGGCTGCTGCCTGGCCAGGACATCACTGAGGGTTCGGGCTTAGGAGCAAGTTGAGGACAGAAAAGAGAGGACTAGAATGGGTTTGTAGAGGGAGTGGAAGGCATAAAGGAGCCTTTTGCTGGTTTTTCCTCTTGGTAAAGCCTTGACTCCAGCAAAGATTCTGCTTTCCTGGAGAAATCATTGCTTTAAATGACACTTCCTCCACCAGAGAATATAAAAATCCACCAAAAAAGTTAGTTTTCCCCCATTGTCTCAGCCATGCTGGCTGGCTGGGCATGGTACAAATTGTGGGAGCGATTTCCTATCCTGTTTCCATCCTGTGAGGGAGCTCTGGAAATGAAGCAGCCAAGGCACAGAGGGTTGCTCCTTTAACACTGCACCCCCTGGAACGAGCAGTGCCTGACCCACAGCTCCTGAGCTGGGGGGTGTTTGCAGCTGCAGTTGAGTCACTTCGTGCCTTCTATGAAAGTAACTGAGAACTGCAGCAGAAAAGCCAGCGGCTCTGAAATGACCGGGCTGATAAAAGATTTGAGGGTCGAGAGGAAGCATCATCCTGCACGAGGCATCCTTGTGGTCTCCAGCCTGCTTTTACACAGTCGTTTTCACCATCAGGAAGTAGAGCATGAGTATTTTATCCTGGAAAAAGCTCCTTAAACATAAAACTCTGAGATCCACCTCTTGCAGTGCAAGCTCTCATCTTAACTATTGCTTGTAGGCTGGAGCCAAAAATTCGTCTCTCAGCTTCCAGTTCCTTGGACCATAGTAGCACATTCCTCCTGTTGATGAGAGACGTTAGGGGCTTTAAAGTATTTTCATGGTTTGCTTGCCATTTCTGCTTTGGACGTATTTTGTGTTTCTTCATGCCAAGGAAGTTTCCAGTGCATTGTGGTTTATTCTTTGAAAGGTGGTATTTTGCAGAGCAGCAACACCACTTCCAGTGCACAACACAAAATCCATGGCTTTTTAATTAACACTACTGGCCCATTTTCTTCCCTTTAAGAAGTAGTTGTGCAAAACCCAAGCCCACTGAGCACCTTGGGGAGGGAGAGAGTGAAGCCAGTTCTAACGATCTCGAAGGGAAAACAGAAGCGTGAAGCATCATCTGCTTGATCTTTAATTATCATTTAATTCTCTACTCATATGCTCTTAAATGGCTGCTATTGGACAGTATCAGTATTGTTCTGTTGGCTCTCTCTTCCCAGCCCTCGGGGCCTTAGGGGGTTTATTACTGGGTGTGTGGAACCAAGCAGAGCTCCCTCGGTGCTCCAGGCACGGCCCCGGGGGATGCAGAGGACTCTGTGGAGGGAGGAGGGAGGGAGGTGGGAGCCCAGCAGAGGGCTGGGGAGGCTCCCTGGTGCCTCCGTTGACTGAGAGCTCGGGCAGGGAGGGGGAGGCGAGTGCTGCTTTTCCAGGATGTTGGGATGCAGGGCTGTGAGGCAGGAACAGGCACCATCCCTCGCTGCGGCCCCAGTGCTGGGCTCGGGCACCACGGTGAGAGCCCAGCTCTGCTTACTGAGCTGCTGGCTCTGGAGTTTCCACAGCTCCCGTGTCCTCTGCCAGAGGTGCCACCCCTGTGACCATCCTGTCCAGCACTCACACGCGCACCAGTCCCTCTCTGCCTTTTCCCACAGAGGGTGTTTGTTCTGTTCTCTTTTTAAATCTGACCTGAGGCAGTAGCGGTTTATTTATCTCCTTATTTCCTGAGCCAAATGTGCAGGCAAGTCCCCGGAGTTCAACCAGGAGCAATACACAAGGGATGAGTAATATCTGGAAGCAAAAATAGGTTTTACATAGAATTTTATTATCTGCTGCTGATAAAGACTTGAAATTTATTCTTTTTTGTCCAAAAGAAAAGTTCTAAAAGCTCATGAAAGAACTTGCTATATAAACATATTTTTCTCAAATGCTTCAGTTGCAGGCTCACAGAAAATAAAGAACACAAGCCTTTCAGAAAGAGCTGCAGGTCTTTTAAAACGCTATTCCAGGCCTGGTGTCAGGCTGCTTAGTTGTGTTCTTTACAGATGCAGCTACAGAGCTTCCCTAGTGGTACTAGGTTATGTTGGGAGAAAAAGTACATCAGCTGTTTATTAATAAAAATAAAAATTCAGCAGCATTGGGATTCATGGAAATGACGCAGATCTGTCCTCTTACACTAGTGTGCTTCAGCAATGGAAGTCTCATTTTTCAGTGCTCTAGGGAAATTTTTTAATACAAAATTGCCTTCAATCATCCATCACACCTCGCTCCATCGTGTGGTAATGGGGAGAGGCCAAGGCAGGCCAGCGAAAATCTGAGCTGCTGAGGTGAGAAAGCTGCAGCCCCGCCAGGCTGAGAGCAGCTGCGGGCACAGTGCGAGGGGACGTGCTGGTGGCGGACAGGCAGGAGCTGGGGGAGAAGTTAGGCTCTGAAAGCCGGGCTAGCAGGGAATGAGGCGATTGCAGGATGAACTGAGGAGCTGCTTTGGAATAAAACTTACTGAGCAGTTCATTCTCCTTCGGAATTCTCAGTCATGGCAGGGAAGCGGTGGTTCCCTGCTCCCCAAACTGGCTGAGGGGTAACGAGCTGGGCTTTTTGCAGCTCCAGGACTTCTTATCCCTCTGCCTCCTTAGCCAGGAATAAACTTTTTCACTTGGCATTGAGTTTGACCCAAGATAAATTTAGCCTAGATTTAATTATCATTCTTTTGGCTCTTCTCGACAACCAGCAGTGGGTTTTGATTTCCTTGTTCATTTAGAGGGTTGATTTTTTGTGTAATAAATTCCCATGTTGAGATCAAACTGGCTACTGAGCATGGCCAGGGTAGGAGCAGAGACTGGTGCAGCAGGAAGGAGCATTAAATGAAGCAGTAAACTGTGCTTTAGTGATCCTAATGCTGGCAAGCCCCTCCCTTAGAGCAGCTAACGGAGCACACACAGTGTCCTGGAAAGAAGGCTGCTGCTCCTGTGAGCACACCTGGCAGGCCTTGTGGACTTCAGACACACTGAAAAAAATCCCACAACACTGAAGGCAGCTTCTCAGGGGTGTACATGCTTTTTTATTAATCACGTGATACCAAGGCGTTAGTTACAGATGTCTGACATCAAGGGGACCTGGATCCAAGGTGTAACCTGGAGATATGGGGGTTTCAGGACACTCACACCCTCCAGAGCAGGTCACAAGGCTGTGTCAGCTCACCTGCTGCCTCTGGAGCCCTAGGAGCAGCAGCAAAGCCCAGGAGACATTACTAAGATCTTGATGCAAACGTGCTGGAGAGAACTGGAGTTGGAAAGAGGTCGTTTTTCTTCCAAACTTCTCCTTTTGTTCCATTTAAGTGATTGCAAAGTTAGGAACATGGAAGGAAGAGTGATCTGTAGAATTTTTAATTCATGAGCACTGTACTTTCATGGGGTTTCATAACCAACAGCCTAGAAGTTATCCTGCCCCAGCATCCTGAGCTTACAAACAGAGCAGCTCCAAGAGGAAAGGCACAGTTTAGGGTTATTCTTGCTGCCCACACTGGGCCAGGTCAGGCATTGCAGGGTAATAAAGGGCCTGGAGCAGCAGCCTGGAGTGCGGAGCCATCCCATAACAGCGGTCAGTGACACACAGAAGTTGTGGCTTTTGAGGGGGCCCTTTCACCTTAGCCAATGTAGGTGGCCCTACCAAAGGATCTGCTGAATGGCCAAGCAAAGGCATCTTGAGTAACAAATGCAGTCTGGGAAAACTCATGACATGGTAAAAAGGCAAGTTAGATCCTTCTAAAGAAATTAGTCCCAAGTGGATTTCAGATTCAAAAGGATTTAGAAAAAATTTGTTTGCAAAGGTCTGGACTAGCAGGATTTACCTTCATTATATGCTTTGAGTGCAGCCATTCAGCACGGTCCTGCATTTAGGACTCGTGTCAGAAGTCACTTAATTCCCTGCAGTTGCTTCGGAAAAGTCTCCCTATTCCTAAGATTCAGGATGTGTGTATTTCACATGCTGGTCTCAGAACAATGATTTCTTTCAAAGCTGTTCTTTTGTGCAGCAATTAGAAAAGTTTTTTATTGTTAATGCCTGATTTATCTCAACTGCCAGATGTAAGTCAGCAGATTTACTGGGGCTCACAGGAGAGAGCAGGGGGCAGAACACAGATTCCTGTCATGTTTCCAAAGACCTTTTAAAGAGCTGTCATCCCTGCTGGCTTGCAGTCAGTGCTTTTTTTACTACACTATTACATCCGTGTTGTTCCACCACTTTGCGTGTTTCATCAAACATTTTCAAACTTGTATTTCCAAGGCTGGCCTTGGCCAAGGCCAGGTCTTGGGTGCCTCAGTGTGGCCCCAGGTTTAGGGCCCAGACTCTGGGCTCTCCTGAGCAGCCCAGCTGACCTGGTCACGGGCTGAGAAGGCCCAGCAGGGGCCTGGCCCAGCAGCACCAGTTTGAAAACCTGCGTGTCACAAAACAGATCCAGTGCAGTGCTGGCCACTCTCATCCCTGCTGAGGGAGCTCCTAAAGCCTGGTAAATGCAGGGTGGCTTTGGGCTCTTAGCACGTTCCTCCTTCCCAGCTGCAGCATGGGCCCTGCACTCTGTGCAGACACCAGAGTTTGTCCCTGCAAGAGAATCGGTATTACTTTGAACTGTGTGCTTCTAATTAATCCAACAGCATTTTCAAATAATTTAAGCAAGTGTTATCTTACAGATTTAGGGACAAGCAAAACATTAACATATATAATTATTAAATACATGGGGGAAAGGTGAAAAATTCAAGATAGGAGGACATAGTGACAAAATACTAGACTATTTCTCTGCCTCTGAATTCACTCATGACTTGCACAGGATGGATTCTCTTCTTTGCAGAACCTTTTCTGACAGCGGCATAGATTTCTTCTGGCTTCTCTCTTTTAATCAGGGGCTTCTTCTCTGGAGCCTTCATTCTCCACATCACAACTGGATGTCGTGGGCCAGTAGGACTCTGAATCTTGATAATCTTGGTGGATGCAATATAGGACATCTTCACTGTCTGCACCACAGAATTCATTAAATTTTTGGCGGCCTGAATTAGTGAAGTGACGCTGTCCAGCTGTAAGAGGAGACAGAAACATCAGCCTAGAAGTCAGTGTGCTTTTAATCACAGTAGGCACAGGAATAAACAAGAGTTAAAAAGTAGGACTACCAAGAGACTAAACCATATTTTCCTTATTTCCCCTTGGTGTGTTTGATCTCTGTACTCATGCTCTGCTGCTCAGATTCAAAGTGACGTACAGAAATTCATGTTGGTGGAATATATAAATGCTTTTGGAGATAATGCTAATTCTTTTGGTTTTTTCTTTAACAGGAATTCATGATGCCTGTCTGCAGGGTCCTATTGCAATTATTTACTGATGGGTAATGAAACCAGCTTGAAGAAGAGTTGTGAAAACGTGACCCCTTGCTTCCTTTGTCTCAGCACCAGGTAAGGCCTGCGGCTGCTCCTGTCACATTCCCGGCTCCCACACGCGCTCGTGAGCAGTGCTGGGATACCCTGGAGTGTTGGCTGTGGCTCTGGCAGAGCTGCTGAACCTGTTCTCAGCAGCCAGGGTTTGTATGGGACATTAAAAGTGGGATAACCCCCAGAAATGCCACTTGGGGAGTGCCGGCCAAGGGCAGAACGCAGAGCAAACAAAGCCCAGCACCTGCGGGCACCTTGCCCAGCACTCAGCACACAAGTGCCACAGCAGGGGTGCCTTTCACTGCTGCCACAGACAGGAAACGGGAGCCCTGGGGAGGCTCGCTGGGGCTGGCATGTAGGAACAGTAGGATTACTCTACAAAACTGGACAGCCTTCATGCTTTACCTTGTAAACGTCCCCTCTGATGAAACATTTGTCTTGTGTGAAAGCACTGAAGCCAGTTCTCTGATGGGCCATGGGTTTAGTCACAGAGGGATCCTGTGCTTTGCCATCCGGCCCAACCCCGGAGCCTCGGGCAAGGTACAGATTTACAAACTGGGTTATTAGAGAAGCTTCAAGAACTTCTCCCTTTGCCAGGTCAAATGAACTGATCGGGGAGAGAGGTGTGTTATTATTGTTGGTCTTCATTCTGATTGTGTAACGCAAATGTGGATAAGGCAGAAATAAAAAACAGAGCCAAGAGGCTGGATTTAGTTGCAATTTGGAAACGCCTCTGAATTGGCAGAAAAATCTTCCAGTTAATAAAACACACACTGCTGCTCTCTGGAAATGCAAAAAAAAAAAACCACAACAACTAGTTAGAGCTCTGGTTGAATGCACACATATGTGTGATGGCAAACTGAAGTTATCTCAATTCCCCAAGAAAAGGTGTAAAATTTACCAGATGGCCTCTAAAGTTCATTCCCTGCAGCAGCACGTGAGCTTTCTAGAAAGGGCTGCCAGTCTCTAGCAGCCACGTGGTGCTTGCAGGGCACTGTTGCCATGAGGGGGTAGGTGGGTGTGTTTGGGGACTGTGACTATGAACTGAATTAGGGAGTGGGGCTGCTCAGCCCCTCAGCAGCCCTGGCCCTGCAGCACAGCTGCTGTCACACACTTTGGTGTGAACTTCAGAGCACGTGCTGACCCCCAAGCCTCATTTCAAACAATTCTTTACCAGATCGAACCCATTTGAAAGCAGCCCTTTCCCAAAGGTGCAGGCCGTGGGGAAGGTTTTGCTCAGAGTCCCTGTCCCACACTCGGACACGTCTGCAGCACAGCCCTTTCCCCGGGAGGCTGCCTGGCGGTGCAGCCTCAGCTCGGGGGCAGATGCAGGGGCCCTGGCCACAGCTCACTGCTGGATGTTGTCACACGGGGTTTACTGTGGGAGGAGGAGGCACAGCTTCCTAGGAACTTCCTTCCTTCGTGCTAACCTGAGGAGTGCTTATACACAGGCACACCTGTGCATGCATGCACACACACACGAAATTTCAATTAGCTGTTGTTTTCTAGAACAGCTGGCAACGCCATAATCCTGACAGCTCCTTGAAAGCTTTGAATAACCTTTCTCTCACCATAATGGTCAATACATACACAATCCCTTTTCCAACAGTGGCATAGAAGTAACACCACTATGAAGCTGCTGGGACAAAGGAAAAGATGCTTTTGGTTCTGTGGCTGGTGAATGGGCTTCAGAGGCAGTTTTTTTCCCTGAAGTTTCCCAGTGACTCCAGTGTGTGTAATTGTTCCTCCTTTTTGAAGTTGCTGGGCAATAGAGGCACATGAGGAGGGATGGCCGGCTGGGCAGCAAAAAAAATTCCTGTTTGCACAGCAAGGAAAAGGCTTCTAGAAGAAATTGGAAGCGTCCAGGCAGGATAAAGGCTGGCACAAAACTTCAGCTGTTTCTTACTGTGACTTTAGTGTGTACTGTGGAACATGGAGAACATTGAGGTGAGCACTAGAACTTAGCTGGCCTTTGCTCTCCTGTGGAAATGAAACAGTTACCTCCTCCTTCTGCCCCCTGGGGCTCCTTCTGCAAGTCAGCTCTGCAACAGTCCAGGACTCCTTCACCCCACCACTGGGTTCAAGAAAACCGTGTTTTTATTCTTTTTTGAACTGTAACTATAGGTGTCTATTATAAGCAGCAAAAAAACTTCAGGGGTGCCTAGTTCTGGTGAGGTTCTAACTGGAAACCAGTATGCAGCCATGTCAGCCTCACAGGCTCCAGGGGGGACACTGTGACTCTAGCATTTTAAATGTTAAACATCCAAAGCCTGACTTCAAACCCAGCCGCAGAGCTGTTCCCAGTGGCAGAATTCCCCCGCCCCTCGCCAGGCCAGAGGAACCGAACCGCTGCAGTACCGTTAGAGCTCTGCAAAAGGTGCCCTGAGCCCCAAAGAGCCGTGCAGGTACCTGGCCCCAAGCTGTAAGAAACAGCTCTGTGTGTCCTCTGCTGCCCTTCTGGCTGGCTGCCCACAGTACTGGCAGTGTCTCAGTGCCCACCTGTCCCCTCAGCTTTCTGATGCATCTCTCACATTTGTCTTCTAAAGAAGAAGGTGGTGCTGGGGTGGGGATATTAACTGTGTTCAGAATTTTGGAGAAGCTTTTAGATGTTCTTAGATGTGTACTACAGATGGTAACAATCAGGCCATACATTTAATCTCCTTTTTTTGGCTTTAGAAAGCAGCTGTTTTTCTACCTCAATGCCAGTAACACTGTAGAATTTGGTGCAAATCTGTTGTTCTGTAAAACTGAGGTACTCAAGAACTGTCTTCACTTGGATGCTTTTCTCTCAGATATTCAGCAGGCTCTTCAAGGTCTCATATCCAGGAAAACTGAAGAAATGGAACTTGGCATAAATGAAAGACTGATAAAATATTCATTGAGCGTTTAAGTTCATTTCGCTTAAAGAGATGTAGCTGCAAACTCTTCAATGCACAGCAAGCGGTACATAAAGATTCACTAGCAAAACAAACAAACCAACCAGCCCCAAACTAAAAGCTGTTTTATTTTTGCCTAACTCCACTTCTGCTCTTTCAGCATTTTCCATGGAGATGAAATGTTCCAGCCTCCAGATTTTACAGGTCTCTGTGATTTAAGACAGTAATTCATTAAAGGCTTTGGGGAAAACATCCCTTGCCATTTCTTTCCTCACCTGTCCTGTGAGCATTAGTACTTGGTTTCCATTGCAAAGGGAATTCAGAATACTTCTGACACCTGTAATTTCACACTGGGGTGGAACACACAAGATACAGAGCAGATGACAGTATTTTTTAAGAAAAAACCCCCCACCCCAAATCAGGCTGGCAGCACTCATGCTGAAATCCACTCTCCTACCTCCAGCACTTTTACTCCTCCTCTGTAATGAGTCCTGAGAGGAAGAAAGCAAACCCTCCACTGAATAGCAAAGCTGAAGGAAAAGATTAGACAAGAAATGAATTTTGAAACTTCTCACTTTGTTTAGATGCATTGTATTTTTCTCATTTTTGTAAAGTAATGTCATGTCTCGGCAGTAGTGGCAATTCATTGCGATGAAATGTTGAACAATGTAGTAACTGATATGGGCAGTTATTTTTAATATTCAGAATAACCAAGAGAATCATGACTTAGAATTTGAAGAAACCCTTCTGCTGACTAAGTATTTTCTGTTCAGTGCCCTAAGAAATGCTTGTGTTGTCAGATGTCAGCAGGAGCTGTGAGTCCCATAGCAGTTAAGTACAAACTCTCCTTATTCCAGAGCACGTACAGAAGCCAGGCTCGCGCTCCTGTTGTTTGTGCGGCGGTGCAGGTGCTGTCCCTTGGCCAAAGGAAGTGACAGACACGTTCCTTCTGGAGCAAGGCTGTGAGGGCCTGCAGAAAACACTCCCAAAGTGTTCTGTGTAACGTGGCAGTGCCTGGAGCTCTGCCTGGGACCCCCAGCCCGCTCTGCCGGGAGGATTCTTGGGGTTTTTGCAGGGAACTGTAAGGCTTTGCTCTTTGAGAACGGGCGTATCAGTTGGCTGGTTACAATCTCCCAGGTCGTATTTACAGTTCAGCTAGTTCTAGGCCTTTCATACAGCTGGCAGCTGGGAACTGAACATCAAATACAGAGTTTTTTATCAGCGTTTGAAGTCTGAACTTAAAATTCTTTTGGAAACAGGGTCAGTTATTAAAAATTTATTTTAATTGAAACACAAGGTGCATTAAATATATTCCTAGAAGCAGATTTTTGCTACACTAAACTGAGAGACTAAGACTGAATTTTTATTTCTTTGACAGCTACATCTGAAAGTAACACAAGTTCTGCATTTTTGTGGAGAGCAGTGAGTATCTGAGTAGTGCTGCATTTAAGGTAAGGAGTCCTTACTACATTGTGCTTTTGACTTTAGCCCTACTTTTTTACTAGGTGTAGCTGTTTGCTCATTTGAATTATTTTATGGTTCTTAAGGTTGCTATATAAAATAGTCATTTAATCCCTTAAGATTAAAAGTAGCAGAACAATTCAAACAGGTAAATTATTAAGAGTGAAATCTCAGCTGTTAAAGGCACTGGAGTTTTTGCTGGGCCCTGGGCAGGATTTTAACACCGCTTACTTGCCTTGTTTTCTGAGCCGCGCTTCTTTCCCCACTCAGAGTAGTGCTAATTTCCTTTTGGTGGAAATGGAGAGCTTGGTCTAACAGTGACACCAGGAGATGGGTGTCCAAGAAAGCCCAGCAAAGTTAGAACTGGAAGCACTTGACTGCCTGCTGTGTTTGCTGATGCAGCTGCCAGGTGACCCTCAGAAGGTGTCACAGATTGGACCCCGTGCAGCTGAGATCGGAAATACGCCAAAGGGAGGCCTGCCACTGTGGTTCTTTCTCTGGAATGTTCCCTCAGTGCTCTGCTCACTCTGCACTGCCATGCTCTCCCTCTGGGACACTGGAGAGATTTCATCCCCGCTCATGGATGTGGCCTCAGGAAATCAGCTTCACTGCTTGGGTTTCTTTTCAAGGAACTGAGTTCCCTAAAAATGTGCCTGTTCCATCTCTGTCTGTCTGTCCATCTAGTGATTGCATTAAACACCCCAGGGGTGGCTGGGGTTTGTTCTGTCTTTTCCCCATTTTTCAGGTGGGGAAATTGAATCTAATGGACTGAAAACTAACCATTACCAGAGTCTGCTTCAGGCTAAGTAGGATTCAAAGAACTGAAACTGAGTTCTATAATTAGCCCAGGCCTGTGTCCAAGTTAAATGATAAACAACTTACATTAAGGGCTGTGAAATTGTTCCTGTGCAGCACCATAATGGAGCAGATGCTTAGCCAGGCGGATAGCTCAGCCCCTCCCCAGCACTGCTGCTTTCACTTCCAGGGAGGATTTTTAAAAAAGGAATCTATTTTTTTAAAAACAGGCCCTTGAGAAAAAGAGAACAGTGGCTTAATATAAATCCTTTCCTTGCTGTTGAGGAAGAAATCGAGTGTTTGTTGCAGTAATTTTTTTACATGCACTGAGGCTAAGAACTACAAGACACATCCTGATTTTGCTAATTACCAGAATAATTACTACTAGAAAAAGTTAACTGTCCTGTAGTGTACGTTACCAGAAATACTTCCTACTGCTTTAAATTAGTTTTTCTCAGTAGATGCAGTTTAGAAAGCAACAGTAAGTGAGCTGTCTGTAAGTGATTGACAGGAAAATCTATCCCTTGCTTTGCTTCCAAAGGCCAGGATTTCCATCTACACACACCTGCCAGCGTACACTAGGCAAAAGCAAGAAAGGTGTAGTGTTATTAGATTAAAAACCCCAGAGTGAAACACTTCTGTCAACTCTCAGTAGAAGAAAACTTTATTGTATCAGTTCTTGGGGGTTAATGTCAGCTTTTAGAAATTGAGCAGTTCAGTATTTTCAGAGTCGAATACTGAAATAAGTCATTTCATGCATGGTGTGAGGCCCTATAAGTAACCTCCCCCATCCCTTCAAACAGCCTGAAGTATGGGTCTCAAGGAGTGCCAAGGAGAAATGCCAGCCAGGAGAAGCAAATTGGCTGAGCACAGAGCAGGAGCTGCGCCCTGGTGCTCAGGGGCACGGCTTTGTCAGAGCAGCCACTGTGGATCTGAAGTAAGGAAAAAAAGATACTTTTCCACAACGTCCACACAGCAGTGAGAGCAGGGCAGCAGCAGTGAGGGCAGAGGAACGAACCAGGTAGCTGTAGTGACTCAGGTGGCCTGTCAAAGCAGCCCCTGTTCCCACTGTGATTCCCAGCTTGCTGCTTTCAGCCCTTTGTTCCTTCCTTCCAGTCCTGCTGGGGCTACAGAAGCTGTTCTGCCCATCTCAACCTCTCTTCCAGGGGGAAAGCACACCCAGACCCTAAAAGGAGCTGAAATGCACTGCTCCCATCTCCTGCCCTGCCAGAGGAGCAGCTCTTCAGGAGCCGAGCACAGTGCCAGCCCCTCTCCAGGAGCAGCTGACCCCCGCCCAGTGCAGCAAAGGGGTGGGGCTGTTTGCCAGCTGCCACAGCGGGACACCTTGGCCAAGGCTGCCTGTAGCTGGGACATGGGTATCCAGGGCCTGGGACTGTGTCAGCCAAAGGCCTGGTGCCAGAGACCCTCCCTTGTATTTTCCTACCTGCTGGCTTATAGCTTTGCCTCTGCTTTCACCTGTGCTTCAGCCTTCAAAGCTGGAACACGTTCATTGCAATGTCGTGCTGGCAGCTTGTGATTTAACAGGCCTGGGAGCTCAGGAAGGGAAACAGATCTTTCAGTCCAGCCTTGGAGCATGAAGTTAGACACGTTAAAGCACTGCCCTTTGGCACAAAAGCAGCCTGATGTCAGTGTTTAAGTTAAAGTCTGGCTCTTGAGACACCGGGGGAAGAGCTGAAGATAAAGGAGACATTTGCAGGAACAGCAGAGTGGAACAGCCCTCAGTGCACAGGTAAGGCTGGCAGACCTGAGACGTGGTTTCTGTGCCACTTAGCAACTTCTGGGATACTGGAACTCTCAAGAGTTTGCTCTTCCAGACCTTTCCTTTTTAAGGCCAAAAAGCTTTGTCTCTCTTGCCAAGTACAATATAAAATGAAACAGAAGACAATGACTATAAATAGCACAAAACAAAATTGCCTGGCAAAAGTACAGAAGCATAATATTAATATGCAAGATATGTTCATTTTCTGCCCGGTGATATAATTCTCTTTACTTAAAGCCATTGTTGGAAAAATATCAAACTGGCAAGGTAAGGTGCAAGCCTATCCCTGTGCAGTGCTTGTAAGTGAATTATCACCTTATCTGCATAAATGAATGCAATTACTGTCAATCTGCATACTGCAAATGTTACCCCATTATCTTGTGCCTGAAGAGGCACCAATTTATTCTAATTATTAGAAGGAAATGGCCGTTTCCTGTTTAATCACTTCTAATGAAGACTCAGTGACTCCTCACCATTTGGACTTGAGCAGCTTAGAACCTGGCACTGCAAGCAGCAGTATTTACAAATGTAAGTTTTGCATGGCACTATGAAAGACTAAATAGTGAGCAAGGAATTTTTAATGAATGAAAAAACAAAACTGCAGTGAATGGAGAAGGAGAAGCTGATGATCCACATCTCTTCCTCTCTTTTTCTGTACAGGACCTCTTCTGAGCTCCGTAACGGGGGCTGACTAGAAAGTACCAGAGCTTGGGGATGGACAGTGAGAAAGGCAGACTACAAGAGTGTGTGGCCTCAAGTCCAAAAGCCACTAAATGAGGAGAGCAGTGAGGAGAGCTATCCAAGTACTGGTGCCCAAAGCATCGTAGCTGCCCCAGGGAAAGTGGCCTAATTAACCCACGCTAATGATAGAACGGGGATATGAACGGTAGGTAAGAAACCCTCCAGGGCAGGGGGGCCCAGCACTGCTGCAGGGCAGAGAAGGGCACGGGGCACACGGATCAAAAACAGCTGAAGAAGACTGAGCTGTGTTCATGGATTTCAGCACAGGTTTTCACATGCATTAATGCTCTTTGTTGTCACAGAGTTCAGTGCCACACCGAGCTGTGGTGGCAGCCAGCAGCACCTCCTCCAGTGCAGGCCATCACGGAGGTGAGAACACGCTTGCTGCTGACAGACACAGCTGCCCTTGTGCCGTGGCCCTGCCCCCCGCTGCTCCATGGTGCTATCCAGGGTTAACCTGTAACACCACTCCAGGGCTCCTTTACTTGCTCCACCACAGCATCAGCCACAACTGCTAGACAGGGAGTGTGGCTCTGTTTCAAGAAGATGGTTCTTGCTTTTGCAGATCTGCAAATACGTGATACTACATCCTCTGTGCTTCATCCTCTCTTCCTTCCTCTGAATTGATCTTTAGGCTTCAGTAGATGAGGGTTTGGGTTATTTTTTAATGAACTGCTACTCTTGTGAGAAGGAATTTTCCTTGAGGATGATTTAAATCCAAGATCCTCGTGCACAGTTGTAATGGTTGGAGAAGGGAGGTGTGGGGTGAATTCAAGAGCCATCTCAGCACTGTGCTTTTATGTGTGGATTGCACCAGCTTGTACTCAGTCATTCTCCTTTTGTTTCTCAAAGTGGATTTGTCACTGTAGAAGTTGGTATTGACCCATCTGAATGCGGAAATGTGTCATTTCTCACAGGAGAGGAGCTTCACCCCTCAGCTTTTCTGCTGGCACATGCCTGTCCCAGCTCCGGAGGGAGGTGGGAGGTAAGGAGAGACTGTGAGGAGCCAAAGGAAGGATGGATGCCCAAGGACCAGGGAGGTCATTCCTGGCACACAGGTCCACGGCTGCAGGAGGGAGCAAACAATGCAGTAACCTGTAGGTACAATTATTTCCTAATGTTCTTTCTGGTAGGTTTTTTTTCCTGTAGCAGGTCTTCACCAACCAGAGGATGGATTCAGTTTCAGGTATTTGGAGACTCCTGAGTTTTTTACGTAATGCACAATAAAACCTTTGCTATCTGCAAGAGCAGGGCCTGTTTTTATTTTCTTAATCATCTTGCTGTCTCCTTTCTGATTCTCATTCAGAGAAGATCAGGAGCGGGGAGAATATAAAATAATATCCACAAACAAAAAAGGTAAAGAAAACAATGTGAGTACTCTACAGCAGGAGGCAGAAAGAGCAAGAACCAAACTTGGTTCCAACATTTGGCTTTATTATAACCCATGCTGGTCACAGAACTGCTTGTGAAAAGAAACAGGTAAGGAAGAGAAACTTTGTTAATGTGCAGCCCTAGTGAAAACAAGTACTGGCTTCAGAAATTATACAGTCAATTAAAATTACTTAACTGTAGGTTCCAGAGGTTCAGATGTGGTCTCTAAATAATCATTTGAATAGCTAGCACAAGTATCCTATAGCAATGAGGGTTTCAAATCTCACCTCAGCAACAAAGGCTTCATTTCTGATTAGTTTATAACCCACAAAATGTTACAGTAGTTTTAGTGAGAGATAAATAGGGATAGGTAGGCCTAGACAGAGGCAGAGATAGATATGTACAGATATCGATGGATAGAAACTGGGACAGACAGGCACAGGGAGAGGTGACATAGAGACAGGTACAGAGAGGTAGACACAGGCAGAGACACAGCTCTAGAGACAGGCAGAGATGGACAGAGACAGCTATAGACAGGTAATGACACTGACAGGAGCAGAGAGGTAGAGCCATGCATGGGCAGGTAGAGAGAGACTGACAGAGGGAAAGAGGTGCTGACAGAATTTGACAGGTAGAGATAGATACTGACAGGTATTGACAGATGAAGACACATTTTTGACAGATAGAGGTATTGACAAGTACACATGGGTAGTGACAGGCACAGATAAATTCTGCCAGATTCTGGCAGATTTTGTTAGATTCTGACAGATTTTGTTAGAGTCTGACAGATTCGGTTAGATTCTGACAGATTCCACCACGTAGAGATCTTGCCAGTGCTGGAGACAGATGTTTTTGTCAGGTATCGACAGGGCCGGAGAGGGAGATACAGATACGGGCAGTGCCCAAGTACTGCCAGGTGCAGTGAGTGTAGCTGGATAGAGACAGAGACGAGTGCAGAGATAGGTATAGAGAGGTATGTATAGATAAATAGTGACAGGTATAGATACATAGGTAGAGATGCCTATATATAAAGAGGTGTAGAGAGATAGAGATAGGTTTAGACAGGTAGAGCTGAATATTGACAGGTATAGACAGGTACAGATAGGTATTCACAGGTATGGACAGGTTTAGATGGCTAGAGAGAGAAAAGATATAGACAGGTATAGTATGGACAGATACAAGTATGGAATAGACAGGTATAGGTATGGTTTGATAGAGATGTATAGAGATAAGCATAGACAGGTATAGCTCTAGATAAGCAGAGATAATTATAGATAAATATAGACAGCTGTAGATGGGCAGAGACAGACAGAGACAGGTATACAGAGAGGAATAGACAGGGATGGATAGAGCTAGGGATAGACAGAAATGGGTAACCTGAGATAGGTGTAGATGGATAGAGACTGAGCTAGGTCCAGCCATGTAGAGATGAATATAGAGAGGCAGAGACGGGACAGATAGATAGAAGTAGAGATGGATGGAGACAGGTACAGATCCAGCTAGGTATAGATATGTATAGACAGATATAGATAGGTATATGGTTAGGGATGCACAGAAATAGCTATAGATGAATACAGAGAGCCAGTGATAGGTGCAGAGACAGAGGTAGAGCTGGGGGGAGGGAAAGCTGCAGCTAGAGAGAGATACAGAGATAACAAGAGA
This sequence comes from Gymnorhina tibicen, assembly GCA_013399875.1. Taxonomy (NCBI): domain Eukaryota; kingdom Metazoa; phylum Chordata; class Aves; order Passeriformes; family Artamidae; genus Gymnorhina; species Gymnorhina tibicen. The sequence continues at coordinate 1,312,716 of VXAZ01002138.1, forward strand.
GAATTGCAGACTATGTGAATGGGAAGTTTTCTGAAATATAGTGCCAAGTATGTAAAGGGTAGCAATGTGCCTGGTGGGAAGGGTGTCCTACCTGGTTTTGGTGCCATTTAGCAGATTTATACCTTGAAACCATAATCCCACTTGCTCCAGGTAGTAACACACCGCAGAACATGGGAATGTGAAGGCATTTTATGGATGGCTGTACTGAGGCCAAGTGCATAAACATTCCGTAAAATCACAATGTCTTTTCCACCACTAATGATACTTGGCTGTAATGGTGTGAATAATTCTTAAATTAAATCAAAAACAAGAAATTCACTCAGGAATCAAGTCACCTTGCTCTTCGTTTTATTTATTTCTGTAGACAATGCAGAATGCCCTGCAGCATTTCTTTCTGACCTGAAACTCCACCCCTGGAGTGTCTTTACTGTGTTCAACACACACATGAGCATATTCCACATGTGTAAGTCAATGCACCAGCATTTTCAAGTTGGGTTACAGTTCTTAAAACCAAACTACTTCAGTGTAACAGTGATAAGGCATAATGCATTTTGAGAGTTTAAAAAAAAAAAGGTGACTGCTATTCCTATAAAGCCGTAAGTCTTACACTTCCCTGTCATGGGTTCTCACTGTTAAGTGGGTGTTAGAAAAGAAAACGAAAAAAGGTCTGAAGTGACACTGGAACATGCTGCAAGCACAGGAAAGCCCAACTCAAATGGAACATGTACTTGGACTAAGAGAGTAATTGATGCCATTTTTCTACTTACTGCAGACATGATGAGCTCTCCACCGAGATTCTGGATTTCTGCTTTAACCTGGCTGCAGATCTTGAGCTGATGGGAGTACAGTTTGATCTGTTCTAGGTAAGCCAGTAAATCCTGTTTGCACGACTGGTCTGGGCACTGAAAAGAACAATAAATAAAGCATTTCAGTGACTGCCGATTCAAAATGATGTCTCGGGAATCCCATTAAAACTTCACTGAGGAGTATTCCAGTTGCACACTACCGGAGCCTTGCTTTTCACTGCAGCTGTATCAGGCTGCAACGTTCACTCCTCTTGGGAAGCTTTTTAATGCAATAGTTGGAAGCTCAGATTAAGCCTTAACTTCCCCATATGCACTCTGTATTTGACAGTGCTGTGCTTGCCTTAGCAGCATTTCTAAACACATCCTTCAATGTATGGAGTAAGTACGTCCAACTCCTAAGATGATCTCTATTTCAGAAAATACCTCCACTAACAGTGTTGAGGGCAATATAAACATAGATTATGTGGGCAGTGTAAAACATGCAGAGACATGTTAACATTTCTGTATTCTGCTTTATCTTGTAATATGATTGATGGGGGTTTCTGTGTTCCATCCAGAGCGTATTCAACTCAATCTGCAGCTCTTCTCTAGCAGTGGGAACAGCAAAATAAGAATGTCTTATGGAAAACTCCCCCATTTCAATACTTTCAACAACACAGATGTATTTTTTAGAAATAAAAATACGGTCTTTCTAACCTAATTTTTGTGAACTCCCAAAATATGTGGAGTACTTTGGAGTGCAACATTGCTCTTTGGTACCAGGCCAGACACCAAAGGCTGGGTATGAATTTGTTCTAAGGCTGATTGTCATTGCTCTGGCAGAATAAAGGGATCTTAAGGGGAATGATGAGCCCCTGTTTTGCTCCCACAGCTGGACAGAGTAAGAGTGATAAATAAGCACAAGATCCCTGCAGGTTTTCAGAGCCATGGTTTTGGCCTGTGTGGTACTCACACGCTATAAATACAGCTCCTCCTTTTCCACAGGAAACTCTGCTCAGCTTTGCATATTGAAAAAGCAAAGCTACATCCCCACCAACTGCACACTGTCAACAATGACCTGTGGTGCTATTTGAACTTCTGCTCTTATGGAAGTGTGGTCAGTGGCTTTAAATCCAAAACCTGCTAGGAGTCAGAAAAAGCAATTCTACTTAACTCCAAAAATCTTTCAGCCCATGGCGCTGCTGAAGAAACAGTACATACTCAAAGGGCTGGTGTGACAATTCTCCATGGCTACACAATAATGTTTGGTTAAGCAAGTTCATGCTTTAGACTTAGCAAAAGGTAACAGTAAGTAACGACAGGCAGAGTGTACAATTTTAATTAATATGACTTAACATCAGGCCTTACCTCATGTTCTGCTACATCCATTATTGTTTCCTGTATTTGGGCAGTTTACAACAAAACCAGAAGACTTTCTTGATGTGTTCTATGTGTGGTGTTTTCAAAATGCTAGCACATTATGGAAAACTGCCCTAAAATATGTCTTTGTTTCTTCCTTACTAAGCACTGCCCAAATCAGTATTTATATAATGGTATCTCAGTGGCTGTTTAGAAAGCTGGAATACTCACTGTTTATTTCACATAATTAATAAATAATTAGACTTCCAGTCAAATGCAATGTAATCCCTTAAAGCATCAGCACTAATTATACCAAGATGGTGTGTATTCCTGGAATGAGATTCTTCCTCCATTTTCTTCTTTCCTGAATTATGCTTTGATTTTATCTCTCTGGCCAGAAAAACTCAAGAGCAAGGTGTATAGAGTGCCTCATCCACTTCAAACAGTGACAATACCAATAACCGAAGTTCAGAGACAAGAATGATCATTATATAGCACTCTTTTATATAATAATGGTGTCGGGCTAGTCACAGGTACTGTCTCCCTTCCACAGCATTACAGAAAAAGTGTGTACCCTTTTAGGAATGCTGCAGACAATACATATCAAAGGCCGGGAAATTGCAGGAACGGGACCTTGAGTTTCTGTGGAAACAGTTTCCATGCCAGAAGCAGTCAAAAAAGCACATGCAGGGCACTGAATAAGAAAGTTCTCCTGAAATGTAATTATGCAACTGTCCAAGTCTGTGGCATAGCCACAGCTTCACTACCATGCATCTTTCAGTGCATCTTTCCCCTGCACTGCCCACACCCAGGCCCAGACAGAAAAAGGAGGATTTTAATGAATCCTGGTCTTCTTTCCTCTGTTACAAACCCAAGGGGTCATTAAAACTGACTCCCAGGAGTGCAAAATAAAGGAAATGGTTTTTCACATGGGGTTGTTAAGTTGCCAAAATCTTTGTTACAGAATGGTTATATTAAAAGTTTACATAGGTTAAAGAAGTTTCTGGACAAATTAATGGAAAAGTATCAAGGACTATTTCACATGTCAAGTGTATCAAAAATATGTTTGGTTAAGTACATTGTGGCAAGGCTGCTGGAGGCTGGGAGCACCATGAAAGTCAGGCCATTATCTCCCCAGTTGTGTCAATAGTCACTCTTAACTCCTGTCCGCAGCCAGGACCAGCCCAACGCGCCTGAGGTGTGGCCACAGCCCTTCAGCAGAGGGCACCCGCAGCAGCGTTCACTCCCAGGAGCACCCACAGCTGCCGCCGCTCGGAGCAGGAACAAGCAGTGCACAGCACGACCCCTCCCGCCCTGTAGCGCATCGCACCCACCAGCACCAGCTGTTAGGAACAAGTGCACTGGAGGGAGGACACTGCAGAAGGAATCTTCTACCTAGTGCTCAGGAACAGCTGGTACAAGTGAAACAACTGGCTCACCAGTGAAACCAAACGCTAGGCTGCAACAGAAGGACAATTAATAAATGCTGAGTTTCATCATCCCACAGGCTGATGATGATTACCAGTTTAATGCTGCACCCTCCTAACTGGGGAGCCCAGTGAATTCTGAGAGGTTTTTCTCCACACAACCTGCAGGCAGGGGCTGTTGCTAACAAGGGCTTTCTGTCAGGGCAGCATCACAACTGACCTGCATCGCAAAGGTGCGGTGGTCTTTTACCTAACAGAATATCCACCAGAACCTCCAAATGATTTGATAAATTAAAATGATGCAGTGATTAAAACCAGATTGAAACCAGCATTCACCATCCAAGTGCTAAAGCCACTGGCACAGCAGTGGCACAAGGGGTGTGGCTGAGCAATGCGCAGGAGATTCTGACTGCAGACAGAGCGGTTTGCTCTCACTTCAGCCCTTTGGTAACAAAGTCAGTAGCATTTCTCTAGAAACCAAATCTGGCTTCAAGGGGATCAATATTGGGGATAATCACCCACCACCTACTATAAATGTGTGCTGTGCACGGACAGGAAGCAGCTTTGATGCTCCACCTGTGGGGTTCCCATCACCAAAAGGGGGATTATTTACACTGTGCTTTCCTTACCCCCTTAATTAGCTCTGACAAACAGCATCCTAAATGACCCCAGTCAGGGCCTGCCTGGCATCCTAATGGGTGCAAAACAACTGCCACTGAAGAGGCTCTTAATACAGATCTCAATCTTCAGCACACTTCATCAAACTGGGATAATGTACTCACTGCCTTCATTATCTTAGGGCTTCCAGGTCACTAAATAGCAAAAATCTTCTGACAAAAGGAACAAAGAACAAAAATCTTCTGCCAAAAGGAAATGTGTCCTGATAATGACTTTATAATGCACTTGTGATTCATGTGCATAGGTTGATGTTGATGCTGTAACTGTGATTATTTTCACCTTGTTAACGCTGAGCCAGTCTAAAAGTGCTGTGACTGTAGACTGAAATACAGCTGAGTTCTGCTAATTGTACCACACTGTAGCCCTTCCCTTCAAACACAGAAACAAGGAGGTATAAAAATCTGAAATGAAAGAACAATTCTATCAGAGAGGTTCTGTTGTGGCTAACAAATTACACAAGAGTGCAAATACAGTTCTGGTGTGGGGTTTTTTTTTTTTCCTTTCTTCCTAACAGAAAGACTCCATGAATGATGCAATTGCAGAGTTCTCAGTTTGGATTCTCTGAAATTAGAGGGAGCGTAACTCAGAATTACTTATCTGAAAATGTTTTATGAACAGAAGGACGTTGAAGGGATACAGCAGTGATTCTTCATTACACAGTGGTGTTCTGTAGGGTCCCTGCTCAGGTCTGAGCTACGGGGAGGAGGAAGGAGAGCAAGGCCTTGGCTTCTCTTCCTTGAGTGCACTCTCACATTACCTTGTCCTGGTCACTGCTCCTGTGCAGCCGAGCCCTGGGAAACTGGGCACTGACAGGATGGGCCCTGATTAATGGCAGTGTCAGCAGTGGTGACAAATACTGAGAGCACAGCCTAAGCTTGATAGGAAGGCGTGAAAAAGTGTCCAGGAAAGTCTGTGCAGGAAGAATGGAAGGACCATCTTGGCAGATCAGTTACTTGAAAATTGAAGGAAATCATACAAACCCTTTTTTCCATGTAACAGAAATTCTACATCATTTAGATGTCAGTAAAAAGCAACATGTGAAATATTCCACTATAAAGTCTGAATGCTGCTCAGGAAGGCACTCTTGGCATTCATGTTCTAGTCTGGGCACCAAGCTCCTGAAGGGCTTATCCATTTTGGCCCAAATTCATAGAACAGTTATTTGCTGGCCCAGAGGAATGTAAAATTTATTTTAAGACCCCAGGAGTGCAGGGCATAGGAAACCTGGCAAAATAACAGCTGAGAAAAGGAATTTGAAAACACCTTTGAGATTAAAAAAAACCACCACAATGAGAAAAGCGCTTTCTACGTTGAAGGATAACTTGGCACAGCCCAAAAAACAGTTACAGAAGTTAGAAAATCTCTAGCCACCCAAGGAATGAGAGGATCATACTAAGAATATCTGTAATAGGAGAAATAAAGCAAGATTCTGTTTTTTTACTAAGCTTGACACCTATCTAGCAGTAATTGCAATTGTGGTCACCACAACTAGAGGGGCTGCTTTGGATCATCTTTTGATTTGTGTTTGGGTTTTTCAACTGTATCTGCTCATATGGTTTTAGTGCATGTAATGTAAACATGCATCCAAAATCCAAGCTAAACCTGTAAGTAAAGAGATGCACAGAACAAATCCCAGGGGTCAGGTGGCTCCCAGGTGTCAGCTGTGTGCAGCTCAAAGCCAAGAAAATGGAAAGAGTTGGAGTGAATTCAGTAAAAGGGTTACAATAACCTGAATAATGTCACATTTCCCAGCAGCTCTGAGGGGACACACAAATTATCACCACTAGTGGTTCATGAATGCTTTGTCCTCACACTGAGCTGTTCATGTTTCTAGGCTGGAGTCGCTGTAATAATACAGCTGAAATCTTTCTTTCCTGAAAGAAGTATTTCAGTGAGAGTGGATTCCCTGTCCTAAAACCAGCAAGAATTTATGACCCTTACTCATCTTCGGCTTTGCTATCACATCCTTTTCTGCAATGTATCAGTGACAGGTTTGAATTTTAATCTGTAATAGATAAAATCTTGAAAGGAGCTGTTGTCCAATACTGGAAGAATATGTGTCAAGATCAGGACTGGGGAGTTCAGACATTTTACCTATTTTTTCCACAAATCCGATCACAACTGCATAGATGCAAAATAGAAATTCTTTGTCTTGTTATCTGGACTTCAGAGAGACTCATGACAACCATTAACAAGACTGGTGTTGCTTCCTAGACAGTAGAAAAGCAAGCACTGAATATGAAAATAAAGAGCGAAGGGAAGAAGGGAAGAGGGGCATGTGAGGGTGTGGAAACAGTGACTCTGCTGTGCTGCCCTGGACCTGAAAGGCAGCCACAAAGGAAAGAAATGCTTCAGATGTGACACTTGCACACTGCCATGGTCCTGCTCTCCTCTGTTGGTGTTGTAGGGCCCTAACCCAGCCCACCCAGCCTGCTGAGGAGGCTGCAGGTGTGCTCAGGTGCCATGGCAGCTCCCTAAAGCAGGCTGCTGAGTTACCCTGGTCCTGCTGGGCTGGTCTGGAGGGAGGTTGAGCCAACTGCTGATTTAAAATTCCAACAGAAATAAAGCACACCTTCCAGCTCTAATACTTTGTATTTCATGGTGATAAATAACTCTTACAAAGGCAAAACCAAAAATCACCTTGAAACTGCAGCGTTGCAGAGGCTGAAATGGCCACTGTTGGGGGAGGTGGGCAGAGAAGGAAGGTAGAGCAAAAGCATGGAATCAGTAAGTCTGCTGAGAGTGGAAAACAAACCATGCTGGAGCCAGACAAGTCAGTGCCCTTACTAAGCTGGTGCTGAGACCAAGCACCTGCCCAGAGCTCCTGTGCTAGTGCCACCATCCTGTGTTCCCACAGCTCCCCTGGAACAGCTCCCATTGCTGCTGGGTAATTTACTCCAGTCAGGAGAGGACGAGCCTGCACGTCTACACTGCTGCCTCCACAGCTGGCCCAGCTTTGCCTGGCACAGAGTTCTGTTTCCTCAGTGGCCGGCGTCGGACTGAGTATGGGAAGGAAGCCGGTAACACAAGTAAGGACCTTTCAGCGGCCCATGCTCTGCCAGGGAGCAGTGCACAAGCAGCTGGGGGGCAGCAGGGCCGGGACAGGTGCCCCGAACTGGCCAAAGGCTGTTCCTTTCCAATCCCACGGAGTGTCGTGCCCAGTATGGACACTGAGGGGGACTTTCCTGGACGGGGCCGATCGCTGTTCAGGGACAGGCTGCGTGTCAGCCAGCACGTGCTGGGGAATGGTGGTGGGCATCACTTCTTTCTCCCGGCTTTCAGTCTTCTCTCTCCCTCTCTTTCAGCATCACTAGTACACTACTATTATTATTGTATTTTGTTTAAATTATTAAGTATTTTATCTCAACCCGTGAGGTTTTCCTTCTTTTTCCAGTTCCAGGAGTAGGTGACCAAGCAGCTGCATTGTACTCAGCTACCAGCTGGGGTTAAACGAGGACAGCAGCTTTTTATACAACTACTTCTATACTAACATATACCTTAACATACATATATATATATATATTAAAGCAGCTATGAATAGATATATTTTAAATATGTATGCATATACTTGTTCATAGATACAGTATGTCTAAAATGCTGCATTTGTAGCTTAAGAGAGCTCACAAATATTCACAGACATGTACAAATGCATGTCAGCGCATGTACCTAGATGTGTGATGTATGTACACATCCATTTCAGTCTGTACGTGAACAGACTGATACAAATGGAGACGAAAATCCACACAGAGACTCAGAGAGGATCTGTGTATGCAGGGCCTCAGAAGTGGGGAACAGGAGGACAGTTGGGCAGGCAGCTCTAGAAGTGTCCCAGGCACTCCCGTGAGTGACCCTGGCAGGTGCCAGGCGTGCGTGGCTGAGCAGGGCCGGGGCTCCTGCAGGGCTCCGTGAGGAACTCACCTGGTCGGCGATGAGCCGCGCCAGCACGTCCATGCGCGAGCCCGACTCCGAGATCATCTTGGCTGCGTTGATGACGTCGGACGTGTGCTTCAGTGGGCCTCTCCCCCTGCAGAGGAAACGCACAAACTGAGAATCGATCACAGCCATGCAAACTAGGCGCAGAACAACTCCATTAAACAAAGCAACTAATCCATACTCAAGTGACAGTAATTAAATCCCCCCCGCAACTGTTTGTTGCCATGTCCCACAAGTTTGTATTGTTTGGCATCAGCGGGATGCAGAAGTACCAGAAAGATACTGAAAGCACAACCCGTGCCAAATCCTGATTTTAAGAAATTTCTCAGGCAGTTTGCTTTTCCCAGGGTTACATGAAGTTCCTTTCCCTTCCATGAATTTTCTAGTAATATGTTCAAAGGAAGTTCAGCTCAGTGGTGTATTCTGAGAGTCATTATGGATAGGTGCTCAGAAAAATAGTGGGGTTGGTTTGGTTGGGTTTTTTTTAATTTAACTGGGGCACCCAAGCACAGAGACGTGAACAGGGCTGCAAATCAACTTGCACATGCCACTCAGAACACAGATAAGCCGTATCTGAAAAATACTTCCCAAACAATTTAAAAATTTCTTCAGAATTTCAATCTAGGAAAACAGTCAAGTTCTTGTGAACAGTTTGCCAAAAAGTCAGCCTCTTATTTTGTATGCCCCCCTCCCAAGCCCAAAAAGCTGCTGTAATTACAGGAGAATGTTTCTAGGAACGAAGAAGTAAAATGTGAATACTTCAGGCAGGAAATACGACAGCCATTTTCTTCACATTTGTTTGAGCCTCAGCCTCTTTAATGCTGAAAGACCTCAGCTAAACTAAAATCAACACTTAATGGTACTTTTTGCATGTATAAAGTGAGCAATGCTGCTGAACTCAGCTTTGCCTTCCAACTTCTTTGACAGGAATACTTTTCAGTTTTACTATGCATTTAATTCCTGAAGGCCTCATATCAGTTTGCAAGTTCTGCAGTGGACAAAGGAAGTAGACAACATGAAAAAAATTAATGTGACTCTTTGATCAAATGAGAAGATCCTTTTCCTCAAAGTCAGTATGGCTTCATGTATAAAGAACATTCCAGTAAAAAACTCATTTAGCCTAAAAATATTTTAGTATGGAGCTGTACAAACACTGCAGTCAGGAAATGACAGTGATGACAATGCAACATGGCAGACAATGTTTAATCTCTTCTTGATTAATCACATTGCTCAGCAAAGAACTATTATTCCTTGGGGAAAAAGCATACTTTACTTATTACAGTTCCTTGTTCTCAGCTTTGGAAGCCCACATTTGGAACAACCTAGAATCAGGTATTTTACACATCATTTTTCTACAGAAAGGCACCTCCTTGTTATGGCAAACCTCCTTGGCAGATGGATCAGTTTATAAAAGAGGAACAGCGTGTGTGAGGAATGAATTGCAAACGCAGTCCCCTGTGTGTAGCAGTCAGTACTTGAACCCTCACCCATACCCTTCATTTGCCTTTCCTGGTCTTGTCCCTTTGAATCCTTAGTTCACAACCCAATTCTTACAGGTGCAGACTGACCCCTTCCCACCATTGGAGGCCACTGGTTCATTGCTATTTACACTGCAGCAGTTCCAAAGGCCAGAGGTTTGTCAGGCATCCACAGCACATCCTTTAGGTGCTCCACAAACTGCCAGCAGCCCAGTACCCTCCTGGGAAGGAGGCACCAGCCAAACGATACCAAAGGTGAACACAACCCAGGACTAAAACGGCCGGGAAAGGAGATAGGCATGAACAGTTCAAGTCATTTCTGCTGAGCTAACTCTTGTCAGCTTTGCTGACATTTGAAACTGGCTGAGTATTTTGAGGGTAAAGTTCTCCAATTAAACTAGCCATTTTCTTGTACCCTCAGAGATCTAATGAGAATGAAACAATTCCAACCCAAAAAAATGACTTCAGACAAATAAAGTATTACTTTTCACCACAAACCCAGCCACCATGAGAGCCATTAGAAGAATACTCAGCAATGACTGTTCTGGAGACTTCTGCTCCACTTAGCACCTACTGCACCAGTGGTTCAAGTACTCCACTACAGTCCCTAAGAAATGTGGGGTGTGACGCTTCTGAGCAGTCAGCCACAGCTCAGTCTTGAAATAAATGTTAAATATTTAGGAATGCTTCAGCCTTGTGTTAAAAAGTGCTAAGGTACAGGTACAAAGGCGGCTCCTTTGCTACACAAGCAGGAACTACCTGTGCTCCTTTTTTTACCTTCATGTAAAATCCAGAGCCTCTGACAAAGCACAGGCTTAGCTGCCCTGGGGAATGGCGTAATGAGCCGTTAGTCCCAGTTCACGATGTTGGGAAATTCTGAGTACTTTCAAAAGAATACTTGAGAAAAGTACACCATGTAGGCTGAATCACTGGCCAAATGGAAGAAACAGAGAGAAAAACCGGAACAGGATGCTAGTTCAACTGCAAACACTAAATTTGGTCGTAAGTAATCTACTGCTTAGAAAGAGCGAGTCTCTGTAGTACAAAGCCAGAGGGGTTATTGCAGTGGATCAGTGTGAACAGGAGTCCCTGAGGCAGAGCTGCTGTGAAAACAGCAGATACCACACCGAGGTACACACACAGGCAATCTCCTAAACAAAGCTTTCCTGCCTCTTTTGGTAAGACTGCAGCTGCAGGTCTGGGGGGGTTCCCACGAAGGAAGCTTGGGCACAACGGAAAGCTGTGCAGAAAGGATGATTACATGTCATGAACATAAGGAGGGACAGAAGGCTTTACTCCCACAACAGTCTGGAGGTTTGGAGTGGGGCAAAGGAGGAATCAAGAGCAGGAGAGGATGTGGTACACACAGAGAGCCTTCACGGGGCTCCAGGGCCGTGGTGGGTGGGGAGGTGGTTCCGAGCTCACCCTCTGGAGGAGCAGGCTCAGGGAGGTGCGGAGCAGAGCAGCCCCGCAGCTGTGGCACCACTGCCAGCGGACAAGACCAGACAGGCGCCTGTTCTGCGGGCAGGATCATTTCCATCCTCTGCTGAGGGCTCTTCAGTCCGATGATTTTATTGTTGGAAATTTAACAATGACGTTTCATGGGTTTTGGTGAATAACTGCCAGTTTCAGTGCATGCTGCCTTCTAACAGTGCCAGTGCAGCTGTGCACTTTGTGAATTCCCACTTTTCCTGATTTAGCACCAAATCAGCAGATTCAGAATGCCACTAACTCAGATTAACTCCCTGAATCCAGATGTTAGAGACACAAAAAGTCCATTAAATCATCTAGGTTGTTTTCCCCAGCCACTGCGCAGCTCCCTACCAGTTTTATATGCACTTGCATTTTTTTCTGGCAAGTTTGAAGTATGAAAAAACACTCTGCTTGAAAGGTTGTTTCCCTGAGCTATCCATCTCACTCTCTGGAATGCTTTTCCAGATACTTCACTTAGGTATCTCTGTATCATTGTAACAGCATCCCTTTCCTCCCACAGACTGAGTCCCTGATCCTCCTCCACCACATGCTGAAGCATCCCAAATTATGGTGGATAGTGCAGACCTGCATGCAATAGCTCATGCACCTAGAGCTGTTAAAGAAACAAATAGAAAAAAATCTTTCCACCAAGTACCATCTGCTGGTCAACAACATCACAAAATTTCTAGACTCTGGAGTTTTCCCCTAAAGAAATTTTAATTTCTCTGCTATGGAAACCATGTGATTTTTTAAAAACTTTTTTTTTTTCAAGTCAGCTTTAATCTTACTATTTTTTCCCTGCTTCTAGTCTCTAATGTTCAAGGCCAAACTTCACCTCACACACTCAGTTACTGAAGTTCTTCCCCAATGACTTCACTGAGTTCATAACCTACAACAGGAGACTCTGGATTCGTTGCATGGAAGATCTAATACATGTTTCCCTCACATCTCACTATTTCCAAGCACAAAGCCTTACAGGCTGAGCAAGCTGATAACACATTCAAGGCTATGAAAAACAAAGACAAGACACAAAGGACTATATTTACAAGCAATTATATCTCCCCCAAGGTAGTGATGGATTGTTACGAGAGCTCAAATCACCTGCTCTATCCAGCAACAAAACTGGGAATAGACCATAAATAATATAGAGAGAGATGTCCAGCTAAGTCTAACGAGAAGGAAAATTGATTATGTACAAATAAAGCAGTCTGGAGTATCTCCACAAAGGTATAGGAGAAAAAACCCCAAAAATTCACCTTAATGTTTCTTGAAAGGTCAATCATAGGAGGAAAGAAGTTGGAATGTGTTAATTAGTACAACAGCAGGGGTTTTGGGTAATTGTGAAAGAGAGCCTGAAGCCTCTCAAATCCAATCATTCTTGCTCCAAGCCAGGACAAATTGAGAGCAACTCCATCCCTGTCTGCCTAAATTTAACCACAGCATTAGCAGACGTGTATGGGGCATTATTTTCTGTTTTCCTTCACACTGGAAGTTCACTCTGAAAAGCAGTGATACTCATAATTCTTACAGTAATGGAAACTTCTACTCAAGTCCAAAAAGTCTTTGCCATCACCTTTTCCAGGAAGAGAAAGTCTTCTGCCTGCAAGCAAAGTTGGTGGCTTTCCCCTACACGCTGTGCTCCCCTCAGCACCTGCTCTGTACCCAGCCTGCAGCAGGAACAGCCAGAGGGCTGCACTGAGCAGCGAGTGAGGAATTCCCACCTCACACCCCGACACACGGACACGTTTCACAGCGCTCCACGGCGGCAGCTGAACGCTTCACCGGCAGCTCCGAGCCACAGCCCCAGTGCTCACAGCCACTCTCCAGTCCTGAGCTCCAGGCTCTGACCATTCTGCCAGCAGGCCTGGTCTGTAGCTCAGCAGGTCCTGACAGCTCCCACTCTAACTGCAGGTTTTCCAGGGGCACTGCAGAGGAGGCACAACTCCAAACCAGTCCTAACCCAGCACACGTCTCTGCTGTTCCAGCCTCAGCTCAGCAGAGGATCAGGTCTGGCAATCCCGGCTAAAGCCAGGCCAGCGCCCACCTGAGCAGCCCCAGTCTGGACCATTGTTAGGGCTGGAGGAGGCCGACTGCTGGCAAGGACTCCTTGGTGGTGGGAGCGGACCGGGACGTTTCCTGGGGTGAAGAAGGTGAGAGCTCCCATCCAGGTGACAAAAGCGTTACTTCAGGCACGCCTGTCCTGAGGGAAGTGCATTGCTTACACTGCTGTGCAGTTGTATAAGGCACAGCCACTGCCTTACTCACAGAAAGATACTCCTATAAATAATAAATACCTTTTATAGACACGGTTGTAGTTAGTTAATTCAGTTGTCACCACATCCCAAGGTACCATTTGTACCTCCTGCAGTTCTTCCCCAAACACACTGTGTGTTTCTCCTTTCTTCTGCCTCCCACTGCTGCCCTGCAAAACACTTTAGTACTGGCACGGTAGGAAATCTGGATTCCAGTCACACATTCTGATCGCTGTTCCATGAGCTATTTCTGAAGTTTGCTTTTTCTTTTATTAACCCAGTGATTGTGTGCAGTCCTGGGAGCGGGGATAAGGAAGCAGGATTCACACCTCACTCATTACAAATGCTTCCTGCAGATCACTTTGCCTGCCCCTCCCAGCTGAATGTATACAGTTTTAGATGAGATCTGTGAAGGGCTTGGCATTCAAGGATGAAAAATTACGCTTTTTAGAATCATGGCTATAAACAAAAATCACTTTTATTACACCTGGCTGCACATCTCTATCAGCTACACCTACATAAACAGGGGACAGCAGAGCTCCTCAGGAAATCCACAAGGTGAAAAGGTAATTGGAGATTGTACAGGTGGATCCCAGAGCTGACTTCTGCCAGTTTGTTACAGCTGTACACACAAGAGCAAGAAGGATTTTCATTTCACGCATTTTCTGTCCCCGTCTGGGCATACAGGTTTGGAAATTAGGAGAAAAAAACTCTTAATGCTGGCAAAACTAAGTAACTGAATAAGGCCAAACCCCCACTTGACATTTACAGGTGCAATGTAGGTCTATTCCTTAAATGAATAAATGTAATACAAATGAAAGTGTAGCCAGATGAGAAAAGGGCAGCGTGAAAAAACCATTAAAAGGCATGAAGTAAACAACCATAAACTCATTGTAATAAATAACATTTTGTAGGTAGAAACACCTTCTGTGAGTAAAGTAACTAAGACTCAGAAAAATATCTGGATTCTATGGACCCAGGAATGGGACAGTGAAGTTTCAGGCAGTGTGAATGCAGCATATAGATGTATCTGTCTGTTCTGTATTTGTGGAAGAGAAAATGGGTTTAACACTGGAGTTTCTTTTCCTTTCTGCCCTCCTGCACTGGTAAGACATGAGGTCTGCATCTCCCTCCAAGAGGAATAAGGGAGAGGAGCTCCAAAAGCCCAGGCTTTGTACTGCAAGAGCGGGGTGATACAAACCCAAGCTGAGCATTTGTAAAGGAGTGGTACACAGGCTGTTCTGGTAAGACTGGTTTGAACCGGGCTGGTACCTTTCTGACTGTGCAAAAGCCAGCTCCTGACCCTGGTGCCCTTCCAAACCTCTTGGCAGCAATGCCAGCAGAGCAGCTGCCCCGTTTGTCTGTCAGTTCCAAATGGTGTCTGCTGAGGGCAAATAAATCCTATCAATTGTAATCAAACAAACAAGAAGCATGCAGAATATAACAGAGATGAGTAACAGCCCACATGATTTTTCAAGCATAAATATTGTCAGACTAATGGAAAATAAGCTTTTATGGCTTCTGGGAAGATTAGAAGCTGTAAATACCATGTATCTTCAGGCAGGGTTCTGAACCCTTCTCCTGTTGCGTTTGCACGAACTGCCTGAACAATACATGGAAAATAGATGAAGTCATTGCTAAGGAGATGCCAAACTTGGAAGAGCACACTCCAAAATGGACTGCTTATCAAAGGGCTGCTGTCACAGTGGAGGGCACAAGAGAAGGAACCTGGCTTCTCTGGGATCTGCCTTGCTGTCCAAGCTGCTCAGTTCTTTATTCATAACTTGAATGAAGGGAATAAAGAGAATGCTTAATGAACTTACATTTGATACTGATATGGAAGAAGAAGGAAATAGGCTAGGAGGCCAGATTTGGAATTAAGAATTACCTGAGAAAAACAGGAAGAAAAAGTAGATGCAATGAAAAAAAAGGATACGTGCCCTCAGGTAGGAAAATCAAACACAGAGATACACATGGAGAGTCAGTCCCTACACAGCGGGAGAGTGAGAGGCACTGAGTTTTAGTGGATCACAAATCCATCAGGATCAGCACTAACATGCTGCGGAAGAAAAGGTAATGGGAAAGCGGTGAATACAGAGGAGAAATAAACAATCTGCTCTTTTTTACACTAACAGGGTCTCTGTAGGAGAATTCCTGGAAAGACATAAAACTTCATGTAGGAAAGAGAAGACTGAGTGCCAACAGAACAGATCAGATTTGGGTTTGCTTCCTAAGCTTCAGCTATTCCAGTGGAATAGGCACTAAGGCTCCTCCTGTTCAGTGGCAGTCGCTGGTGCTGTGCACAGGGAACTCACACAGAACAAGGTCCAGCACCGGTGACATCCCGTCCAGTGCCAGGCATGGCACGTCCTGTCCTGCAGGCATCTGTCCTGTCCCAGTGGCCACCCAGTTCCTGGGAGCTGTACCTCCATACTTTCCCCTTCTCCAAGGCAGAATGATAAAGCAACTCTGGCTAAAGAAATACTGAAAATGAAGGCCAGGGCAAAAATCCATGGGATTAGTTAAATGCTTTACACCACTGTGGCAGTGAAGCGGGAATTGAAAATTACTGTTATTTACAGCAATTTTTTTACATCAATACAACTTGATACCAAGTCCTATGATTCTTTCTTTTCCTGCTCTACTATCTAGATACTCATTGTTGATCTCACATTGGTAGTTTTCTTATCTGGCTCATCCTTCTCTCCCCAAGTCCTCCATGCTTTCACCAGCTCTACAAAATGAAGCCAAGCTCTTATCTAGAAGGCTTTGCTCTATAAGGGACCCAGTCATTTATTTTTGTTGCTCTTTTTTGCTATATTGTGCAACCCAAGACCAAAATACAGCAACCAAAAATGTTCTCGGCACTTCATACAATACAGAAGCAGATTTTTTCAAAGACCTTCAGTGACTACCAGTTTCAATTCTGAGAGCCACATCCATAATTCCCTGAATCTCACTAAGACCACAATCACTTGTGGTTTCTGAGGAAAACCCGAGTGCTGTGGTAATTTCACAAAGCACCTGGAAGACCCTGTGGTACATTCATAGCTCACCTCCAGTGCCATGCCTGTGCAGCAGGGATTTGTGGGCCACCGAGCAGCAGAGCCCTGCCCCCCCATCCACCCCAGCTGCTTCCAGGGACACGTTCCCTGGCTCTCCACCTGCTACAGCCCTCAGGCCCATCCGTGACAGGGTCTGCTCCTGACCTCCCCATGCTTTTCCCAAAGCTGGCCATCTCTCACCTGCAACAGGCAGCAGGACTGCACCACGGCAAACACAGTGCCCTTCATCTGTAGCACTGCTTGGACAGTGTATTTGAGGATACATAAACACAGGAGGGACCTTTTCCTAATGATCCCTGAGTTTTCTTCCTCTCTGCTTGGATAAATGAAGTCTCAATACAGCTATTTAAACATGGCAAGGACAAAACAGGCCTATTTCTAAGCTCCTATACTCTATTTTGTCAGCTGAATAAACTTTGTTAGAGAAATCCAGGCACTGAGAGCTGCAGGGTCAAAGGTGAGCACTGCGAAACAACTGTCACTAGAGGTACTTCTGGTCCCCAGTTTAAAGAGCATAAAAACAGAAAGGAATTCCTGCTTCAGAATGTAGTCCCATATAGCAGAGCACTGCTCTGCCATCCTGATCATATCACTTGTGGAACTGAGAAATCCTAAAATAATTCAGAGGGGAAAATGCCGATATTACTCCAGTAGTTGCTGATAACAATGTTACCTATCAAAGATACTTCACAATTTGGAACTGCATCTTAAAATAATATGGGAGAGAACACAAAGCAGCAGTCAGGTGGGAACAGAGGAAGGTATGTCAGGACAGGAGCTGTACCTGCAGCCTGGGAGGCAGAAAAGCAGCTGAAATTCTGCCTATAAACTGTTAAATCACAATTCTGACAGAACTCATCACAGCAATAACAGAACGGGGGAAGCAAAGCATCAAAGGGGTATGTTTGTACAGGCCTGACTTTGATGCACTGAATATTTAGGTGTGCAGCAGCCAAACACAGCAGGGTCTGGATGTTTACATACGCTGTTTATAGAGATGGAAATCGAAGAATTGTGGGATCTTCCCACACTTACACTTGTGCACACACAGACACCCTTTCCCTTCACTTATAAATCCCCAAGTCCAAATCTTCTCTAAGACATTTGCAGTTCTCTTGCAACCCTGATGAAATGTGTTAATGAAAATGTGCAATTTCTGTCCAGTTGAGACCAGCTGCAGGAGGTACATATATTAAATGAGCAAATAAAACACCACATAATTAAATACTTTAACCTGTATATAAAAAAGTAACATTATCAAATTCTCTTTGTGATCTGAAGACGAAAAACACTTTACAAAGCTAGTTGTTATTGCTAAACTGTTTTATCAATGGATTTTACACTGAACTAAAAAAAAAACCAAAAAAGAATGTCAAAAGCCTGTAGTGATGAAAAAAGTGGAATGAGAGGAAGCTGCTCTCCTGCAGCAGGTCTCAGCTGGGTATAAACTGGACTTTGATGATGCATCTTACCAAAGACTGCAAGAGAATTCCAAACATCTAAGGGTGTCCATCTGTGTGCACAAGTCAAAGTACAGCATGTCTTAGATTTTCAGCTAAGTGCATATAAACATGGACATACTTCTGTGTTTGTTACTAGTTTGTTACAAAGAGATTAACTGTAATAAAAGCAGTGGTTTGTAAAAGATAGCACACCTGGGTAAATTTGATTATGCCTTGTGTAGGCAGATGGCATCCATGAAACTCAAGTTTAGTTCCAGAGGAAACTATTTACAGGTGTAGAAACAGTTTTCCCCAGTTTGCTATTCCCCAGACACTTTTTCCTGTGCCATCAGAAACACCTCCCCAGATTCCCTGTGATCTGTTTCTCACAGCCATAACAAACACCATTAGTGCAAAGTGAGGGAACACCACAACGTCTCAACTGTTCTGCAGTCTCAACCAGGCATCAGCTGTATGTCTCATACCTCGTTTTCTTCTCATTCTCTCTCACATGCTTCTCCATCTCTTTCTGCTTCCAAATCCAGCTTTTCAAAGGACACTTGCATTTTCAGTTGCTACGGTCAGCAGACCTTACCAGTCATGGGCTTTAATTGGGATGCCTGTCATTTTAATCACTATGTTACATCCACAGTTACTGTTTCAGTGATTGCAGGAAAAGTCCCTCCCATTTGCCTCATCAATCCCCTTTCTCCCATTTTTTTCTGTCATGAACAGAAATCATCTGGAGATTTTAACCTCTCTAATACAGGAAACCATCCAAGAGGCTCACAGACTGTGCTTCAGGAATTTCTGCACTCTGCCTGTGAGCAGAAGCGACTGGCTTCTGAACAAGTAACACTAAAATTGTAGGCATACACTGGCCCTGAATGCACGACTCCCCTGCACTCTGAGCTGGGCTGGGCAGGGAGGGGACACTGCAAAGGACACATCAAGGATTGTCCTTGTGCAGCAGGCCAGGACTGCCCCTGGTACGCCTGGCACTGCCAGCCGGGCTGCAGGGGAACTCCCGGCTGTCTCCTGGGAAAACTGGCACAGCAGGCACGGAGGTGTTTGGCTGTGTCACATGTCTCAAATGTGCCCAACTGCAGCTGCACATCTGCACCCTCCCAAAGCACAGAGGTGAGCTACAGCCCAGTCAGCTCCAAGGAATCCCTCTGCAGAGAGGCCCATCTACTTCCCACTCCTGCGGGCCACGTGCTGAATTTTCAACAGGAGTTATAACATGCTCTAGAAAAAGCAAGTCTTAAGAGCCTGGAAGGAGAAAAAGTGCCATGAGAAGGGTACTGATGAAACAAAATAGGAGCGTCAGCAGTACAGGGCAAAAATAGAGCAATGCCTCTTCAGTAAGCCAGTACTGTCTTCTAAAATCCTCTCGCTATGATGTAACCTTTAAAAAATGAAACATTCTCTTTGCTTTTCAGAGTGTATCTTTTCAGTTCTCCAGTGAGAAAAAGCAAACAGATTGTTCTGAAAATCACTATTAATGTCTTTTCTTCTAAAGAATCCAGCCGCATCTACACCCAGACTGCTTCCTTATCCTTTCACAGAGCATGCCTTGCAGCAAGGCCTGTTCAGCAACTAAACTCAGTGAATCCCAGAAGGTAGAGTTCATGGCTATATGACTGCTGTACTATCATTTTTAAAGTATTTATTCCTCATTAATTGTGTCACTAAAAAAAATTACATTAATGGCAGACCTTACCTTTTGCAATTTCCCATCAGAGCACGGGCACTCATGAACTGAGCATTAAAACTGAGTTACAGGAGCCTGGCCCAGGGCCATGCTCTCGGGGGAAATCACCTCTCTAAACCAATCTCTGGGCTCTCCGGTGCCAGTGCCCTCCCAGCAGCATCCTCGCTCAGATGGACTGTGAGACCTCCCAGGACATCCCTGTGTCCCTCAGCTGGCCCCTGGTCCCACACAGCCCCTGCAGCCTGTGCCTACCCCTGCACCGCTGCTCAGGAAGCAAACTCACAGATCCCCCGGCTACAGAGAGGCAGCGGGGCTGCCCTCAGCCCGCAGCTCTGCCCCTGCCCTTACGGCCACTGCTCCCAGGCCATCGTTGCCTCACGGGTGCACGTGGCCACAGGGGACAAGATGTGCAGTGAAACGAACGGAGCAGCGCATCCGTGAGACGGCAAACTGCCACTGCGAGAGCAAAGCAGGGATGGGGCGCGTGGTAGGAACTGACTGCGCTGGTTTAATGGCCTGGACGAATGAGCAGAAAGCACTTTCCCCCGGGCCTCAAGCAGGTATGAACATTTCTGGGTGTAGAAAATAAACTAATACAAAATATATCCGTGCATTTAAAAACACAAGCTACTTGAAGACCATTAGGTATTCTGGCAAATGCATAAATAAACAGCTGACTTCAGAAATTCCAAGCTAAAGGTTGAAGGTGCCAACTACCCTCTGCACAGGGAGTTGTAAAGAATCTTCATTACAACATCACAAACCTAGATTAAAATACAATGGTGCGCTTTACTTACCCATGGAAAAAAATGGATGGTAGCAAAAGAAAATGTAGACACTCTGCAGAACTGACTTCTAATGGATTTTTAGATTTTTCAACAGCAAACAAAGCAGACAGTAAACTGATTATCTAAAAACAAACATTGAAAAACCCAAACTCGGAGTTCAGAGAGCTCTTCTTCATCAACTCCAGAGAGACAAAACGACTGCCGTGAACAAGAGTCACAGCAGGAGACCTCTGGTTCAGTAAAGCAGGGTCACAGTGCCAGCTGTTGGATACACCCAAAGAGCTGTAACTGTGCACTTACCTGTGCTCTATGACCAAGCTGTCATTCTGGAACCTACACTTTTGATCTGGTTTCTCCCCTAACCCAACTGACCACAATCCTACTGATCATCCGACAGGACAAACTGCAAAGGAAGGTAGATTAATTATTTTCAGTTTGCTCTCAGATGTCACAGCTCATATCATTAACCACCACATCTGTTTTGTGGCAAGAGAATAACACACCTTGTGGAGCAACTCTCTACATGGAGACCAGCTTGCAAGAAAAGATCCTGTACCTAGATTTCAGTACCAGCCAAGCAAACTGGAAACTCTGGGACACAGGCACAGAGTGCTGGGTGTGTGAATACAGCTGCTGAGAGGTCTTTTTAACGCCAACTAAGCTAAGAGCTGTGTCAACAACACAGCAAGGGTAATGAGAAAATTTGAGATAAGAAGGCTTCAGAATTAAAACTCTCTCTTCAACCACAGTACTTAAAAAAACCTCATCCAGATCTCAAAACCCACAAAACTGTCCAAAAAGTTGTGCTGTTTGGATTACTTGGAAGGGGAGGGGGTTATTTTTAAAGCTCAAGACTGCACACTGGTCATGTCTCCAGGCGTTTAATCTCTAATCATGAAAGCCCAAACCATTTTACCTTTCAATCAAGCTTATTGAACTGCCGTGACTGCAGTCACTGGGGATACCGCTGCAAGAACTGACAACAAAAAGTATCTTCCCACGTGAAGCAGAGGTCTGAGAGGCTCCTCTACCCACAGGTCCTCAGCAGCAGTCATTTCAGGGAAAAAGAAGCTTGTATTCCTAGATGCAGCAGGAAACTGGGAGGACTGACAAACCTGCTGAACAGCAGCAGTATCAGGGCTAGGAGGGAGGCCATGCTGTGGGAGCCTCTGCAAGCCCCTTCTTCACTTCCCTGCGACATCCTTCAGATTATCTGAGCTGACTCACAGCACAATCCCTTCCCCCTTTTGTGGCAGCCCTTCCCACTTGCAGCACTCTGGGCTGCAGGGTTTGTCAGGGCCCTGGCACGAGGGCTGCCAGGCGCCTCTTCCCCAAGCCTTTAACCCCTGTAACACCCGTGCTCCTGGCTGGCAGGGCCAGCTCTGCCACTGCCAGCTCCTTCTGCTGTAAACATGGGCTATTAACAACCACATTTCCCAACACTTGTGCCCACCAGCTATTCATTAACAGCTTCTAAACACTACTTGAATGAACAAGACCTCCCAGTGGTATAATTACAATTTTAACTACCCAGAATGTCACAACAAAGGAGTGAGTCTTCTGAAAAAACCCCCGGAAAAATACAAGTTAATACCGAAGTCTGATTAAAAACCTCACCTCGGCTACAAGTAAGCTGCTAACATTTTTGCTTAAAAAGATTTGGCTAAAGGAATATTACATTACTGCAAAACTGTCTTTCAGAGTGCCCACCTTGTGCTCCGCAAAGAAAAAACCCACAATTATAAAAGATTTTACAACTATGATAAATGTATTTTAAATTGGATGAAGTTTAGGATGCATAACATGGGAATGAAAGAATTTTTTGGAGTTAGGGAGTCAATTTTCTGGTAGTTAAACTACCGTATCCTATACTACTGCTATATCTGCATTTATCAAGTTTTCAAGTTTCATCTTCAGGAAACAATGGCAATTTTTGCCAGACTGCGACATTTCCCAAGGGGAGTCACGAAGCTGAGCCCTCTGCATGCCATTCATTATAAACTAACAGCAACTGGAACTAAGGGGGCTACTGATCCTAGAGAGGAACCAAAGCAGGACCATCAGAACCAAAATCCTGCCCCAAACCTGTAATGATAGCCTCGAAGCTGGTAGTGGAAGACAATAAAATTCACCTTTCAAAATTAGTTTGTTCCACTAGCAGAGTTGTATTTCAGAATTTCTCAGAAAACTGTCCTCACACCATTTGTTTTTTCTAAAAAAAAGCATTTTCAGTGTTGCAAACTGAAACTAATGGCATGATCTATAATGTAATTAAAACATTTTGTAGTAAAAAAAGAACAAAGTACTCATAAAAAATGTACATTTTATGTTATATATGCACCTAGCACATCTGCTATGCCACTGGGACAGATGTTTATTAATATGGAGATCTGATCATATTGCTAGACTGCTAATGGCTCAGTAATCCATCTTCTAAATATCACACAAGTTTCTGATTATATGCAGAACCAATTATCAAAATATTTCCAAAAAAAATCCTTCTTTACTGCTGTGGCCTGTGAAAAGCACCATTAACTTCCAGTTTGGTTTCAACAACGGGGTACAACAGTTACAACATGCTGAGTTTGTAGTAAGTATGTTGTATGAAAGGCTTAAAGACAGACCCTTTAATATGGCAACTCAAACAAAATTCAAACTCTCAGGATTAGAAAATCTCCCCTCTTCTTGCCACAGTGCTACAGATCATGCCCTTACCTGAATTACTGCCTTGTAGTGAGAGAGTTTAGTTAGACTAAAATGAGACAATTCAGTTAATTATGGAAATACCTGGCTTCAGCTGAATATCAGTGTTTTAAGATTTCTCAAACTGTGTAAATAATGATGGTTTAAATTAAAGATCATCATATCCTTTTGTAATATCCCAGCACTTAACTACTGATGCTCACTACACATCTGTACTCACCTTCACCGTGGACATTCTCTCACCAACTCTTCTCCTAACTTCTAAGCCCTCATGAAGGTACAGATAAAGTTTACTTCATTGCAAGTTCACTACAGAGGAACAAGTACCTGGCTTGAAAATGCAAAGAGGAAACTACTTTCAGACTTTCCGAATAAAAACACCTACTTTGCATAATGACAAAGAACAGTCTTAGAGACAGACTGGAACGCATTTTCTTTGTACTTCATCAATCTGATATGTGCCTTGCTCATCCTTTGTGAAAAAAAGTAAGCAAACAAATTCTCATTTCTATGCTTGACTCAACATCCCTACAGTACCAAAGGAGAAGGGTTATGATGGTCCCATCCTCCCAGATCTCCCCCATTTTTCATGGTGGGCTCTCCTCATTGCTCTGCTTACATAAACAGTGTAATGTAGAGACTGTGTGAATGAAACTGGTATTGTCGGCCCCAAGCACTCAAATATCATGAGTCAGGCTCCAAAATATCACAGACCTGGAATAAACACCATGAGAATTGAAATAACACATCTGCACTTCTTTGTATTTACTTTCTCTTTTCTGAGCCTTCAGGGGTCCCATTTTCAGGATTTGCTCAGCAACCATGAAACTTAATTAAAAAATGCTGGAGGTAGGTGAGTTTCTCCTACAATAACATATTTCAAGCACCAAGACATAAAATAATACACGTACAAAAATTTTTAATAATGCTCTGAGTTATCAGCACTGACGGATTATATGAGCCTAAGAAAAAAGGAGTTAAAACATGGAAGGTCTCAATTTCTGTCTGCTCATCAAATGGCAGTGAGGAAGCTGTTCTGCAGCCACACAGTGGTGAGACAGAAATGGGAATATGAGAGGAGAATATTGGCACTGGCTAGAATCCACCACTGATGCCAAAAAAACCTCCCAAAACAGAAAAACCCAGAGCAAAGACACGAGAAAAATGATTAACATGGGTGCTGTTTGCTAGAATAGCCTTTGGCAGGCAGTCCTGTCTCTTACAGTGTTGTTCAAAGCCTACCTCACTTTGCTTTCCTCTCCACCATTTTAAGAATAAGGAATTTGCTCCAGACTGGCAATTACAGAGCATCCATTGTTCCTGCTGCAGAATGCTGGGGTGAGGAGGGGATTTCCTTCCCCACAGCGATGCAAGAACTCACCTGCTGAAAGGTCTGCCTGAGACACTGCAAGCTGCAGCCAGAATTTGGGGCTTACAGAGATCTTTCCTTACTGTTTTGGACTGCCTGGTGCAACCTCAGCAGGACAGGCCATTCCTGATTACATTAATTAGGTACTTCAAGGTTTTCTTAACGACAAAGAAGGCAGGAGACTTTCCTAAGGGACGCAGTTTCTGCAGAAAATGTTATGAACACAACTGACACAACTCAGCCAGGCAAGTTACTTGTCACCAGCATCAGTGTCACTGCCTCTTTGCTGTGTGTCAAGACACAAGCACTTGAAAATATGTTTTGGCACAGGCTCTCCAATGAATGAAACTTCTTTCTTGTGTCATGGTAGGTAAAATTTCCTAGGATAGAAAGGGGGAAGGGAGTATTTCAGCTGAATAAAACATGCATAAAGAATAATGTGGTAGTCCTGAATAAAAACACCACTTCATCTAATTTTTCCATCAGTATTAAACCACTTTTTTTTTTTTCTAAGGCCTAAAATTATAGCAGCAGCTTGTTTCCTCAAGCCTACAGGATTTAAAATTGAAGAGAACTTCTGGAATAAGTTACTGCCTTGGCAGGGAATGCAGTAAAGACAGCTGCTTGTTCACTGAAATCCTGACAAAATCTTGAGGGTTTCTGCTGCTGAGACAGCAAAAATGAGACGAATGGCCCTGAGTAACTTAGTGAGGACTTCCCTCTACAATGTCCCCATCATCACTCCTCCTCCCACCCTCCTTCTGTTCGGTTTGCCTACTGTCAGAAGCCAGGGGGAGACCTTACCCGAGCGGTTCTCCCTTGGGAACGTGGGATGTGCATTCCCAACGCCAACAAGGGGCTGTTGCTCAAACACCAGCCAGACAGCACCTGAGAGCTCTGGCATCCTGGGGCCTCAGGGCCTGCCACACTGTGGACAGCAACTGCTCTTGCAGAGAATCTGATGGACTGGTCTGGAAGTGCTCTTTGAGGAAAAAACTAAAAAAATAAAATCCCACAGCCAGTTTAAAAAGGTATAGGAAATGAAAGATAAGTAACTCGTTGACTCTCTTATTAATCCAGACTGAACTGCTGGTTCCAAAAGCAAAGTTGTGGCTCGTGCAGAGGAAAGCTGCAAAAACCCCATGTGGAAAACAGAACATTCTTGAGATGGTTAAGCTGCAATGATGAATCTGGATAGGACCTGCCTGTTTATAGCCCTGAATACTTGGAAATGCAAACAGCGTGTTTCAGGCATAAATGCAAAATTCAAGGCAGTACTGATTGGACGCTTGCAATACCCCTTCCAGCAGCAGTAACTCCCTTGGCAGCAGCTCCTTCCTGCCATATCCTGTGTTCTCCACACGCCAAACCCTTGGTGTAACACAGCGCTGAGCTCTCGCAGTTCCTGCTAACAGATGTCCAGCATCTGGTGTCTGCAGCTCCTGCCTTCCTGTACAGGCACCGAGAACCCTTTAAGGAAATCACTTTTAGAATATTCATGTTATCCTCATCTGCTACCTCTGACTGGCCCACTTGAAAAGCAGCATCGACAGAGAGCAGGCAGCAATAATGAAGCCCTTCCAGAGAGAGAAACGGAATCATGCATATTCCAGTACAGAAACCTTGAAGCACTAAATTAACTGGGACCTATGATCTGTTTATAAGTATTTAGCAAAAAAAAAAGTTATTTAAGAGCAGAGCATTACCATATGTCTAGCAATTACCACAGGCCCGTACGTACCAAAGAGGCTTCTCAGCCATTACTCACTGAATATGCTGCTCTGCGTACGTGATTCGGCCAACAGGAAAAAGATGTTTAAACCAATGAACAAAATTGAAAATAAACCACTGCTTAATGCTAAAAATAAATCAAAGGTGTTAGTGTAAATGGCCATCTTCTCTTAATTTTATACCTAGCTTTCACAGTTTAACTTCAGCTCTTTAGGGAGAGACAGACTCACCTCAGGACAGCAACAGAACTAGTATCAAGTCATCCAGGTGGAAGTGGGAAGCTGATCTGAATGGTGAAAAGCAAGAACTACATTCCTGTTTCCTCCTTCTCTGATACTGCACTGATCAGAAGCACACTACCTCCACAAGAGCACTCCTTCCTGGGGTAGGCCTGCAGGAAGAAGTGTGCTCACAACACCCCTCCCCCTCCTCCTTTACAGCTCTGGTTGTATTTTATTTATTTTGCTTCTCGGTATATTAAGGACCTGTGGCCTTTGCATCAACATAAAGAAGACCTCAGCGACAACGTCAGCTACTTATTTTAGGGGAGTAATAGAGATGCCTGTGTAGGCATGATCTCAATGGTCTGTGATAGAAATATGACTACAGCAGGGACCTTTAAAGAATAGCTTTTCAACAGGTTTACCACAAAATGAAGCAACCCTACTGCACTCTGAAACTCCTTCCATTAGCTCTCACCCACCCCAGATACACTGAACAGTGTCACTCCTTCCCTCTGCCTTCACAGAGCACCCACAAGCAGTGGGATTATTTGGTCCACTGCTTCCTAGCAGTAAGAATAGCTCTCAGATGACCTTAACAGTGCAGGATTGAGACAGGTTTGAGAAAATGCTGTGGAAGAACATCTTACGTTTACAATCTGCCCAGCAGATCCCTCTCCATTTCCGCCTTTAGCCATTTTCTTACCAGCTATGGGACTGGGCTAGAGGCTGGCTAAGGGCATCCTCTTTCTGCCCTCCGGTCCTGTGCCTCAACCTGGCTGCAAGGCAGGAGGATGGAGAGGCAAACGATTTGCTAAGCTTTATGAACAGCAGTACTCCAGCTAAGTCTGAGGTGTACTGAGAGACGCTGAATGCCACTGCCAGCACCATCTTAAGGAGAAAGACAGAGTTTTGATCCCCCGAAGTACCAAAACAGCAGCTGCCAAAAGTACTGAATAGAAAAATGTGTGTTAAAAAATGCCATATAGTGTTGGAAGAAAAAAGCGTGAAAACCATTGGCAGGCTGTGCGAACCATGAAAGGTCCTGGTTTAATTAAAAAAGGTTGGAACAGACTCCAGTCATAATTTCAGCAGAAAACAGCAGTTCAGCACTGTTTCTGTTGTATCACCGTGCTCCCAAGGTGAGCATTTGTGCACAGTTTTTCTAAGAAGCATGCATATTCCAGAAAGAAAACTAAAGTAAAACATTACTAAATAAAATTAATTATATAGGAAATACAGTAAGATTGCTTGCAAACCCGCAGCTTCTGGGAACAGTTATGTTTTATTATATGGCAACGCCATCCTAGCCTGACTCATGGCCATAAAGAAACCAAAGGTTCTTTCCTGTGGAAATTATTTCCTGTGGGTTGATCACTCAGAGAGAAATAAGTTCGACATTTGGTAGGGTGAAGAGAGGGATGAGAAATAATACAGGAGAAGTGATATTGGAAAAACAAAAGCCTCTGAAATAACCATGGCTTCATCTGCACAGAAAAGGGAGGTTACAGCAACTGCTGCCGTTCCCAGCCTAGGGAAGAGGGGAAAGCAGTAATAAAATAATCATTTAGGAACAACTGAAGTGATATACCTCAGTAAAGGAAATTCTAAGCATACTTCTTCTCCCCAGCCTAGAATGTACTTCTGGCATCCCAAACGACCAAAGCCAGACACACAAACTGGGGAGCCTGTAGCTGATTTGGATACAGCTGGGCACATCACCAACCTGCTTTTCAGGGTATGCTGTGCCTTCACCTCACCTACACAATGACATGAGACACATCTAGAACACAAAGAACCAAAACCCGATTTTTCTCCAATGCTTATGGACTTATTGTACATATGAATGTAAAAGAAGATAGTTTGTATAGTAAAATCCCTTTGCTTTGGAAAACAGGACTTCAGGCCTCAATTTTTTTCCCTGTTTTATATTCTGATAGAGAAACCTTGATATACAAAGTTGATAGCAATGCTAAAGGACAAGAAGCAGGAGGAAGATGGCAGGGAAGTCCCTGTCCCTCGTTCCCTTCTGCAGACTGCCCACTTGCCTCCCCACCGAGATCAGCGTGGCAGTCGAGACAACAGCACCCCTTTACTGCAGTCATCTCGTCCCAGTAGCCACAAGCAAC
Organism: Gymnorhina tibicen; assembly: GCA_013399875.1. NCBI lineage: Eukaryota > Metazoa > Chordata > Aves > Passeriformes > Artamidae > Gymnorhina > Gymnorhina tibicen. The sequence continues at coordinate 1,341,263 of VXAZ01002138.1, forward strand.
CCCCTGAGGAGTATCAGCAAATTGTCACCAGCTCTGCAAAGCCTATTCAGCCTCAAAAGCAATTCCCACTGATCTGTTTCCTTTCTGTTTCACTATCTGCAACTACTGCTCGTTTTTATGTACCCCCATTAGGGACTATCTGTATTATCAAGTTCACAAACTCTGCAGTGACAAGCCCTGACTTTGGTTTCACCAGCCAGGTCAACAGTGCAGTAACTGCCATACATCCACTCTTGAACAATAAACTGTCAAGAGAAATGTGGGTGTACATCATACTCTGAACATGACTGATCTCTTGCAGAAGTAAGCAAAACATTCATTTGAATCAGCATTAAATTCACAGAAAAAAAAAAGTAACTAATATTTTATGTCAAATTTCTGGTAGTAATTAATTCACTGCTGTGCCTACCCTTCCAATGAAGGGGCTGATAACTGCAAAAGTTTCCAGTCTTATTTCTTGGAAGCCCTCCAAAGGTTTAAGCTTCTAACTTCTGCTAATTAATTCAGGAGGAACCTGAACATATGGTGTTATAGCCAAAAATATATAGCATATACAAAATATAGCAAATAAATCCCATAAAAATAGGCCTATATTTTAAAGGGTAAAAAGCTGGAAGAGGTGCTTTGCCTTTTTAATGACTGCTTCTTTATTTTCCTAGGTGACATTGCTGGGTGCTCTCACCCAAAAACAGCTTGAGCAAAATAAACATAAAAACAAGACTTGCGTCAAGACACCGAAGCCCAAAAGGCAGGTTCCATGACGTGCCTTTGGAGAAGGCTAGAAACTGTCACGTCCCTGAACACTGTCATGACAACAGAATTCCAACTCATCACTGATCACCACCTCGTATCCACTACCCCATGTGGTCTTGGCTTCCTGTTCTGGGTGGACGTGAGCCATGGAACAGCCTGAGAACCTTCTCCCCTGTACCCCGGTGCCACGGCCCCGGGTACCCGTGGCCCCCAGTGGCACTGCCCAGGCTCACCTGGGCCCCTCCCACAGCCCACGAGCCCCAGTTAAGCTCCGCCCTGCAGCCCAGCCCAGCCCTGGCTCACAGGTACAGCTGCCCCAGCCTCGCCCTCTGGCTGGGTGCTGGCCCTGCCTTGGCAGCAGCTTCTCTCCTGGACAGGCTCAGGGACACGCTGCAGCCGGCCTTTGTGCCCCCAAGGGGCCAGGGAGCTGCTCCCTGCTCCCCCTGGCTGGGACTGCCAGTGGTTATCAGCACTCTGTGCTGCTCCTGCATCCCGACGCTGCTGAACACAGCAGTACTCGGTGCCAGCTGTGTCTGCACTGGGATCACTCTTGGACCCTGGCCCGTCTCCCTCAGGCAGCAGCTGGCCTATGCCCTCACAATCTCGGGATGCTGCTCCTGCTGCCCCCAGGACAAGGAGGAAGATACCCACAGATGACAGTGGAGCCAGAGTGTGGCTGCCCTGCAGCAGCCCAGAGCTCAAAGGTTCCCCCTCGCGGAGGGGCTGACCCCACCCCTGCCCACCCTGCAAAATGCTGAGAGCACACCCTGAACTGCTGCAAGGCAGCCCTGGCTCCAGGCTGGGCACGGTGCCACTCATACAGGCACTGTTCTGACTGCGTGTGCCCAAAGGAGATGTCCCACCACAGCCCTCCCAGCTGCCCAGGAAATCTGGCCTGGAAGCTGTTAAATTACTGCCTGAACTCCTCTTTACATTCCTGATGCCTCTGCTGACAGGAGCTGATACTTCAGAGCTCTGAAATCCCTCTGTCCTCTGACTATAGCAGTCCCTAAAGATGAAAGGTGAAAGATTGCTCTTTCTGGCACAAGACACAGTTTGTCACTAAAACAGGGTTGCATTTGCTGTAATGTACACTGTGATTGTGTAGTTCATTTGCTTCTGGTCCTGGATGGATTTCTGCCAGAGGCTACTAAGACCCGTTTGTCTGCCTTATTTGTGATTTTGCTATATTTGAGTATGTCTCCATTTTATTAATTTGTTTTTGACTACATATATGAGGCATGGACAATAGTTCCTCATTACCCTATTTGCCCAACCAACAAACATCTCTTAATCTCTTCACTTTTTTCCCCTCAACTTTTATGCTAAGAGTTTTAAGTACTAGATACTCTGAAACAACGGGTACACTAATATTGCTAAGTATGCAAGGAAGTCACTGAAATCTTACCCAAGACTGCAGGAAAAATAGCAAAGAAGCAATAGCTGTTGTCTCTGATTTTTTTGAGGATCCCCCATCCCCAGGTGAATACCAGTCACACTTGGAGACAGGGAGGTTGTGTGAGTACGGCTTTGCCCCGTACCTACCCGGGGGACAGCGAACACATCAGCACAAACCAAGGATTTCTACAGAAGCGGCACAATTAAGAGCCTTACTGTTTAAAATGGAACACATTTTCCTGCACTTCAATTTATAAAATTCTTTTAGGATGTGGAGCATGTAATTGCTCTAATCAGAGGAATTAATCTTCACAGCTTCCATGACTACGAGGCATCCTACAGCACGCAAGAAATGATTCAGAAGTGGCTTCACACAGTCCAGCAGTAAGTCAACCAAACACATCACACAAGCAAACCACCACCAGAATTTTTAAGCCAGAGAGTTTTACACAAGACTTTTAACCAGATGACTGGTAGGATTCTCTTGTGACAATGTGTCCAGATTTCTACCCGTATACATGAGATTTAGGAGTCCTTTTCCATTCTAGCTGCAAGTGAGTGTTTGTTCGAAACCAATTAAAACGTTATTTTAAATTAACTTTCGTGTCCACATGAAAAAGGCTCTGTTCATAAAAAAAGGTTCCACTTCTGAGCCCTGCGACTTGTATCAATATCTGGTTTTCTTGCAGGAAAAATTAGAATTAAAAAAAAAAATGGTTTGCAGGCATTGGCAATATAAAAAGTTGAAAGAAGAAAGGTCAAATGTCAACCTAAATTTTTTGTCACCTTTCTATCAAAAGTCTGAGTGTAACCGTTAAGCTCAATAGCTCAATAATAGGACAGTATTATGTTCACTTTCGTTTCTCTTCCACGGAAATGGAAGTTGCACAGATATAGCACCTTTTTTAAAAAGAGTTTTTGAATGAAACTGTGAGTGCCTCACCCTTCCAAGGAAAGAGGCAATAGATAAACTGTGAAATAATTACACATGCTTACAGTATAGAAAGATATCCACGATGGAACGATGTCACTGAGAGAAGGAAGAAATAGTGACAGAACATCTTTCTGTCCTGACATTTGCTAAAGAGCTTTTATTTTCCCAGAAATTCTGAGAACAATTTAGACTTAGAAGTCTCTCCTGCCTGTACCAGAGCATTATGAATGTCATGTGCTGCCTGCAGTCAGCAGCAGTACTGGGAGATGAGAGAAAATGTGTGGTTTGGGTTTGACAGCTAAGGCAGAGAACAGAAGTGCCTAAAACGGTTGCGGTTAAGGAACAACAGCTGACAGAAAAGAACAGAAGACTGCAAAAACAAAGCTGATGCACATAGGCCTGTGTAGGTACCTGTCCTTTTCCTGCTGTGATGCTGACACGCAGCTCCAGTTTATCCTTGCCCTTTAGTATTTCCACTCCAGTTATGAGTAATAGCAAAACCTGTTTCCTGACTGCAGCTGTACATGAGTCAGCTGTACTTTGCCACAGAAACGCTGCAGAGGAACGGAAGAAACGTTGTGCTCGTTGTTTTGGCCGTTAGCTGCTCGCTGTATCGGTTTCCAAGCACTTACCGTGCTTTGTTAACCTGCAAAGCAGCAAGCGTGCAAGGGTGTGCGGGCACCTCTGATCCCCCAACGGCCTCTGCAGCTGCACGCTGCCACCACCCAACCTGTGCCACTGAGGGAACTCTGGCTGCTTCATCCCTGACAAAAGGATCTAAATCACACTGTGCATTCATCATCTAATATGTTTGTTTAATAATTCTACTATTGATGGTAATTAGGCCTACTACAGGAAAATAAATACGCTTAGCTTGCAGGCAAAGTGGATATATAAATACTTGGAGTAACACTGTCACAGAGCCAAACTGTTAAATAATTTTTTTTTTCTTGGAATGTTTCTTTTTTGGTTCTAAGACTTCAATCCACCAGGTGATTTTCCCTTTGGAATACAGGGTTGTATAAAATAAGTAATATATTTGGATTTTATCATTTTTTTAGAAATTTTACTATCAAAGAATGAATATTTAGCACTTAATTTTTAGAACTATTTTGAGTAGCAACTGCCAAATCAGTTTAAATACTTGCTGGTGTATGTATTTAAGAATCAGCTGAAATAATTTCTACTATTAAACTGGCAGAAGCATCCACATAAGTATCATATGAAATACCATATTCTATGCAAGTATCATTAATAAAGACACAGTAGTAGTGTGTAAAGGAAATTCAGACTCAGTCACAAGCTTTTGAGACGGGCAGGAGGACACACATACTGGATTTCTGCCTTCAAAATCCTGACTTACTTGTGTAAATATTAGAAGCTCTGTGACATTCAGGCAGAAGGAACAGTATCAGCTGATTGTGTTACATGGTTTAACTTGGCATCCCCCTCAACAATCCCTCACAAATCTGAGAGCCCGTGTTTATCTGCGGCCCCAGCACGCAGCCCTGGCAGGCCAGTTGGGATCCCCGAGCACTGCAAGCCCTTCACCAGCACTGGCACCGCTGCAGCTAATGCAATTCTGCTGCTTTTTTTAACAGCCAAGTGCATCTGCTTAACCTACCATGCTGGAACAAGGAAATCCTGCTGCCTCTGTTTGACAAGGGATGGATGGTACAACACGTGCAAGTATGCACACACAACTGAACTTGCTCCGGAAACAAATTTACCTTAAAGAATGTCTTTACGTAATTAACACAAGTAGAAGTTGCTCTTAATATAGAACCCTAAGGACAGGTTCACCTTCTTTGCCCAAAGTCATTGTCTCCAAAATAACTCTGTCCTTTCTGATGACTCAGCTGGAAAACACCTCTGTCAACAAAACTTTTACAACCTTCAATCTTTAGGTAATTTTTGATGAAATAATTTTACAGTGGAAGTTGTTTGTTCTCGTATACAAGCTTACGACGCAAACACTGAGTAGCTACGGACTCTCAAAAGCACCCCAGACTGCTAACTGAAGTAGTGCTGAGCAGTGAATGCCCTGAGATGAGCAGGGAGGGGAGGGAAAGGAGACATTCATACACGTATCTCAAGTTGAACTGTGACTGCAATGGCACTTAGTTCAGGCAGGTTAGAAATAAAGGTACCATGACCTTTTGTGGCACTGACAAACCGGGTTGGTGACGGGGACAAGACTGAGCAGCAGAGCTGCGACATGAGAGTGCCACATGGGTGAGAGGAGCTGGATGCAGCTGATACAAATCTAAGGACTTGAAAGGCCAGAAAAAGGCAAGGAAGGCAGCAGATATCAGGGTGCAATGAAAAAGCACCACAGAATTTCAAAATCATCTGGCTGCTGGATAGGAAATAGGAGGATCCTGAGTAACTCTGAAGTGGGAAGGGGCACCGGGAAAAGTAAATCAAATAGTGAGTTATGGTGAGGAGTTTCACAGATGAACCTGACTAGGAATAGAATCCCTCTTCTGTCCTCTGTCATCGGTCTGTCCCATGGTCTCTTCAAGTCCCAGTAACTACACAACTTCCATCTCAACTTCCCATCTTCATTTTAGATCCCTATTTTCCTTTCCTAAGGGAAGATTAGAAGCCCAGATAAATTAAGGCTGAGGACTGTGGCTATTACCAGGTGAGGAGCCCTGCTCAATGGGGCAGCTGCACTTGGTGTTAACCAAGAGTACTACAGAGAGAAAAGTTGAGCCAAGCTGCAACCCTTGAAGTACTAGAGGTAGAAGCAGAATTACATTTAGCCTTACTACAAGGAAAAAGGAGGACAGCTTTTGGAGGATGACTTTGCTAGATTTTTTTCAAGTCTTGTTCATTTGTTTTGCTATTTTCACTCTATTTCTCATATTAACTCTGATACTGATGCCATTTTAGAAACAAATGTCAAGTAGCGAGAACAAATATGAGACACTTTCTGAACAGTTTGCTGAGAGCTGCACTCTTTTGATAAAGAAAATGTTCTTATGACCCCATTTGGAATCTAACAACCTACACAATGGGTAAGGGGTAAAACCCCAGCGATTCTCATTCACTGCTTACACCACAGAGAAGTGAGAGGGACTGTCCCAGAGGCTTCGACAGGCACTGTGAATCCTGAATCTGTGGGCTGCACGCTGTTAGGACAGGCTGTGGAACAGCCCAGCCAGGTCAATTACCAGCGCTAGTCTCTCTGTGGCGCATCTACAAAATCACCTCTGACACAGCAGCAAGCTCTGATATCCCAATCTTAACCCGAGCTCTGGTGATACCTTTCCTTTCATCAAAGTGCTCTGAAAATCCTGCACAGAGACATTCAAACACAGAGTGTTTGAAGGAACTTTCCCTGGTGCACAGGGCTCAAACAGCAAAACAGTAAAACTATTCTCAAAAAGTTCATAGCAGAGCTCCCTTTATGCTTAAACCATCGACCCTTCCTTGCTACTTTCTCAACAGGAATTACAAGTTGCAGTGCTGTGATCCAAAGCACTGCTTGAATTAGATACACATTCCCTTGCATGAGCAAAAGGGACTTAGGTATGTTTACTGGCAAATATCTTTTTAATTGTAAGTCTGCTTTGGCAATGGAAAACAAAAATCCTGCTCCATTTACACATAAAGCTTAGGGAGAAACAAAACAAACCAAATGCAACCCTGGAATTTTTCTTGTATATTTTTAGCCAATCAGCCGAGAGATTAGAATATTTCCACTAAAATATTATTAAAACTGTTATAGCAGGCCAGGCCATTTCTTGCTATTTACCTCTACAGAAGACAGAGCAAAAAACCCAAAACTTTGAAAACCACTCATTGGGATTAAGTAACAATGAATGCAAGGTAACACCATTTGAAGAACAACAGCAATCAGCATATGTAATGAGTGACTCAAATACAGAAATTTACTGTTTTTCTGAGTATCTTCTGATGTAACAATATACAAAATGTCAGGATCTTTTATTTCTTCCGTGTTCAAGAACTTGGGAGTTACAGACTGGAGAGCTCAGACTCTAAGGTGAGCTGATGTTTGCTGTGGCTTCTGCAATATTCATGCCCTGAATGAGCATGGGGAAGGGTCTGGAGCAGCTCAGGGAGCTGGGGGGGCTCAGCCTGGAGAAAAGGAAGCTCAGGAAGGACCTTCTCACTCTCTACAACTCCCTGACAGGAGGGTGCGGCCAGGTGGGGTCGGGCTCTGCTCCCAGGGGACAAGCAACAGGATGAGAGGGAACGGCCTCAGGATGCACCAAGGGGAGGTTTTTATTAGGTATTACGGAAAATTTCTCCACTGAAAGGGTGGTCCAGCACTGGAATAGGCTGCCCAGGGAAGCGATGGAATAACCATCCCTGGAAGTGTTCAGAAATATGCAGATGTGGCACTTACGTGGTTTAGCAATGAACACAGTGGTGCTGGGTTAATGGATTTACTCAGTGATCTCAAGGGTCGTTTCCAACCTGAACAGTTCTATGATCTGTTCCCAGATTTCCACAGAGCGCGAAGCGAAAAGCCAGCTTTGCTTTTCAGCACGTAACTGCCACCTTTGACAAGCAACAATAAGAGAAAGAGCCACTAGAGTTCACCCATTGCTCAGACAGATACAAATCTTCCTTTTAGCAGACTTCATCTGGCATCACTAAAGAAGAAACAAAACTTCTTACTGAAGGAGATATTTAAAACCAGCTTTATAATGGATTGCAGAGCTCTCCATGCAAGTCTTTACACTTCTCTCACGTGCAGGTGGATGTGGAAAGTGCCACTGTGATAAAATGCAACAGCTGCCTTCCCCAGAAGGAGCCTGCACCAGAGCCAGCTCTGTCACAGCTGGTTCAGCTTGATGTAACCCTGCTCCCTTACACCCACAAAGAATTTGTCCAGGAGGCTGAGACTGTTCTTCATATCCTGCATGAAAGGACTTGTTTCATGAGGCAGTAAGTGTCTTGCAAGAATGACTGTGTTTTAAGGCTTCACCTGTCAGCAACTATTTTACTGCTACCTAGACTGGGAGGGGCAGGGGAGGGGGAAAGGACGGACAGACACCCCCACCAATATCTTCCTTTGTTACAATCAATTTGATGAGATTTACAGAACATTTAACTCAGAGCACGGCAGAAAAAGCTCCTGCACTTAAACTTGTCTCCTGCAGTAAGAGCATCATCGAACACACAGTGGCAGCAGAAAGAAATACCAGCTTTGAGGGCTATCTGCTGTGGTACTCTTCATTCTTTAAACCACATCTAGCAGCACAAGAGTTCTGATGAAAGCAACAGCAAGTTATGGGATATAAAATATGTATGAGTCTGAATGTGGGCTCTGAACAGTGTGTTTTATGCTTGACAGCACTGTCTGATACGAAAGAACAACAGATGAGACAAATCTACAGCTTAAAATGGAGATTATTTTGTTACTTTTTCCCTTTCACTGAGAGCAGAAATGGAGTGCTAAATCATGTGCAAAAAATCTACCAACAAATTAATAAAAGAGGACAAAGAAAAAAATTAGGGACAAGCATAGTTCAAAACGTTAAATCCCCCAACACTTCAGTGCTCCTACCTGATGTGTTGCATTGGTGAGCCACTCAATTTCGTAGAGATGCTGTGAGCTGACATTAAAAACTCTATTTGCTGCTGTAACAGTGTGACAGTGGCCTCCAGCACTTATAAATATCGAAGAACCTTTTCTTTTACACAATTACCTTGTGAAGTCAGTCATCTCCATCATAATCACACACATCCTCTTGGCCAGAACAATTATGTCATTGCTGGTATCGTCCCATATTTCAATCTCTGCATCAAGCTTACTCTTGACTTTTTTGAAGTCAGCCACTTGCTCAGCTATCTTTTCCTTTTCAGCCTCTGGCAGTTGAGTCATCTTGGCCTAAAACAGAATAATTTGATTTGTAAAATATCTATGTCCGAGTATTTTTCTTTTTTTTTTTAAACAAAATCACTGCATATTAATAAATACATTGTTTAAACACACTATGGCCTGAGCCAACTGTTTGAGTTTGAGCACTTCTAAATTTCAAAATTTGTATGTTGTCACTAGGTTGGGCCAAATAAATAATCTCGTGTAATGGGGACAGTGGTGGTTCTGGAACCATTAATATTAACATAGTGAGAGAAAGAAGATTAAATTCTTCCAAAGAGCCTTTATGAAATATGACTGATACATTTTTCTATTCTTACGGCTGAGGAGCCTAAATAGTTTTAAGTATGATACATGTAAAAGTTACAAAATGCAGTTTTGATTCAAGTACAAAATAAGCACGAAAAGGGTTAACTGTCCTGGAACTCTCAGGTATGTTTGTTCTCTCTTCTGAGAAGGTTCTATGTTATCACTTTAGGAACTGAAAAAGATTTAATTGTTCAAATATGCATCTTCTGTCTTTGCAGAAGATGAACATGTCAGAAATCAGTATGTGAATAAGATTACCAAAAGCTCCTGAAAATGCAGCATGGTGAGAGAAATGTTTTTATTCAAAGTTCTTCACAGGCAAGATGAGCAGCCTGCTGCAGACAAGGGTCAGACAGCCCTCCTGTGTGCAGCCAGGGGCTGGGATATTACACTGCCCTGATCCTGGCCCTTCATACCTCCCACCCCAGGAGAGAGGAGCCCTGGTGGGCCTGATGGCTCCATTGCCATGGTGGTTCTTATCTCACACCTTCCCTTCAGGCCACCAGGAACTCTCAGCAACCTACACACAGCAATTATTAATGCACTGCTGCTACTCTGCAATGAAACCATAAATATTTTGTGACTTACTCTTGTTTAGAAAACATTATCTACCACCAATAAAATGGAAAGTTAAGGCCGTGGCTGAATTGTAATTAATAAAATGGGTGGTCAGTTTTATACATGATGCATGTGTGTTTCAAGCCATGCCTTTTCAGAGATTTTATTTACGCTAGAATCACTGTCACAGGGTGAACTTTCTCACCTACACAAGTTACTGAAAACTACACGTTTCCCAACACATAGCTGTAAATGCAGTCACAGAATCATGCAGAATCACAGAATGGTTAAGGGTGGAAGGAACCATCTCACAGTGGTCAGAATTACCCTACAGTCACAGAATTAGAAAGTGCAACTATTCTGAGGCTACTTCTTCCATGTTGTTAAAAAACCCTGAGCTGGGCTACACAGGGCAGAGAACCTTTCATGATCTCATCCATGTTTGCTGATGGGTGGATGTCTGTGGTATTTCCTAGCCCCAGCTTCAATACTGTTTTGAGTTCAAGATCACAGGCCTGGATATGGAAACCACAAGAAAGATGACATTTTAATGAGGGCACTGTGACATACAGCATCCTGCTATCTGCCAACAATAATGAGCTTCAGGTGCAATGACACACATTATCCATTGGAACAAAGGGGCAGAGGAAACTGTAATTCTGACCTTGTCTTTTCTCTCCTTTCCCTCATACTGCTAGAAAACCATGTACAGCAACAAAATAAAGCAACTGTATACACAGCCTTTTAAGCACAGATTTAACTTGGTATCAAACTAGGCAACGTAACAGTAATTGTGTGACTATTACTTGAGTGCAGGTTTATTTTGTCTATCAGGAGAAAATGATTTTTTCACTTCTTCTAAGACAAAATGCTATTATTGCAGTAGCAGATAACCGTCAGCACTAGGTGAGAGAAGAAGTTACATTTCTGATATTTTCTTCCTTCTATTAAAAAAAAGTATAGATTTTTTTTCTTACATTTCCCTGAATTAACTTTTCAGAAGGCTGTTTGTCCCTGGTAGCTGGAGTCTCCAACAGTGGAGTTATGTTATTTGAATTGTCCCATTTGCAACCTGACTTACCCTGTGAGACTGGTGTTTCTTTTTATTACCTTTCCATGTTTCAGTCAGTTCTCCATCAAAGGAGCTGAACTTTTAAGGCCGTGTAAGGACACATGGGGGATAACGACCTGGTGAAGATTTTGAACGACCTTTCTCCCTGGTACACTGCTTGCCAATGACATCCCAACCCTAAGAACTGGCCTTTTGCCTACCTTTGTCTTCGGCTGCACTCCAAGGATCTGACTTTCATATAAACTTATGATTATGCTCTTTAGATCTCAGACTGACAGACATTTTTTCTTTCCTGACCCCTAAAACCAAACAACTGGCCAGATCCACACCACCACCATTCTTATCACTTCCAGGGACCAGGAAGGAAAGAAAGGCAGCAGAAAGCAGCAGAACACATTTAATCAAGATCAAAGAACCTCCCTTGAAAATTATTTAACACTTGCAGCTTTGTAGGCTGCAATATGTCATGTAAGCACAGAGAAGAAAAGAGGAAAACTATGTTTTTCTGCAATTCTGCAGGTTACAAAGAAACAAACCCCAGCTCCCCGATCAAGCAGATGACAAACTTCTCAGAGCTTTTACAAGCAAGAACACAAAATAACCTGCTCTTCCCACACTGTAGCTATAAGATAATGGCAGAGATCCCAGAAGAACTGATTTGTGTCCCTACTTTGTCTTGAGAACCGAGGTTTTCATTCCATCACAGCCTCAGCAGCCACAAGAAGCCCTCTGGTCTGTTCCTGCTCTCCTGCTGCAGTCAGCTGAACATTTGGTGAAAATGAACAGGACCCCTGCAAATCACTCAAAGGACAGTAATGTATTTCAATCAAGCTCTTTCACAACAGTTCCAGTTGTGATCTTTACCTGTGTATTTCTTGAACAAACTTTGCAGACCACTGTCATAAAATACACATGTGAGCTGAGCCCTGAGCAACCTGACCTGGCGAGTGGCATCCCTGACATGGAACTAGATGATCTTTAAGTTCCTTCCAAGCCAAATCATTCAATGGGTCTATGATTCTGTTTGAATGCCAGTATGTTCTAAAGTGCATTCATGAAGACACCACCGAGTCAAAAGGGATTCTGTTAAAATGAGTAAGATGTGTCCACTACCTTTTACTACTACTTTTCCTACCAAGGGAATAACTTTCTGAGTTTGGACAGAGAGAATGTTGGATATGCAGCGTTCCCAGCAAAGTGAATACACACCCCCAGACATGAACTGTGTGGGTGTGTGATGCTGACAGAGGGGAGCAGCTGCATTTCTTTTGATACTTTACTACCTGCTGTCACCAGCTGCCTTCTCCCAGTTTCAAGAATTGCAGCAAGCCTGCTGAAGTGCAGCATTCCTTAAGCCCAGAGAGTGCCTCATTTGTTCTGCCATGACAGCTCCGCTGTATTTTTAGATACAATATAATTGGATAAACCAGACAAAGAGGCAAAACTATTGGGAGATAGTAAACAAACTGTTTAATGCCATTTTTGCATCAGCCTTCACTAAGAAGGTTGGCTTAGATGATGCAACTGCGTCACATTAAATGTAATTTCTCTTTGTCCTGGGGCCATAGGCCTATAGATGAAAAAGCAACATGTCCTAAATCTGGGCTTCACCAGAGCTTTGCCATGGGCTCTCATGTCATCCTTATTTATAACCTGCAGAAATAAGGTCTAGATGTAATCTCCACTGGGTGGATGTGATACTGGTTAGAAAACGGCTCACAGAGCACTTCTCAAGAACACACACCAAGCCAAGCGATCTATCAGGAAAAGTTGTGAAGGGAGCTGCCCTGACCCCAGAATTAGTCAGTACTTCACAGAACCAAGAGTAACACATCACACACTTGCAGTGGAAGAGGCCTGGTTTACAACTCAAAGTGATCTTGAGAACTGATCTGAAAACATCACAGGGTGAATGGCAGCTGAGACAAGAACGGGGTTTACCCCTAAGAAAAATCATCAGCACCCACACGGAACTGAGACAGAACCAGTCACGGGCAGTTGTGTGGGTGGGCATTTGTAGCTGATAAAAGGTGCTGCTCCCGGCAGAAAGGCAAACCTCATACAAAGCTCCTTCTAAACTATGCACACAGCAGGAAACAGTGCAAACCTCACACTTGGGCTGTTGAGATCACAGGTGGCTTCACACATTTTGCAATATAAACAGTCTGGACACAAAATTCAAGAATTCATTAACCAGCTGCAGAGCACCCAGAGGGGAGAGAGAGAGACTGAAAGGACATACAGAAAACACTACCTTGAAGAGTAAATTAAGGTTACTGGAGTTATTCAACCTGGAGTTTCCAAAAGAGAGAGGCCATAGAAAAAGGATGTACAAGTACATACAAAAAATTATACATGCAGAAAGGAAGCCTCACACTGTGTCCATTGCAGATGAGTGCTAACACGTTAATTGCAATATAGGAGGTATAAAGACAAACTTTCCAATAAACCATCAATTCCAGTAATGAGCTAAGTAGAGAGAGCAATGCAATTGTTCATATATACGTGTGTCAAGAAGAAGTATATTTATTCTACCTGGTCCCAAATGGCTGGATTAGCTGAGTTCTTGGGGTTCTTTCCAGCTCTACTTTGTAGAAGCACATAATATACTGCCACAACCTTGAGTACTTCTGTAACTTAATCTCTTCCCTTTACGGAAATTGGGTTAAAAATTGGCAAGAAAATTAAATGCTTTTGATAGATCATGACTCCTGACAGGGAATCTTTTGCTACGTATCAAGTGTCAAAATTACTATTCATAGAACCTACTCAAAATTACAGTAGTTATTTTCATTACGCTTGAATTCTTATCATCAGTATTTTACGCTTCTGCAGGGCTTTGGTAAAAATTAAACTAACAAAATAGCCTAAAATTGGTTTTTTTATTAACAAAATAGCACTTGTGCCCTTATAACGTATGTCAGCATTTCATTTAATGTAGCAACTTAGTTGTAAACTACTTGCTACTTAAATAAGAATTGCTAATTAATTTGATGGCAAACCTAACTTCCCTTCTAACTACTTTTTATGCAAGGATCAACAGTTCTTCTTAGTCTTTGCAATTTTATCCAGTCTCTCTTCTTAGAGTTTAGTAGATTTTTAGAGCGATATAATTGACTGCTGTATTTAAAATGCACTACAAATAAAACAATGAAATAACTTAGCTAGGATTTTTTCATTCACACAATGCATTGAGTCAACTTTTTATCAGCCCAGAACTGTTACACAAACACAGTATGCAACAAAATTGTATAAAAAAGTCATCTTAATCTCAGACTTTTTTGTCAATGCATTCACAAAACTGCCTGCCGAACTCTGAGAAAAAAAATGTGGGTGTGTGGCTGCCTGAAAGAGTTCTGTTCTTGCCACCCCTAACTGGATTAAGTTATGAGGTAAAACATTTTGCCTCTCCCTCAATATGATAACCTTAACCTGCAGCAGCAACTCCGAAATTAAGCTAAGGTGTTCTCATCACTAATTTAGTAACTTCGAACACTTAAAATAATTTGTCCTGATCATTAACATGTACATCATATTCTAAGCTGAAAATGAACTGGGCAAAATCTTACTTGCCCTTCTCTTCAATGCAGAATCCTACGATAACAAGCCATTACCTCCCTCAGTGGAATTACACTGATCATGATGGCATAAATTGGTGTGTGATAAGCCCGCAGAGCTGACTACACAAATTACACACAACCACCAGAGGAAGAGCTAACTTCCAGCTGGGAAAAACTGCATTAGTGTTGGATCCACAAGCAGTACCTGTTTTTATAGTTCCTTTATCTTAAGGAAGGAACCTCTTCTTCAAGGATATAAAATCACCCTACAAATAATAATCAGTATTTTTATCCAGTTTCAATACCCAGAGATCTCACAGCACATTGCCCAAGCTGACCTGTATCCCCCAGCACGGGATGGTGCCACAGGCACTATCAGATTCATCTCAGAAATACAAAATTATCCCAGAGAAAAGATCAATGAAGTAACATTTTCAAGATGAGTCAGGAAGATAAATACAAGGTCAAATCTCAGTCCTACTATCTAACCACTAACCTCTCCTCTCTCCTCATGGAGATAGATTCTGAAGGTGTGATTAATAATACATGACTTTTCCATACATAAGGGAAACAGGATTTGCTAGTTAAGATGTAGCCTTTGTTACAAGTGACATACCCACATCACATCTGGTTTTATATGTTGTGATAAAAACAGAAAGAAAAAAGGCACCAGTTCCCCGCTGGAGCAGTGAGAGATGTGACATCAAAAAAATTACAGCACTCTTGACAAAGAGGAATCAAGAATGCTGCTATGCAGAACAAATATGGAGCCAGATATGTATAAATAAAACTGAATTATTATAGCTGAAATGCCCAAGAGAAAAAACTCAAGGAGGAAAAAAGGTTGCTCTGCAATCCTGCCAAAGCACTTCTGGAACACAGTCATTCCTGGTGTCAAGACTGCAGGCAACAGCCTCCCACCAGCACACAAACTGCTGCACCACACAAAACCACACCCTGCTAAACCTTAACATCTATCTTCCCTACACAAGACTCCTCATATTGCTTAACAGCTTCCGGGTATAAATCTTCAAATATCAATATCAAATAGCACTCCAAACAAAGAGGCCTTAAATCACTGTTCTCGCTTGCTGCTGCAGCACCAAATAGATTTGTTAAGGCATCTTTTTAAAAAAAGCATGTGCAGGTGTCTGTCAATATGTTACTTTAGGCTGAGTGTATACATATATAATTTAGTCAAAGCTATAATTTTCCGCTGCTTCTGGGGATAATGTGCCATTTATGGCCCGAAGAGCAGGATCTGAAATCTAGGAAAATTGTTTCTAAACTATAGAACCAGGCTTTAAGCCATGACCTCTATCTAGATCCCACAAAAAGTTAACATTTGCACTAACTGTATTATTTTAGGGAGAAATGGCAAAAAAAAAAGAAATGTCCGTACTATAATGTTAAAGTACTGGGGGTTTTTAGCCGCATTAACCACAGTATGTGTTTAACAGTCCCTTCCACCTCACAAGGAGAAGCACATCCCAGAGACATCTCCCCAAAGCACCAACCTGTGCCTCTGATTGCTGACAGCCAGCTCCCTACCTACCTCTGCCTTCAGCATCTACTTCTTGCTTTGTGCCCTCTGAAGCATGTCTTATTTATGGTTTTCTTTTCAAAGAAAAGCATTCCCTTTAAAGAAGTACTCTGGTTTAGCTGAGAAGTAGAAGACCATGCATGAAAACGTGATCTTTGAACGCTTTAGTGGATCTTTTCTTACTACATTTTGATAGTAAGTATCTACAAACTACTGTTTCTCCAGTAAGAGAACTCCAACTGTGAAGTGCCTTCCCAGACCAGAACAGGACAGCATTCCGCCGATCGCAGGGCTCTCCCCGCGCCCGGGGTACCACGTACCCGGTCGGTCTTCCCTTCGGTCTGAACGCTGGTACGGCTGCGCGCATCGTGCTCGTCCTCGAGGTCAGACACGTCTTCCAGCTCCTCGGGCGTCTGGGGAAAGGCAGGAAAGGGTTACTCTCTGTCAGACTGGGTGATGTGGGTACCCATGTCAAACCCATTGCACTTGGTCTAAGATAAGGTCCGACAAACACCACCCAGTCCCGTTTGAGCTGTAACTAAACTCTGTGGTTAAATTGGTGTTGCTGCTGCTAGCAAAGGTGTCTAACAAGAAACCTTTACGTGACAAGAATGGATTTTGAATGTGTCACTTACCAGTTCTATTACACAGCATGAGTTCCTGCACTACCAGAAAAAATAAGTGTCCCTAATTTGCTATTTTTATACATGGCATTATTTCATATGCCACTGTCTGTTCCTTCTAGTCACATCAACTGCCAGTTGATTCTGTGATTCTGTTTCATTTACGACAAGAAATTTTCTGTGCAATCCAGGTCTTCAGATTTATCTACTGCTTCCCTTTTATCAAAATATTATTAGAAGAAAAGGGGTTTCATGCAGAAGTTCTGAATTTTATCCTAAATAACACAGTAAGAAAAAGCACAGTGAACATGACTTTATAAAGGACACTAAAAAAAACACATTAAAAGCAAGTTTCTTCTATCAGCAAAACACTGCACAATGAAACACAGAATTTTTGGGATTATGAACCACTTAAAAAATAATATTGGTTCTGCCAACGCAATAGGGCACTCAGTAAATTTTCCTTTATCGAGTAAATTCACATTTTTAAGAACCACAAATATACAGAACCAAGCTCTACACAACTCCTGACAGATCTACCACCACCTTGACATCTAGAGTTCTAATTAGAGGGAAATCCTGATGTTCTGAGTCCCTCAAAAGCCTGACATTCCAAGAGAAACATGACAACACCAGGACTATCAGAAAACCTTAGTAAAAGACAGGCAGAAGGAAACCCAGTCATTGCTTTTACTCAATTTTCAATCAAGTCAAATAAAATGTTTTTAATCCAAAATTGCTATGTTCTCACCTTCACGTTTTTACTGTCAAGGCATATACAAAGGAGATCTGTTGAGAGGGAAACTGCAGGGTTCTGTCATTTTATTTCTGGGTCCATAGCATGGTAACGGCACTGCATTAACCTGAATAAATCCACCTGCGTGCAGTCGTGTCCTTCAGGAAAGAACCTCTGTGGCCAGAGGGTGGTATACAAACCACAGAGCTCAACATCAGCCTCGAAACAAGGTTCAAATAGCACTCTGTTGCTTCAGCAGCACACAGACAATTTCACTCACTGAAGAAAATCATCATCTCTATCAGATAACACTGCAAGAAATAACTCAGTGTTGGTGCACGAGCTGGCAGAAACAGCATGCTGGGGGTGATAAATACACCTAAACTTCCTCAAGAAAACAGGCAATCAATTGTTGGGACAAAGATAAGCATAACGCTACACTGCCTAAGCGGGGAAAAGGAACAACCTGTTTTCAGGCAAAGACTAACATTGTGATGAAGTCTCAATTTTAAATCTGGAATTAGACCTAGTAAGAATTCCACAGTAGCCAAAGGCTGTTAACATACAAAAGTTGTTGGGAAAAGTTGCAGTGTGAAAGCAAAATGAGATTTTGGTGGTGGTGGATTTCCCAGCAATTAAAAAAACTATCACAAACTCACTTTAACTGAAACACTTAGGCACACTCTTATTAGAGGACCACTAACAGAAAGGATATTAAAACAGACTAACTTCAGCTTCTCAGGATTACACTGACTCCCTCAGGCAGGTAAGAGGCTCAATTAAGTTTTACAGAAAAAAGACATCATTTTCCTTTTAAAGTTAAACTAGACTTTAATAAAATTTAAAAACCACATTGTGATGTTAGGAATTTTTTCCCCCATTGATCATAAAGCTGGATTCATGGCAGCAGAGTACTATTTCTTCCTGGGTGAACAGATACTTGCAAATCCCACATTTCCAATATAGAGCTTCTTTCTTCTATAAAACACGGAATTCAAAATGTTGTGACAGGGCAGAATGGTTAATAACTTTAAGACAGTCACATTATACATAGGTGAATTTTAAGTAATGTGTTTAAGAGCTTTATACCATTATTACCCCACAACAAACTGTATATATTTACAACATGGTTATTCTAGGGCCATCAAGAGAATTTTGTAGAATTCCACTGATACTATTTTTCTGTGAAGTCAAACTATGTAAATATTACCAGCCTCAACATGGAAACCTCGGCAAGCAAAGAGGTCAGCAAACAGACAGCAGGATAAGGCACCTCTCAATGGCAGTCCCAGGTAAGCTGTCCAAAGATGAAATCAGCATTGTATCAATCTGATCTGGCACAAACTGCAAATCAGAGAGCAGGGATCTCATTCCAGCTGCACTGGCATAGGGATTCCCTCTCCAGTTCTTTATCATACACAGAACATGGACTCAAGGTCTAAGTGTTGCTCACCTGAACCCCTCGTAGGCTAAATGTTGTCAGAAACCCTTTTGGTTTTAAATTGCCTATGGCCTTTTCAAGTTAGTAAAGTCTGTTTGTGGCCGGGATGAGAAGTTTCCTGCAGAAATCCCACTTTCCCAGCCGGAGGAGTGCACTCTCATCAAGCTCTTCCCAAGTCATTCTCTCCAAAGCCCAGACTTGCCACATTTCGAATTGTTTGTACCACAGAATTCAGAAAAAAACCACAAACCTATCCAGTTATTAAAAACTAAAGACAACATTTCAAGCAGAGGGAAGTTGTTGATTTATCAAACCTTAAATCACAAACCATAAACTACAGTCATTTTCAGACACGACATTTTTATCAAAAAACGAAAAAACTCCCCACTATAATAATGAGAACAACAGAAGTAGTTACTCAACGGTGTTCTCTCCTTGAAGCTCTTGTACGTAATTCAACACAAAATCTGACTTTTTCATGTTGCTCTCATGACCTACTATTCATTAAAAACCTGAGAACACACGTATCTGCTTATATGAATATTCCACATGCCAACACACTCAAAAGGAATGTTTGATGACTGCACAGCTAATCTGGTATGAACGTGAGGGCTTGCAACACAAAACGGTGTGCTATCATCAATAAACAGAAATTTTGCACAGGGAGAACAGCACAGCTGGAGGACTGGAGTGAGAAGCATGGAAGGAAGCTGAGAGTATCGTTTCAGACTCCTAACAGGAGTCTTATCAACTGCAAGTGACAGAAGAGGAAGAGATTCGAGTACCGTAGTCAGTGACAGGATGAATCTGAGACATAAATGGCAAATTCACTGTAAGACACACAAAGTATGGAATTTCCAGTAAATGTAAGGAAGAACACTGAGGGGTAAAAGGAAGCACAAGAATCTGGTCAGCAACAACCTACAGACTCGTCTGTAACATAGTGGTAAACAGGTTTAGAAACAAATTTGAACAGAAAAAAATTGGAAGGTTCCCAGCGGCCACAGGAGCAGAGCTCTTGAATAGTCTCCCCTAGAGGGGCTGGAGGAGAGGAGAAATTCATTCCAAGATGAAGCCTGAGCAGCCTGCACTACAAACAAGGTGATGGAGCAGCTGGCAGCAAGAGCGAGGAACGAGGGGGCACAGGACACCTGCCCCAGCCCCGGCTCAGGGCTCCAAGAGATTCCGGTCCTTTGTCAAAAGCCTTTGTTGCTCCTGACAAAAACGCATTCAAGTCCATTCCTACACATACATTCCAGGCTGTAATTCCATTACTGTGGCTGACAGGCTACACAAGTAGCAGGTACTCCTTTTCACATTTCAATGATTGTAATAAATCTGCATTCTCAGTGGGTTTGTTACTGAAGACTCGGGCTGAGGACTCAAAGTCATATTTATAGCAAAGTCTAATACTGATGAATTTTACACCTTCCTGGTACTCAACTGCAAGCCACAACAGCAAGTCATTACTACTGCACCCGGGTGATTTCAGGATATGAATTACCTTTTCATCTTTGAAATGAAAACCACTCTCTGATGACAAACCTTTTAATTTGCTTTCCTACAAGGATTTTAAAGAGAATAATTAATAAAACCAAGGTCTGGCCCTAGTCTTTAGATCTCTGCCAGTTTTTCTAAACTGGTTGCAAATGGGCTTTTTGGTTTATCTAGTTTTTAATCCAAGCTTTGTAGAACAATTTGTTTGACTAGGTTTCACAGCATCTTCTCCAACACAGTTCTTTATGCAAACCCTCCTCAAAAGTGATTACCTAAAGAACTTTATCTATATCATTTGCTTTTAAGGGTCACATACAACCCATGGAACCATCAATCCTGCCAATAAAGGGTCTCAGCTGCTAGAACATAATGCAGAGCCAGTTCTAAAATCTCGAGATACACAATGTAAATGGACAAAGAGGCATCATGGTGTGAAAGGAAGCTATCTCCTCTTACCTAACATTCAATTAAATGCTGACCTTTAGACTGTCATTATATGCTCTTATGCTTTATCTTATCTTGGTTTCAACAGCCCCATCAGTCATTCTTTTTCACAGATCAATACTATAATGCAGAGCAGACTAACACCTCAACAGGAGCTAAGCTGATGAGTGATGTCTTTATTTTACTACGCAAACGCCGTTATTTGTGCTATGTAAATCCCGCGGCAGCAGCAGAAATGCCTGCGTGCACTTCAGGAGGATCAGAGTTTGTCTATTACGTCCTTCAGCGAGCACACAACGGGTTTACAGAGATTATCTATTCTACCGTGCACATTTATCTAACGCCCAGATTTTGAACACTCCATCCTGTCAGGCCACACGTGTCACAAACGCACTTTGTTTTTACGTGCTTTGCAAAAATGTAGCTCCTGAGTGATATTTCTGTGTATTAGTCACAACACCACCATTATCTCACACTTAATTCTGCCAGATGACACACTGCCAGAGCAAGAGTTTTGATGCTCTACAAAGAACAAGAAATTGCAAGCGTTATTTATTTTTTTCTGGCTAGTTTAGTAAGAGCCTCACGTAATTGTTGCTATCTAGTCACTTAAAGTACTTTTCATGTTTTTGCTAGAAGTAATTGAGTGTTGAGAACAACAAACCCCACATTATAAAGGTCAAATTAAAATACTATGCTCTTAATCTGTCAATATTGTGACATCTCAATGCTATGGTAAACACCATCCCCTCTGTTAAAAACGATCACATGTCACAGATTCTTGAAATCTACTCTTGGCAGTTCCCTTAAAATGACATCTTTTGCATACCGCATTATTTGGGATATTGTTAACAAAAAAAAAAAAAAAAGATTAATTGAGCCAGAGATCAGAATTCTGTCTTTGATAACAGTATTATCCCCAAGCACTGGCAAGGAATTTGTTATCAAACAATAGTAAAATCATTATCCTGCCACAGCCTGTACACATTTTCATTTTCAACTATAAGTAATAATATTTCTTGTCACTAACAGAAAATTTTGCAAAATACTTTTTTATATATTAAAGTTGTAATTCCAGGTAAGATCAGTGAGAATATAAACTGTGGTGAAGAACAAAGTATTTAATTATGAGAATAACTGATGACCTTTAACACTGAAAGATGAAATTACTTTCAATAATAAAAGATGTTACTGGGAAGAGAGTAGAGGTTTTAAAACTAAGAAATGCTGTGAACTCACAGTATGGGGCAAAAGTTGCCTTGTTGTTACTGGATGCTTGGAGGTTGTGATTGCTCATTTAACAAGTCAACTTATAACATTCTGCTCCAGGAGATTAAGACCAAAAAAGTTAAGATTAATCACCATTAGAGGCAGCAAGACAGATCAATAGCCTGGCTCCATGTGATAATTCCTGTGCTTCCAAGTCTCTCTGGGCATACATTAGGATACAGTCTTCTCAATGAGCAGCCAGGAGATAGGGAAGATCTGAGCTGAAGAGCGTAATTGAAAAGTCTGAAGTGAAAATTCTGAGTACTGCCCTCTGAAAATCCTTCCAACGAAAAACCATGAAGTTGGCACAGCTAAGTGAACTGGCCCAGAGAGTTTTAGCTACTGTTTTCTATCATAAGCTACATTTTTTGTGCTGGAAATGTGCATTTCAGCCCTGTTTTTATTGCTTCCTCTTTCCTTTCCCCCACAGTACTTTGTATGTATGCCACTCTCATGTAATGCCTACAGAAACTCAGAGATTTACTCCTGGAAATACTGACCTAGTTACGCTGCACAAAAGCCCGGAACACATCTTTAACTCTAAAAAGTTGGGGAAAACTTGACAGCTGCCTTAAAATCCCAACTAGTAATGGTATTGCAGACATCAGGGTCATAAGATATGAGCAGGGTAAGATTTATAAACAAGATAACAGTTTTATAAAACCAACAGCATGACCAGAAAAGCAGCTAAGGTCTCAGGGGTACAAATCCTTCATTCAGGGGCCTGAGGACTCACTTAGGAACCTGGAAGCTTCTGGACTTTTCTCCAGGTTATTTTATTTCAAGGAGGCACTTTTTTGGGTGCAACTTTTAAAAAAGAATTTCAAATCTCTAAGAACAAAATATGATCAAGCATAGGTATTACAATCACACACCTCTATTTTAACACAAGTCCCTGTCTTCACGAGAACCATGACAACTGAGACACAGCTTCATGCAAAGCATAGCCTTCGCTCATGTTTATTAAGTAGGCAAAATCACCATACAGCTTAGAAGCTTCCATTTTAAACTCAAAAAACTAATAATTAACAAGAACAGTACAGCAGGTTTTAATACAAGTGATTTGTTCTTCAGCTGTCTAAAATGTATTCCGTTTCTTCTGCTGGGTTGACATACATTTGCTCCATCTAGTGGGAAACTAATTAAGACATTTCATTTATAAAAGAAATACTTGTTGTTTAAAAATGGATCATTAAAAACCAATTAAGCCATTGTTCTTTTGCTGGTAATCTTCATAAAGCAAATTATATATGGCCTTATACACGGGCAGTTTATAGCTGTGTTTGAAATAGAAGGCTTCATTTCTAAACATCACCTCAACATTTGAAAATGAGAGGAGATTAGACCTTGTTTTCTCTCTCTCATCTGTATGTGTTAAAGGCAAACACCAACATTTTTGCTGTCAGCCTGGCTAACTCCAAAGGCAACCAGAGGGTGCTGTGCATGTTGCCTCTGCAAAAATTCATAATGGTTCCCATTTTTAATAAAGGACAGAGGAACAAACTGGCCAAGTACAGGCTGCTCACCCTATCAGTCCCTGGGAGTGCCATGGACTGAGCGTCACTTAGAAAGGCTCTTCACACCATCTCTCAAGTCCTGCAAGCAAGCTGGGCCATCAGCCTTTGGCTGGCAGGCTCAGAGGGCAGTGCTTCCCGGGCTGTCCCCGACCTGGGAACAAGAGGAGCACCACAGGTGTGTGTCTGAAGGCCAGTGCTGTCCCACCCCCGCCAGGGGCCGCGGGAGCTGCTGGACTGCACACTCCGTAAGTTTTCACACCACACCGGGCGGGGGAACTGCCGCTGGGCTCAGGGGTAGGGCCATCCAGATGGACTGATGGACTCTGGAGGAATGGGGTAACAGGAATCTCCTGAAAATCACCAAGGGAAAATGCAAATACTGGCACCTAGGAAGGCAGAAGCTACAAACAAAACAAGCTGGGGCTGCCTGACTTTGGAGCAGACCAGCTGGAAAGGACCTTGGGCTCTTGGCTCACAGAACACCAGGCAGGAGCCAACAATGTTCCTTGGCAGCAACACACACACAGCGTCCTGGGATGGAGTGAGGTGTGGCAACATAAATCCACTTCTGAGAACCAGAGAGCTGAAGTTACACTTGAAAACCACATAATAGAGCCCGACTTCCTGCAGAATCTCCCTTTCCTCTCCTAGAAGCCTCCATTTTTTGTGGAGGAGAGTATATCCCAAAGGCAAAACAAACCCATTGTTTCAAGGCAGATGAAATGCAGAAAAGAAACTGCTTTTGGAATACATCAGTATATTAAAGGTAAAAAAGGTGCAGCGAATGTCTCAGTTTGACTGTGTTAAAAACATGTCAGTGCTCAGATAGGACAAGAAACAAGAGACAAAAAGAGACAATTCAGAATTCCACAAGATATGTAGGTTTCTCAAATGAATAAAATCTGAGCAATGGTAGCCCCCTCAGCAAAGATTTCTCTCTAACATGCCATATCAATCTGTTTCTGTTACATGAATTATGCTAAATGATTACACTAAAATTCCCTTGAATACATTAATATATCCCTTAGCAAAAGGTTGCCAATGGTAAGTGCATTTCTCAAACCGGAGTAGATGAAATTATTGACTACAACCTCAACATCTGCTCAAGCCTCTTCAGTCTCAACCCACCCTCTGTACTATCTGAGCTGCAAGTAAAACAGATCACCTTTTAAAAAAATACACAGAGTAAGCCTGTCCATCACAAACTCATGCCTCATTGAAAAATGCACAGCCTGCTTCTCAAAGTACAGCTACCACTGCTGTCATCCTTCCCACACGTTCCCACCCAGGACTTAACAATTGTTAAGTGCAAATTTCTGTTTTAGCAGCTGCTCCTCCCAGACACTCAGACAATGGAAATAAAACCACCCTAGCCATGAATCCTGTATCCATCACTTTTGTTCCTGCTTTTAGTTATCAAGAGGCTTCAGATGCCCCGAACACGCATCCACCCACTCTCAGTCATTCAGCCACCAATAATGTTTGAGTGAATGATCAGTGCCAGCTGACGTGGAACTAAGGAACCCATTAAGGCCCTCACTGTGCAAATCAGCCTTCATGTCACAAATCACTAATTTCATTCTGCTCTGGGAGGCTGAGAGCCTTCATTACCAAGTAGGCTCTCCAAGCAAAGTAGAATTAAACACACACACACAACTGCCCCTCAAAGAACACCAGTTCAGGTCTAGCTTCTGAACACATTACATGATTTTTATGCTAAAATTCTTGTTTGTATGTGAAATAAATTCTCCCATGTGGGAAGGTTTCGTGACCAAGTTCTGTGAAAGGCAGTACAGAATATTCCCCTCTAAGACATCAAATGAGGAAGTTATTCAGATCAGTACTCTCTCTTTGCGCATTTTTTCACAATATGCAGCTTTGACAGCCTCTACTGCCCAGTGAAACGGGAGAGACTCAACACAACTCTGTCATCTGCTAACAGACAGATAAAACTGGCACAAAGACAAATGAGAGCCTTAATATCTATGAAAATTGAACAAAATCTTATGTATGAAATATAGTTTTCTTCATGTCCAAGCTGAATCTTTCCCTTGTAGTCAGAGTTTATTCTCTTTGTATCCATTATGAATATGTAACACAGATTTTCTCCAGTCTTGTGCAACAACATTTTACATCAATGAAAACAGCTATCCCATCTTTCCCTTCTCTCCCTTCTGGTTCTCTGTTCCCTGGGCCAATTAGGACTAACACATTTGGTGTTTTTCTCAAAGGTCACATTTTCTAATGCTCTGGTTATTGTAGCTGCAATAAATCAGAGTGCACTCACTTAAACAGCTAGGAAATTTTGGAGGTTCTCACTGCTCTTTTTGGGACATAAAATCCCACTTCTCTTATTTTTAACAAAGGTACCTATGAAGCTTAATAACTGCAACCAGTTGTAACTCAGTAAAATCTTACTTGGTTGCATGGGCTGAAATTGGTCTTTCAGACATCTCCAGTATTATCTGACTTGAACAGTAAGTGAACAGCAAGAACTAATGAATCTAAACACAAATTAACCATAAGCAGCCCAAGTTTAATCAGTAACTGGCACTGATAGAAATATTTTTATCCCATGGCAACAGATTTTTAAAAAATCTTTCTCACTACAACAGAACAGAATACGGAATTTTTTTTATGCGAAGAGAAAAACACACATGAGAAATACTTGCTAGAAAAGCAGTAAGAATTGCAGGGGAGCACAGGCTAAAGAGGATGCAGCAGCAGCATCACATTCCTGAAAATAAAGGCAACCAGACTGCTGTAAGTCTGCAGGCAGACAGCAAGCCTTATGAAAGAAGCCTTCCCTTCAACTGAGAGCTGAGCCTCCACTGCAAGTACTGTATCGAGTGGTGGGCACTGCACTTCCCAAAGGAAGGGCACAGCTGGAGAGCAGGATGGCAACAAGCATCAGCATGACATGGAAAAGCAAAACAAACCCAAACTTTAAGAATACAGGAAACAAGCAGAAGATCGTCCATCCTTGATGGACATGAAGTGCTTTAAGATGCCATAAGGAGATGCGTGGAGTGGATTTAAGGAAGAACTTTCTAAAGGGAAAGGAGTGGGACTGACTGCTTGAAGGCACCCTCCGGTTGCCAGCTGTGGAAGTTTCTAAGAACAGGTCAGACAAATGAACGCTGGGAATTATTTGAAGTTAATCCTGATCTGCACAGGAGACAGTACTGATAGAGTCAGTTCGGTATCTTTAGAGTTCATATTTTATTGCTGTATTTATCTTAGGTCAGATAAAAATCAGAATTTATGTATCAGTTACCCTTTTCCAAAGAGACTGGCACCCTATGGGGATGCCACTTTTCAGGCTTCACAAAAGACAGTTCTTACACTACCTTAGTATGAGGCATGAGAAGAAAATCTGCATATAAACAACACAAGACAAACTGTAAGGTAAGAAGAGAGAAAACAGAAAAGAAATTTTAAAAGAAGGGGAAGGAAAAGAAATGAAGAGGATACAACGCAACAGCACTGTGTGAGGCAGGACAATGCATAGCTATGCCCGTGATACAGCACCACAAGTCCGCAAAGAATACTATGCTACACATCTTTGTGGTAAGCTATTCGTATGGGTTGCTGACTGGTCCCTGACAGGAATTTCAATTGTTCCTCTTTCCTCTTACCTTCTCTTTGTGGAGAACGGTATTTTTTGGCAATTAATGCTGCCCAACCTTTTTTCTTCCCCAGGCAGTAGATAAATCTCAGAGCTCATCAACATACCCAAGAATAAACAAAAAGGAGCGGAGATGTATCACAGCCTACACCCGAACTCTGCCAGGCAGAAGCTGCCTGCCAAAGCCCTGAGCTATCTGGCAGTCAATCCCACAGGCTGAGTAACACTGAACCATTCCATCTCTAAAGAGCCAGGCTGCAGGTAATACTTGCTACTGAGCTTTCCAGAAGAGAAATTTCAGGAGAAAAAGAAGCTTTTTACTGATGAACTATACACAACATCAAATTTCATCTCAGTTTTACTCTGCTAGGTGAGAAATGTGAGAATTTTACAGGGAGAAAACAGTCCTGCAAGTTATAAATTCAGTATGTTCTACAAATGGTATGAGGCAATTTAATACACCACTTAATAACCCAAATATGGAAACAAAACCAACAATACAACAGCAACACTATCAGATAGGATGATCTTTTCCTTCAGGAAAAAATAACTCCCTTTCTGCAGTTAAAAGACAACCAGGGTGAGTCACCTGCTTTCTGACCTGTGAGTTTCCTATAAACTGCACAAACAAATCAAGCACCCAGTCTGAGATGGAGGAAGCTGGAAGATGCAAGGTTTAAGGCTGTATTAACAGAATGGAACCACCAAGTGGAAAGAAAAGCTTAAGTTAAGCAGACATAATTTTAGGCTTCATCTCTCTTGGGGACTGGCTCCATTTCAGCAGTAAGTGATTAACTGCAAACCCCACCACTGGTAAATTAATTCACAGTTTCCACTGATGTTGCTGTGCTTAAAATCTGGGTAAGTTCTGCTTCTGGTTCCATTTACCAAGGTGACAAGCAGATGTTTATTTGTTGCCCATTGAGCAGCCAGACTGAGCTCCACACTCCCAGGGGTCCAGGGCACTGGTGTGACCTCACATCACCTCAAGCACATAACCAGGTGCTTTGTCTTTACCTCTGTTTGCTGTGCTTAGCATTCCCTCACTAATTCACGTCTGTTCTTTATTTGCTGAACGTTAATTCTCATGCTTGTTTCTTTACGCATTTGGAATCCAGCTTTCCCAAACCCACACACATTTCAGAGTGTATTTGACACAGCCTCCCTGTGGGGCCAGCCAAGCTCCCAGCCACAGCACGCCCTGCTCTCAGGTGCGATGCCAGACTGGTTTCTCACTAGGGCAGAAGGGTCCAATTCCCATTCTGAGAATGCATCAGCAACAAGCATACAGATGACATCTGCCGATCTGATCTCCTCCCTGCACAAACCACACACTGATCACAGAGAAGGCAAAAGGCAGGCAGAGGTGTGATTAATCCAACATACATAGGTGGTAGAACAATGGATGCCAGCCCCTCAGGCTGGCTCTGACACCAGTTACTGTGGCCAAGCCTGTGCCTGCACTGCAAGACTACACAGTCAGGCAGTGAGCTTCAGTGTCTGTGCAATAACGAGGATATTCCCCTCGTGTGCTGGCCATGACCCTGACACAGGAACCCCAGAAGGCTGCAGTACGGGATGACATGGCCGGGATGCGGCCCCACAGCTGTTCTGGGTGCAGGGGCTGGCTGAGGCAGGCATCAAGTGACAAAGCTGTTCTCAGGGACACGCAGTTATACCTGGGTGCACCCCCAGGCTGCCACGGCCTCACTCCGGATACTTTCCAGCAGCTCTTTATCCCTCACGTGGATATGCTCTGCTGTATCCTAACATGGAAGTTATGACTCCTTCTGTGGGTGAATTTAACACTTCCACAGATTCCAGGAGATTTCAAAGGCTAATCACACTGGCCCATATGATCATTTCTCATGTGGTATTTCATGCTGGACCATGTTCAGGAAAAAGGAAGGCTTCTACTTTCCAAAAGAATTCTGTCCAACTTGCTAAATGATCAGGTTTTCTCCCATTTTCTAAAATTTTATGCAGACTACTTCATGAAGACCAGGATCACAAGGCACTCGGAGTAACAAACTAATTTTAAATTAATATTACTGCTCCAATTTCCTAATAACTGAAGTACCTGGTATAGCAATTACCTTGGAGGCACTGTTGCTGTTTGCTAGGCTACACGGGAGAATGGTGCAGCACAACAGCAATTTCAACCCCATCCATGTGCTAGAGGATGCACAGCACTCTCCTACAACACAGTTCACTTCACCACTCATATACACTGATTTTGTTGATAATAAAATGAAGGGACTCCTTTGTCTCTATTTTAAGAACAGGCTTTAAGTCCCAAGGTTTCTCAGGAAATTAGGTAGCATCAGTTTTGTCAACCTCTACAGAATCTTTTCAGGTAAAGAGGACTTATAAATACCATCTTCCACTTGTCAGACTCAGTGGAGGATTTTTTTTTTTTAAATTCTCCAAATAATTTTTTTTCCAAGGTTTCTTTTCTTTTGAGTCAGTTCCCTGTTACCACTATGTCTCCTTATGTCCACCTCCCTTCATCAACTGCATTCCAACCCTGAGCACACCTTCAAGGAAAGAACCTGGTGTGATTCAAATTGGCAAGCAATTTAATTAAAAAAACCCAAACCAAAGGCAGGAAGCTGTCATTAAAAGCAGAACCTGAACTCAAATATACCCACAGAATACAAAGGAATTCCAAAAACAGAAACCAAAAGAACTTAGGGAAGCAATAAAGAAGCAATTAATCCCAAACCTCTTCCACTGCCACGCTGCTTTATCAGCAAGGACATGCATGACAAGAGGACCAGATCTGACACTGTTACACCACCATCAAAGCACAGAATGACACAGACCCCAGCACTGCTACCCTACTCTTGTGCCAGCAGACACCGAGATCACAATCTAACACATGTAATTATTAGTAGTTTTTGAAGTCCAGTGACATTCTGAACGCATTTGTGATGTACCTCATCACTTTTCTGCACCATCCTTAAAAAATCCATCCTACCAGATAAATGATTCCACAGTGATAATGGCAACGGAGACATTTCAACGAAGGCATGGACCTTTATAGATCCCTGCGATCAGTGGTAAAGGGAAATATGGCCAGATCTAGCCTGAGCAATGAAGATCTCTGAGGCAGAACTGCCCCAGCACTGACAGGGCTGATTGCAGCATCAGAACTACAGCCTGAGCTCTCAGCACTGCTGAGAGCCTGCTCCATTCCCAGGCTTGCCTTGCTCATACTCCAGTGCACCATGTGGCAGGATGCATATTTTAATGGAGTATCTATGATTTGTAACACTTTTTCTGTGCTTCCCAGTTTTGGTTCCAGTAATTCAGTCCTTCCCTTTTAACACAATAATATTCATTCCATTTCTTTGGGAATATAATTTATATCAGACCGTAAGCACCAAATGGAAAGGAAGGAATACACATCACTTTTTCTTGCTCTAAGAAAAAAAAAAAAAACCCTCAGCAAAGATTTTAATGTTCCAGAAAAAATACTGTTATGTGCTTAAGTTTCCAATGAGCCACTAAACCAGAGCTATCAAATAATTCTGGAAGGTTCTGTCTTCCTGAAAGAGGGGGGTAATTTTGTGAACAATTAAAAGCATAATCATTTGTGACACTTGCAATGTAATTTAATCCCTAGACTGGGAAGAATTGACATTTAAAGTAGTAGCTGAGCCAAAATTGTTTATGCCATCCATTTCCGTACAAAGCATATTGACTCCTGTGCGTGACCCAGTAATCCCAGCACTAGGAGATTTCCATGGAAAGCCACGTAGCAATTTGCTGCTGAGGAGCTCTTAATTCACAGCCTTGCTTGATGCCTAAGGCTGTGTAGTTTGGGCAGAAGACAACACAGATTTGCCAGGATGGATAACTGCACATGTATCTTGCAATGGATACAGTATGCAGCTGACACCACTGCTGTCTCTGTATCAGCATTTCTGACATCAGTTCTTATTTTTGTCTGCATGTACCCATAACAGTTTGCATTTTTTCTTTCTTTTTTTAAACAAAACACAACACAACATCCTTTCCATTAGCTGACACTTTACAAACTGGAAACCTAAGGCAGGCTAAAGAAAATTCCATTTTTAACTGGAAAAGATGACTCATACATTCCTGTGCTGAATGCAAACAGTGAGGCATAAACACAGCAGACAAAAGTGCAAGAATTATAGACTAGTAGCTGCATGCAGTGTAGCAAGCAGCTTCCTTCTGTAAGTAAGTTTAGCACACACTATTGCTTTGTTTGACCCATCAATTCCCCATTACTGTTCTAACTTTAATAGATAAAATTAAGCAACAAACAGTGAAGTCAGACATGTCTTGACAGGGCCCTGGATAACGCTCTGCTTTCAACAGCAGGTTGGACCAGCTGATCTCCTGAGGTCCTTTCCTTCTGTGAGCCTCCATGCACACTTCTCTCCTCCTTCCCCTCACTGACAAGAGTGTGAGACAAGTGAAATGTGTGATAGTGAAAAGTAAGATGGGGTTCAAAAGATATTGCAGTATTTCTGCCTTAAAAAGAAGGCTCCATTAAGCATCGTATTTTGATAAAAATGAAAAACAACTGAATAGTATTAATAGAATTTAAACCAATGGGGGAAAAAAACTAATACATGTTAGCATACAGAAACTACAGGTTCGACCACGGTGCCATCCAAGCGGTGACTTCCTGGTACTATTGTAAAGACCCACTTCCATTTAGTTATCTGTGGAGTCACCAGGGTGGTGCATGCGAGCTGCTGCTTTGGAGAGGAAAAATTCTTCCCCACCAGACCTGTACACAAGACTGGCCTGACAACATCAAATGCTTTCTCACAAGCTTATTAGAGCTGCAATTAGAGAGAGTCTGCTCCTCCAGCACATACATAAAACAACACAGGAGCTCTACATATCATTCCTCAGAAGGGGGGCAACTGCTTTTGCCATTCCTCTACTACTGGATGTGCTCTCTGTACAGAAATAATGGAGCACATGGATGCAAAAGGACCATTCTGGAATTGCACATAGGAGGATAAAGGGGGGGCTTATTTCTCTAGTCACTGTTCATTTTGTATGTAAAAAAGAACCCAGAATCTAAAATCAGACATCTCCCTGTAAAACCTGAGCAAATGCCTGGAGCATGGGAACAGGGGCAGCAGTCAGATGGATGTACAATGAATCAAAAAGTTAAAACCTGTTAATCTCAAAGTGCAAAAATTTAGAAGCACAAAAGCAGGTAATTTCTCTTGTCTTTGCTTAGCAAAAAAAAAAAAAACCCACCATTTCCCAACTACCCTGTGGATGGACTCTAATTCAGTGTTTAAGCAAAGGGGATCTGAAGAAGGGGGAAGAGAGGGGCCACCTGTCCTTGAGTGAAATAACATTTTATCTGTGCTCTAGCTTCCACTCCTGTATCCAAGATGGGAAAGGTAAACACGTGCTTTTTTCCTCTTCTGTTGCCCTCCTCTCTACCTGAGAGGTGAATACATCATCCATTTTTAAAATCAATAACTTATCTGTATTTCTACTAACAAATTTTTTTCCCTGATGGAAACACCTCAGCTTTTAAGAACAGGTGCTTGTTATGGCAATTGTGGCAACTCCAAACTAAAGCTATTTCTTAGATTAACCTCCTGCCCACGTGTTAAGACAAATGGATGCAACTTTCAAGGAAAACGAGAGGTGGGTTTTATTTACAGATACGTTGCTGAGTAGCTCTTTGCTCTGTAAAGCAAAAAAGTCAGCAACACTACCACAGAGAGAACCAGAACAGTCACCTGATTTGATGAAGATATTAAAGGACCTAAACTAATGAAACTGAGACCTTTGAGAGTTTGTCACACGGTACATAAACATGAAATAGAAGCAAACTGATATGTATAGTTGTTTTCCAGAAAAGAGGGATTTGCTTTAATTATTTGGGAAGACAAACTCCCCTGGTACTAAATGGATATTAGCATTTTTAAAAATGTCAGCATGTTAAATTGAAATGTATGCTGTGTCCCAAAACTGTTCAGTACAGAGCATTTTCTTAAGATATCTGCAAGGTAGAGTCATAATAATCATGACTGACTCTATGATGCTAATACTGATGTAAATCACAGCGAGTATTTGTACATTATGAGAAAGCTTCCCAGCTATACTGTAAAGAACATACACATATTTAGAAAATATGTATGTCGGTGAATTAAGATATGAAATGTAACCTATGTGGGAGAGTGCTTTAAGTTTTCCCATAATGGTACTTCAAGGTTGGTGATCCTGACTTAAGATGTTAAAAGCCAAGTAATACAGCAGGGACAAGCAGCTGGCAGAAGCCTTCACTTGCAGGTATGCACAGCTGATCGTGGCACTAAACAGTTCTAACTCACCTCTTACTTCGGTTCTGCAGCACAAACGTAACATCCCCCACTAACACCTTCTATGTGACTCAGGATAAACACCTGAAAAAGGAACAGGTGTCCCACTATCCTTAACCAACAACAGGTATTTCTTCTGCACTCCTCTTTAAAGACACCACATGAATATATTCTTTTGCAGTCACACTGCATCCAGACATAGCAATCTCCACGTGACAGGACTGAAGCTGACAAGGAGCTGAGGAAGGAAAGGTCCTGACCTACTTAGGTCAGAGACAACCAGAAAGTGCTGAGAGGTACAGGACCAAGTGGCTAACTACTGCTGCAAAGGCTCTGCCTCTTGTGTAGTTGGTGTAGGATAGAAAAAGATGAAGAAAAAGGTTTTTATCAAACTTCTCAATATGTGTTTGTAATGGATCAGCATCACTCCTAAATTTCAGACCAACAACCAATGAAGTTTAACAAGGCAGTATGAACTGTTCCTTGTCTGTCTGTTCCATGAGGTCTCAGGGCCCTCTTGGAGAAACAAGACTTCAGTAAATGTCTGTCTCACATTTCCCTGCTTTGCTTTGCTTTTTCTAGCTTTTAAATCATCTGACAGGATCTAACTTGCTTGGCCTACAGAAGTAAAAACAGGCAGAAAACCCTGCATGTGTGGGATAATTCTGTCATTAGCAAAAGCCAAGGTAGAACTTAAACTAGACACTCATTAACTGGCGAAAGGTTTTCACCACTTGCTACCTTCCTGTCCTAGAGATCCATGTTCTAAAAATTCCTGTAACTCTGCTGGGTGTAAGATAATGAATTCTGCTGTGATGTCTCTTACTGAGAGAAATCAAGTGTACTGAAGAACTCACAAGCTCTGTTAAGGATGAATTCTTACATTTCTTTAAAACAGAATGAAAAACCATGCCAAATTTGCAACCAACAAAAGAAGTAAAAAAGGGAACCCATCCCAAGGGTATTCTGAGAAAGCCAAAACATATGAAAAAGCATTTATGCTACAGACACCTGACTGTGTAGCTAAACTGAGTTTGACCTTCCGAAGGAAATTAAAACATGCAGTAAAAGACTGGTAGCTAAAGAAACAGGAATATTAGGAATTGACTGGAGATGCAGTGAGGATCTAATTGAAATAAAAGTATCTAGGTAAGACAGAAAAAAACCCCAAATGCTTTCCTTCATTTTTCAGGCGTGTTGGGGGATGGATATCGTGTACATCATGGTGCAGGAAAATCAAGGAACAACGTGCAAAACAAACTCAGAAAGCCTAAGACCATAAACTCTTGAGGGAACCTACAGTCTCCATGCCAGAATCTTGAAAGAAACAGCACTCAGAATACACATTCAGTAGAAATGATTTTTAAGAGATGTTTTAAAGTATTAAGACCAGCAATTTTAATACACATTCTCCACTTCTCACAAAATTCAGGAACATGGGTTCCTCACTCACTGCTTCCATGAATATAAGAATAGTAAAAGCATTTTGCATAGAGTATATGAACGTTTTGCCCTCTTCATCTCTGACAAACCTGAACAGCTGCTCACTTGTTTATCCTCCAAAAAGAACAAAGAATTCTGTGAAACTTTTGACT
This sequence comes from Gymnorhina tibicen, assembly GCA_013399875.1. Taxonomy (NCBI): domain Eukaryota; kingdom Metazoa; phylum Chordata; class Aves; order Passeriformes; family Artamidae; genus Gymnorhina; species Gymnorhina tibicen. Next base: position 1,376,332 of record VXAZ01002138.1, read on the forward strand.
TGGTGACTTTGTTTCCACTGCTCCTGCTGTAACTGTTAGGATGACTATTAGTGCCTCAGCTACTGGTAGTTATTATTCATTTGAAGTCATTCCTTTCCGCTGTGTTTATACCCTAATGGGATATTGCTAGCAGTTACTCCAAGCCAGCTGTCTCATATTCTTTAACTAAAACCACCTTCATACGGAAGCTTTTTTTAAAAAAAAGTTCTACCATTAATCTTAACATTCTGCAGCATTTAATATGTATTGTCTCAAAAACTATCAACCCGTTTCCTTTGACTTTTCTATGTATTTCTCATGGCAGAATTGTTTTTAATTGTATTATCTAATCTATTCTATTTCTGTAACACCAATATCGAGATTAAAATGTTATCCAGATAACGTACAAGTGTTCCTGTGCAAGATCAAGCTTATAAAAACTCTAAAATACAAAAAAATGACATGCTTAGAGTCAAAAAATGTCTGTGAAATGTGGATACGCCCTGGATCAACTATCTAGTTATTTCAAATCGACAGGTACCACTGGATTAAGCAGCCCTTGCAAGTGAACAATGAAAAGCATCTCAAGGGGAACAGCATCCTGATGTTCCAGAGGCATTTCCATTACAGCTCAGCAGTACAACACACCTGCCACTATGTAGCTGCTCTGAAATGTTACATTACACCTGCAGGACTGCAATGAACGTTTTATGTGTCTTTGCTTCAGCTTGGACACTGAAATGCATAGCTGATAATTTGCATTAACAATAGCATTGGGCAGCATTTTACAGTTAGGAACTCTCTTTTTAGAAACATCCTCTCTGTGTAATTACATGTTTGAAACGCTTCCTGAGAAACTGATCTGGAGAGTTTCTGCTTTTACTGCCGTGTTGAAAACTTGCCCCCTGTGAATGACTGGCCTTGTTCATTTACATTTCTCAATTATTTTTTGATCAACAATTTCTTACCCTGATTCAGCCTTGCAATCAATCCCCTGTAATCAGTGACGCGCTGTTCTCTGGCACTATCAGCATGCTGGCCACAGAACATTTCATTTCCTCACCTTGGCTGCTGTGCTAACAGCGTACATCTGAGTAACCACCAGATTTACTAAAGCTTCTTCCAGGAAACTGGCATTGTCTGGAATGTACCTAACTAGGAATGCAAATACATCCTGACTCAGAACATGAATGCCAGGGTTTCCTCAGCACTCTCTGTGCTGGCAGTCAGTATCTCTAAGGGTTGCTGGAGTAGCTGACCAACTTTTCACCAAACCTCCAAAAAACCCTCCCATGGCTGTGGCTCAATAATGGTGTTCATTAAGTACAAAGCTCTTATGTCCTTTCTAACAATTTTTTTTAAATCTCCCGAGCTTTCGTCAGGACTTGCAAAGCAGCAGTGGAAGATGGCACTGACAGAAACCATTCTATTCCTACTGTCCACTTAGGTGTTGTGCAGTGACCCACGATTTTATGAGTGCACAGTACATGTGCTGCACACTGGCCACCTCCTGGGCCTTGGGCCTATTACAGTCTCTGCACATCTAAGGATTTTCCCCTCATGCTTCAGAAGGAAGTACAGGGGATCACAATACCCTTCTCTGAGTGACTGTCCACATACATACACCCACCACAGAGGACTCTAAGAAAATATAGCTTCCTGCAGAGCTATGTCTGGCTCTTCACAGAAACCGACTGAAGCTTTGTTACACTCCTCAGTGCATTTCCCTATTTCCCAAAAACAAAAAACTCCAGAAAGAAATGCTCAGTCACAAGCATGGAATTCAAGCCTATGAGGACTGGACATACAGAAGACTCAAATCTCACTGAGAAACAGAAGCAACTTTGTAATCTTAAAAAAACCAAGAGCCCCCGAGTCACTAAGGGAGGGGGTGGATGAGCAACCCAGGCACATTAAATAAAGCTTATCTAAAAAAAAAAAAAGAGATGTCCTAATGAAAACTCTTAGCCTGTGTTCACTGACACAGGAACTGATCAGAAGACCTAATAGAGGAGCACCCTCAATCTGGTCTGTTTGGTTTGGACCTACATCCAGCTCACAAACTCCTACTGCTAAGGGCAATATGTTGGATGTTTCAGGGTCTCTCTTCAGCACATAAACAGTTTCCTAATTGAAAACAATAAGGATGAGACATTTTAATCATTTTCCACATTTGAATTCCTACTTTAACTTACACAGTACAATATGTTAAGACCAATATTTTTCATACTAGAATGGTTTTGGTTGGAAGGAACCTTTAAAGGCCACCTAGTCCAACCCCCCTGCAATAAGCAGATCGGGTCACTCAGAGCCCCCTGCAGCCTGGCCTCGAATACTTCCAGGGATGGGGCCTCTACCACCTCTCTGGGCAACCTGTGGCAGTGTTTCACCACTCACACTGTAATAAATTTCTTCCTTTTACCTAGCTAAATCTCTCCTCTTTCAGTTTAAAACCATCAACCCTTGCCCTATCACAACAGGCCCTACTGAAAGGTCTGTTCTCATCTTATTTGTAAGCCCCCTGTAAGTACCCAAGGGCTGCAGTAAGGCCTCCACAAAGACTTCTCCAGCCCGAACAGCCCCAGCTCTCTCAGTCTTTCCTCGCAGGAGAGCTGCTCCATCCCTCTGATCATTTCTGTGCCTCCTCTGGCCCCACTCCAACAGCTCCCTGTCCCTCCTGTGCTGGGACCCAGAGCTGGAGGCAGCTCTGCAGGTGGGGTCTCACCAAAGCAGAGCAGAGGGGCGGACCAACCTCCCACGACCTGTTGGTCGGGCTGGGCTGTAATGGGTTTGTATTTACAAGAAAAGGAATCTGGTTCTTACCATTCTCAACTGGAAAGTCAGTGCAGAAGATAAACTTCCTCTGAAAAATCTGTATTGTTATCAATGCTTAATTTCATTTTAAAACAAAATTGCTGAACGTACACATACTGAAGCTCAGTGTTTACCCTTGGAAGTGGGATTTATGAAGATATTTGGAGAAAAGTCTGCATCTGACATGATTCTGGTTTGAATTTTAAAAATAAACTGTTTGATTCAGTTTCCTGAACTTCAGGAAAAACACAAGGGTAAGTGCAGTGATTGTAATTGTGTAAAACTAAAAGAAATCAGGTTGTTAAGTCTTCTGGTGTGAGCCTGAAAGAACTTGATATGGGATTATCAATCACCCAGAAATACTCTCAATTCCTACATTCCACAGGTTAAAGGTGAAGAACTACAAGATTATTTGTGTTTGTAGCTGCAAGTTAATAACTGAAGTGAATGAAGATCTTTACCAGCCAAACACAACTACATATTGTTAAAGAAGCAAACACCTTTTTATGCAACATCCTGATGTGATACTCAATGCAACTTAGACTTGTAGAGTTACAATCACACGTGTTTCACTGTAATCCAAATTTCCCAGGTCAGTTCAACCTGGGGACAGCTTGGGGACATTTATCACACACGGTTCTGAATGCTCCTGAAAATGCCCTGATGCCCTGAGCCATCTCAGAAATGAGTACGAAAAGAACAAGTTACAAACTTACCCGAATCATCATGACTGAGCACCTGATGTTATGAATCGTATCGTACACCTTCTTGGAAATGTCCACAAACTGGTTGTCATCAAACAGGTGCACTGTGTTCTTGCTTAAGCTCTCCAGTGCAATGTTTACTTGACTAATAAACTCTGGAATCACTATTAAAAAACACAAAAACAAAATTCAGTGAGCATAAAAAAGACAGAATATGTACTGTTTTATCTTTTTGGCAAAACACCTCACATTGATAAAAACTTTATTTTATAAAAAGCACTACAGTAATAGTGCAATTACTTTTAAGTGAGAATACATTTGTAATTTTTATCACAGTTATAAAAAAGCCCACAGTGAGCACGTAAGCTGTGGGGGTTATACAGTACTACAAAGAAGAAGGGAGTTTTAAAAGGGGAGCTGGGGTAGCAGTTGTCAAAATTTGTTGGTGATTTCAATAGCAATTTTACCCACAGAATCAGGATGAATAACCTGGCTCAAAGTTGGAACTACTGCTGAATAATTTCCACTATTTCAAAATCTGCTTTCAGTCTGAATGGAGATATAATTACCAGAAGACTGATGCTTATTCTTCAACTGAGGAAGTCCCACAATTGTAACCTGAACTCACCACGGCAGTTTATCTTGTTTATTGAACCAAACAAACTGTCCATTTTGAGTCAGTTTGGTATTAACCTGTGCTTTACCCAGAATGGCCTGGGCATTTTCTTCTGATGCTCCAGGGCCTTATTCTGCATAGTGACCTGGTTGCACTGCTCTCCCCTGACCCTTCACATCAACTGGAAGCAAAGGAAACCCAGCACAGAATATGGAGGGAATGAAAATGGAAAATCCATCACACATAGAAGGACCTCAAACAAGCTCAGACCAAACTTATTTGCAACAACTTATTTCCTGTCACTCGGAGTCTGAGGACACAGAAGAAACAGAAAAGCAAAAGGATAAAACTCAACTTGTGTAATATTCAATATGAATAACAAACCTTGTGGTACTAAAGCCCTTTGTCGGGCAATGTGTTGGTTTCGAATACAAAAATGTGTTCACTCCAAAATTCCACACTGTGCAAGTCACAAATTCGTAACACATGAAAGCAAGACTACTAGCACCTTAAGTGTGCAATATTTCAGGCAAATTTTGAACTATACAATAAATTTGTAGGCAGACAAAGCTTCAGCTGAAGACAACTGCATTTCTGAATTAGAAAACCTGGTAACTTATACTTTAACTAGTAGGAAAGGTGCCCCAATAACGCTTTAATCCCTAACTTTAATGAGGAAACACATAACCCTTGGAGACACTTAAAATTCATTCTCAAATTACAGTAACTTCACTGTCTTTGAGCCAACAAGCCACTTAATTTGAAAAACAGGGTATTTAATATCAGTGCTTCTCTCTTCAGATTATCACTGGAATTGTCTCACCTACTGAAAAGGTCAGTGGGAAGATTTCTTGAACAGTACAGAAAAAAACATGGTACATTTTTCATTTGCAACCAAATAGAACAATTAAGGAGAATAAGTGCCTATTTATTTAGTGCTTTTGGAAAAAAAAAAAAATCAAAGAACCACCATTGAGCAAGAACTTTTCACCATTTTAGGATACACCATTTCATAATTTTTTTTCCCTGTTAAACAAAGATTTTGGCCCCTAGACTATGAAAATAATTCCAAGTGGAGCAATTCTGAATAGACATTTCATACGTTTAAATAAAATTAAACACTCAAACCTTTGTATCCTCATATCTTGGTGCAAAAATGCTGCAAAGGAGAACATAAGAAGTTTCCAAGAATTCAGGATTTCCACTGGTACAGTCAAAACGGACGGGATGCTTCCCAAGCCTCCCAGCCCCTGCTCCCTTCTCAGCACCCGTGACACAGTCACCTGCAGGAGTGGGAAGCACTCCCTGCTCAGCAGCAGCAGCAGCAGCAGCAGCAGCAGCAGCAGCAGCATCTTCCGTGGCTGCCACCATCCTGCAGCCCCTGTTCGCCAGGCCAGGCCCTTTCCCTCAGCAGCCACTGCCCCCTGCCCTCCAGCCACATTCCCTGTGCTTATTAACGTCCCAGCTCCTCCTGAGCCCACGCTCCTGCCCACGGGCCGTTTGTCCTCCCCAGTGAACCCATCACTCCCGAGGAGAATTAACTCCCACACGCACCCTGCAGCTCGGACACTGCTGGTGGAGTGCGACACACCACGGCTGCACTGGGCACACGAACGGCACCTCAGGGCCTTCCCCTGGCAGCCCCTGAGATGGGGACTTTGCAGCAACAGCGCTTTCACACAGGCACTTCAAACACAAGGCTAACTGTAATTCTAAAACACGTACACACCAATCTGCTAATGGAGCAACAAAATACACTTGGGCTATCAAACAGGTCTCATTTCCTGGTCATTTCCCCTGTAAATGATAGGATAACTCCCTCAAACCCAGGACTAGTGGGGTTTATTTTAGTTTTGAGCTCCCAAAAAACGACTTAAAAAAAATCCCCAGTATTTTGGTGCATATATGAATTCTTACCCATGGATAACTGACATCCAAAATACTTCATAGACCTCAAATGTTCAGGCAACCCTCTGAAATACTGCATTACATGGACTTGAATTACACCAATAATGTGCATCTTTCTTGTACTTGGCTTTATTTTTCTGGTCAGCCTAAGTATAGTGCAGAAGTGGATGCAAGTGAAAACAGGTGGAAATTATTCATTTTTTCAGTCTTTCAAAAGCAGAATTAAACAAGTAAAATACAAAATATGAAGTATTAGACAACTGAGAAGTACAAAATTTTTGAGCAGATCTTTTTGTGGGAATGTCTGAGGTTTTATTTGTACTTTATTTGTATTTTTATTTATTTTTGTTCTGTTTTGTTTCTCCTCCATCAAGAATTAAGAGCAAATTTCAGTATGAGCATCTGTAACTCTGCTTTCCCTGAGGGGGAAGGTGCAGAAAGGAGGATGTTTGGAAAATACCAATATGTTCATAATCAGAATGTTCAAAGTCCCTAAAGTAATTAAAGATTTCACACTATCAAAAATACGTTCTTGAAATTACCCTTATTTATTTCAAAATTCATCAAGTGCTCCCTAATTCCTCTGGTTTTTTAAATAATACTATTCATCTTTCCTTGTAGGCCATGTCTTCTTAGTTCTCTAATATTTTTGCTTGATTTTGTCATCTTCAACCAAAACCAACTAATGAACCTGGTCTGTAGTTTAACAGCTGTCAGGGCCCAGCTCTTCATAGAGAAAATTAAACCTCACTAACCCCTTTATTCCAATTAGCAACTCTGTGCCTGTTATTTTTAATAACAAAATGGTCAGGAAAACAGATTCTCAGCTTTGCAGAAGGCCACTGACAACAGGTGAGAGCACAAGTCACTGTGCTTGTACCTTTTAATTAAGCTATGTTAAGTGATTAACACCACAGCAGCCGCCATCAAAGCAGCCTAATAGGGAAAAAGCACCAGTCTCCAAAGCTAAACTGTCCACGTGTCCAACGCTCACCTAAAGAATGTCTTAACAAAACAAACACACCTGACAGACATGAAAAGTCATGACCTCCTAGAACTGACCAGAAAAAAAAAAGACTTTTTTTTTCAATTCGAAATGTTTATGGTTTTTCACTTGCAGGAAAAAGGGAGGAAACTAGCAAACCCACAATTTATCTCAAGAAAAAGAACTTGTGGTAAATAAGCAAAGTTTCCCTTCAGTGTTTATCTGCATGTACAAACACTATGAAAAACTTACCCAATGGTGGCAGCAGACTGGGAAAAGGCTGGAGAGCTCCCACTAGAACAAAGACTAAAGAACTACTCCTTCAAAGGCTGCTTTGAAATGGAAGTGAGAGCACAGCGAGTGACTGAAGCTCTCTGTGGCACAGCCTCAGAGCCCAGCTACACACACACTGCCACGGCTTCGGCTGAACTCAACTCCCGTGCCATTCTGACCCAGGAGAGGACTCTCTTGGGCATTCAGCCACTTGCAGATATCTTCTGTGTCCAAACAAGAGTCATTTAAAAAAAAAATCTGGGCAAGTTAGAGTGAAAAAATGGGTTTCCTTCTGAAGATAATAAAATCAGCATAAGCTACTAGTCATGAATTAGGACTCTAAGAGGAGGAAAGAGCCCCATGAGAACTTCCAAAAACCCACCTGAGGACAGAAGTATGGTCAAGTAAGGCCTAAAAAGCTACTGGATGAATTTGAAATGAAACTAGCATGACAGCAGAGCACTGAAATAAAGCAGATGTGCAGGCAGGTGAGTTAAAAGAGGTGTGTGCAACCTAGACCTATGCCAAGGCACAGGTGGTGGCAGCATGAGAAGAGACTAGAGGCAAGAGGTGTGTACCTCAAGTATTTTATTATTCCCCCACAACCTGACCACCTACCAGGAAAGTCAGTGTGATGGGTGTATACATCAGTTGCTTCCAGAGGATTTAAGCAGTTTTCCAGTTGCAAGAATTCAGTGAAAGCGAAGCATAAGCTAAGTATGGTTATAAAGATTAAAACCACAGCCACCTCTTAAATGCAAGGTAATCCTAGAGAAAATAAGGAATCTAGTTAATAGCCACACAGCCTACATTCAGTACTTCTTTATGTAATTTCACTCTTTGAGATCAAATAATGGTTTGCACTTCTCGTGATTAAAAACTAGCATTTGTAAATTTCTTCTGGAAAGGTATCTAAGAATTTCAGATGGTAAGAACACTGCCTATTCCAGTAAGCCAATTTCACTGCTAAGTATTATGTCTATTCTTAATGCCACTTCAATCCAGAATGGTATATAAAGAATTAAAAAATAAATAAAACCCATCTAAGCTAAAGCAACTGTGCCGGTTAAGGCACACCACGTGAAATACAAGGGATCTGCTGGCAGCAGCCTGAGTCACAGCACCCAACACGCAATTCAGAATGGAACAGTGTTTCAGTGACTGACAGAGACAGCTTCATTACAGGTGTTCCAAACCACACCGAAATAATAACGGAATTACTGCAAAGAAGAGTATTGTGCACTCACCGCAAAGGCTTGAGCTGAATAACACAAACAGGTTTTGAATCCTCCAATCACTTGTGACTGTTACAAATCCCCATAATGCAATCCTAATAGGAAGATCAAGCTGCTTCTGAAGCTGATTTCACTATGGTACAGACCCTTAAATTTAAGCCTCTGTTTCTGTGATACAATGTTAAATTGGTAACTTTTTATTAAAGCACTGTATCCAATGGCTTTCCAAGAGATATTGACATATATATATATATGTACATGAGTAGGAGAGAAGTAGAAGAGCTTTGTAACTATATGTATTTGATACACCCCTTATATTAGCATTCATATTCAATCACCTGATTTGGTAACAAGCCTATAGGTTATATGCAGGAAAAGGGATTAACTATTTTTGGAACTCACAACACCTGAAAGAGCTCACATTCTTCTGGCAGTCTCAATCCTACGCCATTATATGAGAGGCACAATCTCAGAATCCCCCATTGTGCCCACTCCCCTCCTTGATTATTCAGAGCATAAGAATCCATAAATTATCCCACTGGAATTTAGTATTTCATGCTAAAATTTCTGCATAATTAAAGTGTAATACAACATGAAGTAGTCCAGGCAGAGGCCTGATGCATGTAAAAAGTTTCCTAATAAAAGCAAGCTGCAATCAGTATCTACTTCTTTAACTCAGACCTACGCAAGCTGCAACTGTGCAGAGGCATTTTGCAGCTTGCAGGGCTGTCAGACTGCTGGCAGACCCACAAGCACACAGCTGAGCATGTATATGTATATATATGCAAGTATTTAGAGCATTACCTAGCTGTACACAAATGGACATCATAAATCTTTTTTATATGCGAATGTTTACAGACAGATTTATACATCAACTAGGCTGAACACAACAGCAGTTTTGTGGTACTAGATCTTCACAGCTAACAAGGGTAAGATTTTTAGGAGTTAACTGTCCTGAATATGAGAAAATATTGATAGCAAGTAAGACCTAATTACTGGCTGTGTGTGTTATTAATGAATGGCAATCCAGTAAATTGCTGCTTTTAATTTGAAACGGCCCTAATTTATTCCTCCCCTAAACACACCCATGACAGTGATTCAGCTTCCTACCTGGAGCACACAGTTACTTTGCTTTGCACCAAGACAGTTTAGATGTACACACCAAGTGACTGTTCTCTGTAATGTATGGGTACAGGGGATTGCTTGTGACTTTGGAATCCCTGGACTTTCCCCTCCACCAGCTCCCTCTGCACAAACACATGGAACACTGCACCTGGGAATTAAAGCAGTGCCTTGCACCTGAACATCACAGTTCAAGGCTTCAGTGGGATCCCTCACAGGGATCTTCAAGGGGATCTTTGTGGGCATGGTTTTGAGGGAGTAGATGAGTTTCCCTGTTGAAGGAACTTATTAGAGGCAGGTCACAGAATCCAAAAGAGCAGAAAGATCATTTAAATCATTTACATAATCCTCCTTTTTTTGAAGCCCTCTACTACTTAGTACATTTTGCTGCCATGCTCAAGGACAGACTGACCATGAGATCCCAGACGAAAATGACATTTCCCCCTAGGACAGATGAGAAGAATTTCAGAATTTCTCTTTCAGTCCTTAGCAGACAGAGTGGGCCATGTGGGCCTGTCTTGTCTCATCAGTCCCCTGCTACAGCAGGGCATTCTGGAAACAACCGCTACTCCTCAACTCAGTTCACAGCCCAAAACACGCCCTTCCTTACTCTAACTGAAGTCCCTGGGTTTCATTTAGAGGCATCTGCGCTATACAGAATGGCATATAGATACACAGAAGCTAAGACTAGTAAATACCCTAAATCTGTACCTAAAAAAACCCCCAAAACACAGCCAAAGCTCAGCCAGCAAGAGCAAGGAGACAATTAACACACCAGGCAGTTTCTACAGGCTGCTGACCTAATACTCTCAAATTGGGATTTCCCAAATGGACTGAGCAGGACACAGAAAATGCCATAAAAAGCAGTTTAAGAGGAATTTGAGGTCTTTGTTGGGGGGAGTAACTCCAGATAGTCTCTCTTACATAAAATGAAGAGAGAGCAGCTTTTTAGTAATTTAAGCGGGGAAGAGAAGTCCTGAGAATTTAATAAAAAATAAAATTACAACCACTCCAAACACCTCCCTGTGAACCTTGTTTGGCCGTATTGTAGAAGCACTGTGCTATAAACCACCTAAGCCAGAGAATGGCGTTAATTCACAAAAGCCTGACAGCCACCCTGTAAGGGAGAACAGTGGGAAGAAACAACTGAGTGGTGCAGTTGCCAGCATACGCTCTTGTCTGTCATCCCCAGCAAGAGCTTCAGGAGCGGGCACAGCACAGAGCGGTGCTGAAGTTACGACCTGCTTGGTACAGGCTGGTTTCCATGTACTACAGTAACGTTATCTCAGGAGACACCAGTGTAGTTTCACAAGCTCAGAACATGTAACTGAGCCACATTTTCCCAAATATAACTATGCTGACAATGAGTTGGTCTTCAAAACATTAGCACCAGACAACAATCTAAGCATTTAATTTTGAGATGCAGCCAGTTATTTTGGTAGATTACTAGAAATATTGTCTTTTTAGAAATCTGGTTCCCAGTGGGTGCAGCATCAACCCAGAAAACCTGAAAGTAATTAAATTAGCCATAAAGACTAAAACTGCACAAGATTCCAAGCTTCTTTTGGCCAAAAGACAAAAAAAAATTGCTTATCCCAATGGAAACATCAGAAAATTAACATAGCCTTTTAGGCAGAGTCAGATACTATGTTTTTGACATATGTTAGCAAACAACAAAAACATAGAAAACAAAATGTCCTTGGGTAAAATGTGTTTGGGAAAAGGGTCACTACATTTTAGTTCTGTGTCTACTACAATAGTAACTTGGAATAACTGAAATAATTTAATCAAGAAGAATTCTTTTTCATGGAAGACTGCTGACATTTAAAAAGCAAGCACAAGAAAAATACAGCTTGGTAGCCAAAATCCTCAATACTTAATTACAGTGAAATACCAATAAATGCTGTCAACTGCAGAAAATAAATTTTTCTGAATGGTGCCAGAAAAATACTGTCTCTAAATTTAATATTCAGAGCTAGCCTCAGAATGATTCAGAAAGCAGTGACTCGTGACGGACTAAATCTATGTGTGCTCCCTGCCTTTACCGCAGCCCTTCGGTGCAGTGGCACCCTGTTCAGTGGGATCACAAACACTGAGACCAGGCAGAAGAACAGGGATCCAGGGCTTGCACCACAATCGGAGAAGTTAGTGGCAATAATTCCAGCAGATTTGGAAACAGGTTCTAATTGCTGAAGCCCACCAGGTGAGCTTTTATTATCAGAATACGGTATTAGTGAAATGGATTAAAATCAAGAGTGATAAAGCGATGCTGGTACATTTAATGAGAATGTTCAATTGTAGCATATAATCATTTCAGAGTAATAAACCTGCTAGCTGCAGAAGGTGGAATACCAATAGGCAGCTTGTTTGTGGCCAAGGTGACCAACTCAAGTGGTTCTCTCTCAGGGTTCAAAGCACAAACCTGAAGGGGCCATTGGCACTCTATGCTGACCATAATGGCATCCTCCATTACACGTTCTGTAATGCAAAATTTCTGTACAAAAGAAACCTTGTCTTACCCAACTACCTACCAATAAGGCTAAAAAGAACTTTCTTCAGTATTTACCTGAAATCTCTTCACCAACTAGTGGCTAAATAAATCAGCAACATTTACAGATATTAGCGCAAATCCTACTTTTATCAGCAGGGAAAAGTTCTTCAGGTAAAGAAAGTTCTGTACAAGAACACGAAGAACAGTTGGAGTACCAGTTGTAACAGGTACTGACTGTTCTGCATGGACACTCAGGGAGAGAACTCCACCTGCAGCGGACTGCTGACAGACAAGAAAGGGACTGCCAATTACATTTCCTGCTACATCCGATTCCGCGGAGAGACTACGGAAAGGCTGAAAAGGTTCCACAAGATGTTTTTGTTCTTTACTTGTGGTTTACAGTTTACAAAGACTGACTGCAAGAAAGCTTTCTCCCAATCTGCACTGCAGAAATAGTAATTTTCCTCCAAGATACAAAATAGTAGACTCTTAAAGATTCAAGAAAGTCAGTTATCAGCTCACAAACAATGGTTAAAAACTGAATAAAACTACTCTGAATAAAACTACCATTATGAGAAACTGAATAAAACTACCATTGCTTCTAACACTATTAAGATACAAACTCTAAAGGTGTTCATAGATACAGGTTCTTACTTGCCTTCTCTCACAGAATAAAATATAAGCAAGACAAGTGAACAAATTAAGTAAATACAAGATGACTATGTTGTTATTTAATAGAAATCTGGAGCACTGCTGAAAATTTTACTATTAGCTCTCAGGAAAAAAAGAAATTACCATGGTTTGAAAAGAGCATGCTGAAGAGTAAACAAACACTCTGAAAAACAGAGCACCTATAGGTTTTAAATGCTTCTTTGCTTATTTGGAAATGTATCAGACTAAATCCACAGATGGATTGCATCCATTTGCCATGTTTCTATGCTTGACCACCATTTAATACACAGTACTTCATGTAAGAGGTCTGTATTAGCATTCTGGAGAAATCTGCAGATTCAGAATGACGTATATGCAAGCATTTTTACACTGAAAGGCCTTGTCAATACTAACAGTATGTATTTCTAATAACAAGCAAATCACTAAGCACAGAAAGAACCCTTCTCTAATAATCTGAGGTTACTAAAGAGTATGAATGCCCATGTTAAAACATTTAATTACCCAGAAAAGATGACTCTTACATGAAAGCAGCTGGTATCTAACACAGGGAAAAAATCCTACAATACATTATTTGAAAAGGATTCTGCCTATCACCTCCTTAGACATAAAACCAATGCAACATCAGGTCTGTCACAGCTTTGCCCAGCTAACTCTTGAAAACCTTCAAAGGTTTTCAAGACGTCATTGCATCTCTGTTCTAGTGCTGCACTACAGTGAATAAATCCCCTGCTCTGCCCACAGTCCCTGAAATTCTCTGCTGCAGCTTGTGGCCATTGCCCTTAGTTGTGCCACCTGTCTCTGCCAAGAGCGAGTGGCACCGGAGTCACCGCAACTCCCTCAGGAAGCTGCAGGTTTCTATCCATTGTCCCTTGGCTGCCACCTCCCCACGTTAACCTCTCAGTCCCTCACCCCCTTCTCACAAGTCACCTGCACTAAGGCCCAGCCCATCCTCAGCATCCTCGCTTGTCCAGAAAACTTTCCCCCAACATTTTGATTTTGGCAAGGCCTACTTTGGAAAGCGTAAAGTGAGTACCATCCTCTTTCCAAGGGTCATAGTCTTAGATCTTTCCCATCTTCTTTTTGGCACTCTTACTATAATCGATGTATCAGTTTTAATGTTTGGCATACTAGAATTGCTCACTAAACACTTCTGACTTCAGACCCAGGCATCAGTTTCAGGCAATTCTCTTAAGCCTCCCTCAACGCCAAAAATACGATTCCTGGGAAAGCACTAATATTCTGGTACAAGGAATGTTACTTGAAGCTTCAGGTCAGGAAGAAATTATAAAATTGATCCATAAGGAAAAAACCCAAAACCCCAAACTAAAAGAGCTGTTGAAATACCTATGGGTTTTCCCCCAACATTCCTGTTGATTAGGAGGGTCATCAACAGGTTACTGCCTAACTTGACTGCCGAGGCCCAGTATTCCATGAGCAAAGCATGGCTGCTACTTTATAGCACTTGGGAAGGGTGAGGAATTCTGAAACAACTTTTGTGCACAATACCTAACATACAGACCTTCCCATCTGCTGACTGAAGCTGTCTATCTTTAAATTTTTAATGCCTGACAACAATCAAAAAGGAGTGAGTGACAGACAGTTGTACATTTCTGCATGAAACTCCATGACAAATGCTTCAATTCCGAGGGATGCATTCCTTACACTTTGCCTCCTATCTACTGAATTATTCCAAAACAACTGCAGCTCTTTAACAGCACTGGGTAAACTGAGGAGGTGGTCTGCTGTTCTCATCAACTGTGAGACAAAATAAAGCCTGCAGCAAACAAAACCAGCTTCAGAGATGACCTTGCCCAGCAGTGGGATTCTGGTAGAAAACACAATACAGTCCCCAGAAAGCGAGGAGAAGCCTATTTACAGAAATTTATTTGGCATGTAATGCATTCAATGCCACTTCTCCAAATACTGCCCTGAATGGTGGTGACAGACTTACTGAGACAAGGTGAACAAAATGAAGACAAGCTTATCATTTATGATTTCAGCAAGAATCAATTTTACTACGTTAACAGATTTATAATCCAAACATACATACACAGGCATATATAAATCCTACTGAATTATGCATATGCTCCCCCCAGCAAGAGCCACTGCATCATTTCCAGATCTAACAGCTCATAGTTTCTAAGGAAGGAAGCACGAAGAGCTGAGGGCATGTTGCCAGAAAGGAACCACTAGGAAAATCTTAAGCAGAGTTAAGTTAGCTGTATGTAGTTGGAAATATTATTGGAGGGAGGTGGGGCGATCATATAATTTTATGATAGGTCATGTTACGAAAGTTACGAATTTTACTATAAAACATAAAAATGTATTACATGCAAAAATGAAAACTGTGAAAGGTGCTTTTTGTAAATTCAGGTCAGGAAATTATCTCTATGAAGAACTTAAGCGTGAGCTACGGCTGAAGAACAAGAAGATACTGCCATTTTCCTGGTCTAAGGAAATCCTTAGTGAGACTGGATTCATACTGAAGATTTAAACCAAAACAGTCTTCATAGGTATTATGAAAGAGAATGAACTGTTTAAGCACTGATGATTTCTGAAATCAAGTTACTCTGTCCACAATCCCGCTTAGGAGGCAGATCATGCTCTAACATGCAAATGGTCAGAAGAGTGGTAAATCCCAAAGTATTCAAAACACTTTAGTCTGTACTGGGAAAACCCAGCAGGTAGATCTGACCAGCTGACTCCACGACATGTCAGATGAAGCCAAAGCTGCTCATTAAGAACTAAAACATTCCTATTGGAAAAAGATTGAAAAATAGACAAAAACTTCAGCTTCTGTAAGAAAGATGCCATCTCCAATGTATTACAGTGCTCTAAAAGACAACAGAACGACAGGATTCTTTGAATGTGGAACAGCAAAGGAAATAATTAATCAGCTGGTGTCTGAGACACAGCAAGCTAGCCATGGACAAGTGCAACAGACACAACATGCTTGTAACTCCCCCAAAATGCAAAGGAACAATAGCATCAGGGTTTGTAGCATCAGGGTTTGTAGGTGCAAGACCACAAGAAGAACATTATGACAACAGTAACAAGATAAAACCATGCCCCAGAGTGTCTGGAAAACACATTCCAAATAACTGGAACGGTTACAGAGCTGGAAGTGAAAGGCACGCACAGACCTTTGAATGAAATATCCTTAACATTACAGAGGTCAAGGCACTTAAGACCTTGTGCAAGAAAGTCACAGCTGAAATGAAGGTAATGGTTTTGATACAGGCATAGAGATAATGTGCAATTTCAAGAGTTTGCTTCAGTTGAAAATATATAGTAAAAGGAATAGCAGTAGTTCCCTGATCTTGTTATCAGCTTAAGGAAGGGCTGTCATTAATGAAGGGACTCTACTGAACCAGACCAGTCCAGTGATCCTTAAGATCTAAAAGAGAGAATTATATTAAAAGGGATATATGAAAGTTATACAGACATTGCAAAGTCATGAGTCATTTCTTAAAGCAGCTTCAAGAGAGGGAAGATTTATCACAAAATGTCACATACAGTGAGTACAGAAGGGCAATTCTACTTGAAAAAACCCAACAAACCAACCAACCTAAAAAAAACCCAGCCCACAAAACACTGGATAGAGAAAAAAAAACCCATTACTGGCCATCAGTATACTTCCATCCTCACTTTCCCTGTAGGGCCTGTGGAAATTGCAGAAGCAAAGACAACACTGGCGTTCAGTGGTGTTCTGACTTTACGGAAGGCTTACCCAAGCGTCCTCTACTCCAGAATCAGACTGCAGGTAAACCAGGCTTCACCAAGGAACATGGCAAATTCATTATCATGCTAGCAGGATTCAAAATTCACACAACATCCTCCCTTTTCCAGTTCTTCCACCAATGCCACTCAAACCAAGAGACCCTTCCCTCACTTCCCTCCCTTTCCCCGTGTAACTCAGATGGAGCAAGACCACGTGTGCCAAATCCATGGCAGGTAACAGAAAGGTATTTATGATCCTAATTCAGGAAGATGACCTAACAACCAAAAAAGTATCAAAACGCAACTGAACACTGCAAAAACAAGGTTATTGCCTTCAGAAACATGAATTTATTTTTTAACAATGCTACATTTTAAATGCTGCTCTTACTAAGATTTCTCTTGAGAAGGAGGAAAGTTCTTGGGAGACTCTGAGTATGTTCAAAGACTGCCCTGAACCGTGAGTCTGCGCTGGGCACTCTGAAGCTGTTACTGAGCAAGGCCTGGGGGAGCAGTGCACTGAAGAGCAGTTTCTTCTCAGTGCTTTAAATGATCACTAAGTGCAATGGCATTTTAAAGAAGCAAATGTGTTGTTAAAGGCACCTTAACGCCCACACAGTGCTTATAATCAACATGGGCATTACTGTTATTAACAGTGAAGCAAAGCTATTTTTGAGCTAGAGGAAAGGAAGAAAAGATTGGCAAAAAGGAATTACCATGTTCATTTGAAAAATGAAAATGATCAGGGTCATTTTTTGATTACCTGCAACACAAAAAATGTTGGCATTTCCCCCTATTTTTCAGAACATTCTTCACATCAGAAGCAAAAATCTTGTTTCTAAAGCCGACATTTTTAACAGAATTTCACTGAAGGATCAGAACAGAGCCCTAAAAAAAAAAAGCCTCACTGCAGAGTCCACTAAATGGAAGTTATTGACTCTATTTGTAATAGAGTAACAGCCACAAGAATGAAGGGTTATTGCTTAAGTTATAGTCTTACAACCATCATGTAACTTATACACAAAGAATGTTTTAGGCTAAGTCATGAAAATTCCCTCAGTGTTTTTCTTGGCCCGTGTTTTTTTTTCCTCTTAGCTCTTACAAGAATTCTGCCGAATAGTTTCTTATAAGCTGTTCCTTGTCTGGGTTGTGCACCAATTTCACAAGTTCACCAATTCCATAAGCTTGCATACTCAGGCCTCTCTCCTTCTTCAAATGGTTTGGGGATTTTTTTTTTTTTAATGTATTTTGGAGTGACAAGAGTCAGTCCTCTTCTTCAGCAGTCTCTGGGCTTCATAAGGAAGGGTAAAAATCACTGAACACTAAACAGACTTGAACAGCAAGTATTCTCTTTAGTTCTCATTCTGAGAGTGATGAATGAGTGGTGAAAAATAATTTTTCATTAAAAACACCTGTTTTTCTAAATTAATAAAAACTTAGGATTTTTTCTGTGCCCCACAGAATGAGTCAGATTCATTCACTTCATTTTAGCTACCCCCAAATAAATAATTTAGAATAAATTTGGTCATATTGGTGTCTCTTGTTCTACAACAAGAGGTAAGGACCTTCAACAGCCCATTCATCCCATCTAAGGATCCTATGTGAAGATACATCTTCGAAGAGCTACTGAAGTCTCTGGAGGTGCTCCTTGCTCCCCATGCTGGCTCCCGTGGCTTTGCCAAAGATGACAAAACAAGTACTACATGTCAGAATGGGCAGGAGAAAACAGACCACAACCCCCTCTTGCATTTCCTCTTTGGAGGGTGTCTTTTGGGTGAAAGAGAGTCACATTGCTGAAGAAGAGCAGACAACCCCTACCGCAGAAGACTCAAGGCAGGGAACAAAGGAAACTGACAATCATTTCACATAAGATGCTGCGACAAACCTGTGATCTGGATTTGCAAAAGGCAAGTGAAGCAGCCAGGAAAATACAAGCCATTAGCTTGTGCGTGCAGGCTTGCAAGAAATGGAAAAGCTGAATAAAAAGCCTAAGACGGAAGGAAGTTTGTATCATGAAAACACCACTGTCTTTTTACGGCTAAGAATAAGTTACCTTTTTCCAGAGAAAAGCAATGCAGTAGATTCAATCCACCCTAGAGAATCAATTAATAAATTACTGTACAGGAAAGCTCTGTTTCAGGTGTAGTAGATCAGTATTAATATGGAGCTGTACAAGTGCTCACACTGAAAGGCCTATAAAGGGAAAGGCGAGACTGGAAGGTGCCCAAAATAGCAATCTTAGGACCAGAAAATAAATAAATAAATGCATTAGTGTAAATAAATAAATTCATCAATACTGCCACATAATATGATGGTAAAACATGCTGCCAAAAAAGTAACTGAGGCTTGTGAAGGTTTTAAAGAAAATCACTGAACACAAACCCAAGCGCTCCAAAAGAGGTCTGAAAACTTAACGTCTTTGGCCCACTGGGGACTTGAGACAGTTAAAATGCTTCCAATCTTTGTCTCCACCCTTTCCTTGTTTTTTTATAAGATCTGTAGACATCTAAATAACTAAAGGATTTATGTATGTATTTACACATATATGTATATCATTATACTTTGGCATTACAGCAAAACTGCAGACCAAATTTACAATACAGACTTCTTACTATATCAAGAGATATATGCCATAATATAAATTGTTGACTTAAATTTAACTGCTGCAGATTCTGGAAGGCAATAAAATAACAGAGAAGACTGGTATTTAAAAGTACAGAACAAGATTGCCCTTTCCAGTTCTGAAGTAGAAATACCTTAAGGTTTTATAAACAGAGTTCCTAAAGGTTTCATTTTGCTTTGATACAACAGTACACAAACCCTACCAAAATGCAACAATCTGCATATTTCAATCTAACCAACAGTGCCAGACATGAGGAACGACAGAGGTACCAGCAGTAATGCTTTCACAGCCTTGACCATACCACAACACAGCCTCAAGCTCAACTACCTTACCCTTGTATAGTCAACAGGCACTGTGGGGTTAAACCCGCTGCCTCCACACAGACCCCACGGCTGAACGCTTTTCTCCAGTGTCCCCAAGGTTTTACGCAGACCCTGGGCCACAACACCTCCAGGGCATGATGCTTCAACGCTGACTTACAACCATCTGCACCGGGGCCTTGGCTGGAATGCTCTGCTGCTCTCTCCTACCTACACACCTTCACACTCTTCCCACAGAAACCTGAGAGCAGGAGGGACAGAGAATGTCCCGATGTCACTGTGGTGTAGAACAAGGGTGCAGCCAGCACAGCGCTCCCTCACAGCGGGAGCTGGGGAGCATCCCTGCAGCACCCCTCCGTTACCGCAGCCTCAAAGACTGGGTATCAGCAGAAACTCTGCACAGGCCCTGGCAGTGCAACTACAGAGTCACAGAACCATTTCGGTTCAGAAAGAACAAGATCATCAAGTCCACCTATAGCTATCTCTAATACGAGATCATGTATTCTCTCCCCACAATCTTGTGCTTCGTTACATTCTAAATTGAGCTTGTGGACACCAGCCTTCTCTAATTCGTGACCCTGGCCTATGCCCACGCAGTGACCCGCATAAAGCAGCTGTTTGTAACACAACTGTGTATGATCACATAACCACGATGTCCTAATGCATGTCATGCACACACAGAGTGCAAATCAAGGGATATCAAGGCTGCAAAGACAACTCCAATTCTGGTATTATTTAACTTCTAAAAGCTCAACTCCACACCATAAATGGGGCTTTTGCAGAGCCTTGTTGTTAGTTTTCTTAGGGTTTTTCTTCTTGTTCAGGGAAAGGGAAGGGGTAAAACAGAGGAACAGCATAAACACACCTGAGAAAGCAGACACTGTTGTACAGTGCTGTAGAGACACACTTGGCTGCCAACAGCTTGTATGTACACTGGACTACACAAACCGAGCTAAGAAATTAAGTGCCAGTTTTTAATACTCATTCTGTGGCAGTATTAAGATATTACTATTGAACAGCTCACTTTATCTTAAATATGTCTGATGTCTTCCAGCTGTAGAGACAGATTCAGTGATATTATGCTCTTCTCTTGCATACTGCAGTGCAGAGAATTAAACCTTTCTTTTCTTATAAACTACCTCATCATATATTCAATTTAACCTTGATCTTTGTTTTAACAAACAGTAAATATATCCACTCCTCTTTATGCACGCTTTCTCCCTCCTGTTACCTCCAATTTGCATCCTTCCTAGTTCTTCTCCCATTCACTCTTCCATTTTTGTTTTTACTTCTCTGCTATTTCCATGTATGCTACTTGTCTGTAATTTTGCTTTCCCTAATTCTATACTCTGCCTGCAATAATTTCTCATCAGTAACACTTTACCTCTTCATTAGGCATAAAGGATGCCCTTCACTACCCAAGGTTATTTGTGGAAGTTAACTGAAGAGGTTATGGCAGCATAAATACAGAGTTCTCTCCTGGTGAAGTGTCCCCTAGCAATCAGCTGGACCTGAAAGACCCAGCTGGGATAGAATGGTTTAGGTTACACTTGAGGGCTGCAACCTACCTGCATTTTACCTGTAAGCTGAAAAAGTTAAATAAAACAAAACCAGGAGGCAACCAAGCAGCCCTCGCACAGTCTGATGTCTGTTCATTGCAGATCATACAAATACAGGTGAAAATGAGAAGTACACGTGTCTTTTTTCCACTCCTATTGAACAACATAAAGACGGTGAATTCTTTGAAGTTCTGCAAAGTCATTTGAGACGTCACCATGCTTGATGTCCCTTGAAACAAGTAAACATTCCAACCACAACCGGTTTTATGCCTCCCTGTCTTCTGCAGACAGACAGGTCTAGGTATATTATATATATTACTGTCAAAGCAAGGCAGCAGAACAGAAATCAGTGTCAGCTCCTAATGTCTTTAAACACTATCAGTTTGAAGAAAAACAGGCTCAGCTTTTAAGTGAGAATCAAAACTATGCTTTTCTATGCTGCTTCCCTTGGTATTTGTCACAGTACTTCCAGAAAACATGAAGAAAGGAATGCAATGGTGAAAATTTTTCAATTTTCTCATCAAAATATAATAAGATAAAAACAGGCAAGTCTATTTCAAACTCTTCCCACTATTCTGTCCTTTTTGCCACTTCACTACAATGTCAGTTTACTCTTGTTCACATGAAGACAATTCTGCCCTGGACATATTTGAACTTACTAAGAGCAAGCTCAAACAAAATTCCTGTCTTTTCTTGTGGTAAAATAAAGCAAATGTCAGTCAAATGTAAGGTACTAGACATTTGTTTAGATTGACAGAGCTAGGATTTAGACTTCTGAGTTCAAGAAGCTAAATCCTATATTCCAGGGATGTACAGACTTGGAGAAAATCTCTTAGGAGCAGTTTACCTGCCCAACTATTAGACTTGCAACCATTGAAAACGTGGAAGTACTGGGAACTCCGCAGGTAATTTCCTTTTTTTATTAAGTATAAACTATGAAAGACCAGAGATTCATTTATGGAAAACACAGGAACCACTTATAAAATAGTGCAGTTACACCCCCGGTGGCCAGTACAGGCATTTTCCAATATAGGATGCCCTGGTTTTTAATACTACGAAAATGTAAAGGAGACCACTAAACATTTTAGGAAGTTTCAAATTTGCTTTGCAAAACTGAAGATTTTTTGGAACATCTGATTGCTGCTCAAGAGCCTTTAAAGTGGAAGTACACACAAATCATGCACCTGCTTCTCTGAGTTTGCCTTTCATCTGCTTAGAGCAGGCACGGTAAGGCCAGCGCAACAAAGCGGGAAGCTCCCGCCTCATTAGTTACAAGGCTTCAAACATTGTTACGTGCATTAAAAGCCCCAGTAACACTCTTCCATAACTTAAGAAACCTTACAGAGATCACGTAATTCAAATAAAATTTTCAAAATGAGTTTGAACTGCGTGGTCTCATCCTAACTCAACGGCTTGCTGAAAGGAGAGTAGAGACCTCAGAGGGAATCATCAGTGCACCACCCACGCATAACATCAGAGACCCAGAGGACTCACTTTAAATGTGGCATATAAAGGAAAGGTTACACCACCATGAAAGCTCCAGAGATCAGACTCACCAGCCTCGGTGAGATGCTGCACGCGCATCATGACCCCCTCGGTGTAAGCTCCCGGCTCGTAGTTGTCCATCTCCCCTGCCACGACGTGAGCGACCCTGGCGGCGCGGCCGCGGATGGCGCCCGCGGCGCGGTCCAGGCCCTCGGCGTCCTGCTCCCTCAGCGCCACGATGCACCGGTTCACGTCCTCCAGGATGTGGCTCTCTGCAAGCACAACGGCACTGCTTTAACACGCACCTCCTAGGCCCTCATACACCACTTACACACACAGCTGAGCTCGGCTGCAAAACTTACAGCGGGAAACCCACACCAAACTGCCTTGAAATTCTGCTAACAATTTACTGACTCCTAAAATTCAAAGGCACTGTAACACTCTCCTATAAGCAAGAGAAACAATAAAATACAGAGTCAGAAAGTGGTATAAAAATATG
Source organism: Gymnorhina tibicen (assembly GCA_013399875.1). Taxonomy (NCBI): domain Eukaryota; kingdom Metazoa; phylum Chordata; class Aves; order Passeriformes; family Artamidae; genus Gymnorhina; species Gymnorhina tibicen. The sequence goes on from VXAZ01002138.1 coordinate 1,399,334, forward strand.
AAAACCACAAAACCTTACATACAAGGTAAATATTTGCAAAATGAAAATATTTATTAAAGCTGCTACTTTATTATTGAAACCTTCTTAAGCCATGTGACAACATCTTCCCTAATGAGAGCAGCCTCCAACGACAATTGCTCAACAACTAAACTAACCTCTTTTATATCGATGCCGTAGGATGCTCATGCTACATCAAACTCTAAAGTAAATTATCACCCCTCTGTCTTTCTAAACACAATTTTTTCAACTGGCAGTAGTAAAGTTGTATCTGTGCTTACCAAACCATTCTTTTGATACTCAAAATATGTAGAAATGTGGAAAAAACACCAGCAGGAAGGACAAAGACGAAGGAGGAAATACTGGTACTAAAGACTGGTCCTAAACCAAAGGGTAACAAGCACAAGCAAGGATTCAAATCAAGCTAGAAGACAGTAATGTCAGGGACTACAGAGAGAACAGTTATGTGGTATGTTAATATTTCCATCTATACAACCAATATTGAAGGACATAGTCCTTTTTTTTCAGGCAAAGTAATGCAAATACAAAATTTAACTTGTGGTACAAAGGTAGTATTTAAAATATGGTTTTAAATGATAATATGTTTACTGCTTTAAACCTTAAATACTTCTTAAAAGCTTCCCTATTAGTGCTAGTATTGAATTTCCTTTCCTACACAGATCTACAATCTGCTTTGTCTCTCAAGAGAATGTACTACAAGAGCATTAGAAGTGCACTTTGTGAAAGCAATAGATTTGCTCCGTCTTCAGAGGTACTAGTGAAACTTCCCCTACACTAAGCAACGAATTAATTCCGAGCTTACAGGTTTCTTGTTAATTCACATGGCTGCCATTTGGTACATAAGTATTAAATTATGTCTTATGTTATACAATAAATTGGACAATCACAGTAACTTGGGCAGATAAAACACACCATTAGGCAATCCGAAATTACTAACCGGGTCTGGCATGAGTATCTTGGGATTCTGCCTATGCAAAAACCTATGAATTCTGGTTCAGTTTATGAAATAGCTACATCACAGAATGCCTCTGGAAACATAAAGCGTCCTTATCTTTTTCAGATCCATGTCATCACTTCCACGGTCAGCAGAAAAAGAGAAGTTTAGCAACGCTGACATTGCCAGCACTCTGTGTTCATTTGGTAGCTGCACCCCTGGACTGACAGCTCCATGGGTGCAGCAAAAAGGCACTCGGGGCTCTGGCAGCTACTTCAGTTCCTCCCATGCCAAACACAACATGTCCAGCTGGGAAAGAAGCCACCAAATGACCAGGTGCACAAAGATGTTCCAGGCACTAACCTGTGCTGTACAGGTTAGAACTTACCTTTCCTTTTCCAGGCATCTCTCCCTGTGTGCTTCCACACTGGGAGGCTTCCAAACCAACCAGTTCATCAATGGGCACAACAATGGAAAGAGAGGGCTGACATGCACAAAACACAGGAGAAACTACTAAAATACCCCACTTCTGCCACAGTTATGTCTAAAATGAAGTAGTATGGGCCGCTATTGTATTAGTTTTAATACTGTCCATGTATTAGCAGAGACAATGACAGGAGTGGATAGTACAACCACCACTTTAAGGGCCTTGGTGTGAAGAATACAGCTTTTTACTGTTCAGCAAAAACAGCAATTAAAGGGCTTAATCCTGTGTAAACAGAAAGGCAGGGCTATTCTGGGATTTACCAAGCAAAATCTCCATAATGGAAAAACAGTTACCAGGTTATTTCATATGACATGAATCTCACGGGAATTAAAAAAATAAAACTGCATGTGGCCTGATGGACATACTGTATGAATGGAACACATGGTGGAAAGCTCCCAGTTTCCTTACCCTTCTAAGGGATGTCACTAACAGCACTTTTATGGAACAGCAAACTTGAGACTGGATGCTCAACAGAAATGCAATTAGACCTGTATGTTGTAAGCCTGAGATTCCCAGCAGCAGCTTCCTTCCAAAATGGCAAGGCTCCTTTCAAGCCATTTTAGAACTGGATGCAAATTAGACTGTGATGTAACGCTTTCAGATACTGTGTTTCAAAGGTGACAAATTGAGACGCAGATTTTATTAATTTCGTATTTTCCATCCACCTCGTACTAGAAAATCAGTGCAACAGCTTTTCTTGCTCCATCCATCCATGGCCACACGTCAGGGGTCACTGGGAACCTGCCCAATGCCATCTGCGTGTCAGACACTCCCAAGCCCTTGGCCGCATGGCACCAGGTACAATGTGCACACACAAAAAAATCACAAGTGAGCTTGTCCCCAGCACGGGCACTGCCCAGCAGCACTTGCTGAATACCCACAGCCAACAGGCAGCCTCTCACAATGTTCTGAAGCTCTTCCCAGATGAGCTACGTCACAATCAACAAAACTTTGCTTAACTTAATTTTCCCAAGGCACAAATAAGCTTCTACACTTGCCTTAGGAGATATAACAGAAAAAGAAAAGAAACAGCACTGATCACAGTCCAGCTGAGATTGTTTTAACCTCTATCTTCCTTCCTCCTCCTATACAAGATGCATTAGGTCAACTTTTGATTTTCATCCAAGTATCTTACTTTCCAAAGCAGAAAAGGAAGATTAGGATGATGTACCATCTCTTTGTCATGAGTCAACGTCTAGCAGAAGAGTTAATTGTAACAGTGGATTGATAGATGCTTAAGGAAATTGTCAGATTGCCATGCCTGCCACAGCAATTATCAAGAGTAGTGCACTGCACCTTCTGATTTCCCTCTGAGATTTTGGTGTTAGTCAAAAATGGCCAAAAATCATCTCAGCTGAGCTAACCAATGGCTAATAAAGCTGTCTGACAAAGCCATGACTCAAGACTCTCTCTGGAACAAAATCAATAGCTCTTCCTTTGCATGTCATCTAAGAAAAAGACAGGTGATGCCCTTCCACTCCACTTGGCACTGATTAAGGCCTCAGTTGAAGCACTTTAATTAAAGTTTCTCTGCTCAGCTAAAAAAAAAAATAAAACTCTGAACTAAATGGAGACATTATAAAAAAAAGAAAAAAATAATTACTAGAAATTTTTAAAATGTAGTACATGAAGAAGCATTATAAAACTCAATTTGGTCTCCTGAAGACAAGACAGAAAATAAAATATTCTTTTCTGCAAGCTCTACATCATAAAATTAGGAATGTATGCAGTGATAGTCTAGCCAAAAAATGATTTCTATCTTTTCCCATCTGTTGGCATGATAAAATGGGAAGCAAAGAAACTTAGTACAAAAAGTCGGCTTCCTTTCAGATAACTCCTATTCCCTGGGCATGGTACCTTATAGTGCTCATCAGAAAAGGATTCCAAGTTTTCCGATAATGGCACTACAGAGCATGGCAAAAGACATGCTCCCACAGGCTCATAGTGCTTTGAGGAACTCCAAAAAGGTATTTGACAGCAAATAAATGTTAAATGCTAAATATGCTAAACCCATACTTAGATTTAGCAAGTTTTAGTGCCAAAGTTAAGAGAACAAAGCAACTAAGCAGAAAGTGCAAGTCCCAGTACACAGCTCCCGGTTATCATTCCTCTTGGATTCAGATAGGGAAAAAACCAACAAAAACAAAAAACCCAAGTTAATCTAATTCCCACCTTTTTGCTACATACAGAAATTCAGACAATGCTCAAGTCTAAATCACCATCAGCAACCTTATGAAATGTATTTTCTTGGCACTTGCAGCTCTTTTAATAAAATATCTATATCCTACAAGCAAGACAGTCTTAGTCACTACTCAGAAATAAAATCACTGGTAATCACCTAATGTCCAAAGTTCCTGGCAATTTCAAGAGAAGAATTTTTAAATTAATAGGAAAGTGCAGAAAAATAATTACTTAGAACAAGGAAAATACCTATCCTTTCTTCTCTAATTGTATTAACTAAACATTCTTCATCTGCCAAATCTAAGGAACTAAATGATAATTTCTAACATTGTTTGTTGCTAATCCATCTGATAACACTGTCATTCTGTCTCAGACCAAGGGTGGGACTGACAGGCTGGGTCTCCAGTTGTCTGGTATTGAGCCAAATGCATTCACACTTCCAAAATGCTCCAGTTTTAGACACACAGAGCCATAACATAAAAAGTGTTAAAGTGTCTACTGTCCAGCTTAAAAGGCAAGGAGGATCCAGAAAGCTACGGGCTAAAGCTTCACCTCGGTTCCTGTAAAAATTATGAAGCAAGACCTCAAGGAAAACATTTCCAGGCACCAGAAGGACAAGTCGATTATTAGGAACAAACAGTACTGATTTACTACTACGGGCAAATCAAGCATGGACAAGCTGATTGCTTTCAGTGATGAAGGACTGGCTCTGTGGATGAGGGCAGTGCTCTGGTTATCCCTTACTTGAAGAACACTTGTGCCAGTGTCCCCAGCCTCCCTACAGGGAAACGAGAGTGGCAGCACTCGGGCAGGTGAACAGCCATGGGCAGGAGTCAGCCCTGCAGGCTCACCGAGGAGCAGGCAGTAGGACCAAGTCACACAGTGTGTTGGGACAGCTGCTCCTCAGGAAGGGGGGATGACGAGGCTGGGACCGCTTAAGGCCAGACACAGACCACATCCTGAGCAGCTCTGGAGGTGACATCAACCGGGCAGACCAGCTGGCTCGTACTCCAGAGGACAGGGCTGCCACCCAGACCAACCCTGACAAAATGGCCAAATGCACCAACAGGCAACGGGTCAGCAGGAAAGCAAAGGAAACTTGGGACTTAACATAAGGGAAAAATAATAGTTTCTCCATTATGAGCATGGGGAAACATTTGAACAAATTGCCTGTGAAGGCCAGAAATTAATTAATGCAGACAAGTGGGTGCAAATGCTGTTGTTTTTAGGTGCTAGAGAAAATGAATTTATTATTCCCTTCGTGGCAGACTTTTTCAGCACTGTTGAACTATAACCTCCCTTTAAAAGGGGAATTGTGATGCCAAGAAAGATCAAGCACACGCATGAGAAGCCTCTTGGGTTAACATGTATGCCTCATGTTAATGGGTACTAGGCTGCAAGCACACATTTTCCTGAAAGAACATGTCTACAAAATTTGCCAGAGTGTTCCAGGAAACAGTAAGCTAACTTGGAAAACAGGTAAAATCTAAGAGTATCCAGTGTCGTGGGACATAAGACAGAAATATGGTGTCTGTCTCCAACAGTAAGCTGGAGGCTGCAAGACAAAAGCTAGAAGACAACAGAAGAATAAAGATGGAAGATGGCTGTGGGGAGAGAAAAGCAGGAATAGTATAAAGGTACCTCCCTAGGCAATGTTCTTCAGGATCTATCATTATCTGCAAGTCCCTACAGATTATTTTTCAGGGAAAAGAGACACAATACTTTATGTTTTTAGAAACTTCAACCTGTAGTCTGAAACACTGGTTTCAGTTCTGTTCCCAGAAAATACTAACTGAAGTGTGTATTTCTTCCAAATTTTACCTTAGGGTGAACAAAGGATTGACTGAATTGGCAGCTCCTCCTTAAGGTTAATTTTCATTCATATATGAATCAATGAGTCTAAAATGTCAGTACCTAAACTCATGAAAGCTAAAAAAAAACCACAAACAAAAAAACTCACACAAAAAACCCCTTCAACAAAAACAACCCAATCCACACAGTAAAACCAAACCCACCCAAAATTCTCTGCCACGTCACCACCAAAACAGAAAGAAATAATATGCCTTAAATAAGTATCTACTAATTACAGAGTTGGCAGCCCAAAATTATCAGTTTAACTGGCTGATAAAGGTTTCAGATTACAGAAAATTTCTCTTCCTGCATGAGTGAGACTCTTACAGCAATATTAATCCTTTCTAGAGTTTAATTTCTCTCCCTCATTCCTTTTAACATGATTACAGTAAGATTTGGTTGGTTTGAGATGCTAACTGCTTCTGCTTCAAATCCTTGCCCTCCATTTTGTGGGCACAAAATTCAGCCTACAGACAGGTTTCTGGATTGTTAGCTTCCCCATTCAGCATCCAGATGTATTCCAGGACCTTGTAGAAATGAAAAAAGCACCAGCTTAGACTCCCAGCATGTTTCAGTGTCTCTCCTCTCCTAAAGCTTTACACAAGCCAAGTTCAGAGAGCTCTGAAAACAGGTTAAGTTCCCTGTAGAAGTACACAAGCCAACCTGGATCTAGGTAAGGATCTGGAGAGAGCACAGGCAGACAAGAAGCAGACCAGAGGAACGAACACTGGGATAGGACAGAGATAAAGGGAAGCCAGAAAAAGCAAAAATATCAACATATCCAGCTGGGCAAGGGTCACTTCATCTCCAGACTTCAGCTGTCCCCTGGGCTGCAAGCCCAAGGAAATACTTCCCTCCAGAAACATGCAGGGGTGACAGGCACTCACGAACTTGGCCCCAGCCCCTTCACTTGGCCCAGTCCTCTTAAACACACCCTTCTTGTGTCAGCTGAAGACATTACTCATTTTAGGGACAATCCACTGCAACCTTCACATACACATGTAAAGGACTTGGGCCTCAGAGGTGCCCACTTCTCTTCTCTGGCTACAACCACCTCAGAACGCTTAGCTCAGTTTTTATTCTAAACTTACAGAGGATGGTTCATACTTCCCCTCAACAACGTACAGAGGCAACATAGAATTTTGTACGCATTAATATTCTGTAACATGCTGCTGACTCTGTAGGACCAGAAGGGAAAACCAACACATTGGAAATGGTAGCAGGACAGGAAAGAGGAGACAATGAGGAAGTAAAATAAAACAAAGCATTCTTGTTTAATCCTTAGAAATCACTGCAACCACAAATTGTGTTTGCAATATGCCCTCCTGACCCTTTTCAACTGCTACTAAATTCCAGAATGAACACAGCAAATTTTACTCAGACCAGTGATGTCTCAGCTATGACCTAGGTAATTATAATGTTGATAACCCAGGTAATTATGGTAATAATTCTCTCCTAGAAGAGCATTCTCTTCGCCAAAGTAGCTATAACCAAAACCAGTGAATTTTTTCCAAGAGGGTAATTTACCTTCAACTTCTTGAAGTACAACAGAGTAAACCCCTTCAACCCTAATTTGACCACATTAACCCCCGATAACAATGACCAGAAGGCCATTTGGCCAACACAGGACAGCAAACCTTTTTCTAGGAAAACTAGACTAGGAAACCTTTTTCTGTCTCAATTACAGCAGAGAGACTAATATTTCAAAGTGCAGTTATTTTACATTAGAATTCTCATGGTACATGTGCAACCTGGTCTAGCCGATAGTGTCCCTGCCTGAGGCAGGGGATTGGAACTAGATGGGTTTCAAGGTCCCTTCCTGCCCAGACCACTCTATGATCTCTTAAAATCTGCTCACGAACGGGAGAACTGAAAAATAGTCCCCATTTCCTCTTCCACAGCAAGTCCTACTTTAACTAAACTGCTTTATACACCCAGCTTTGCTAAACTGCTCCAAAAAGTAGCTAATAATGTATTAGGTGTAAATACTTTAAATAAAAGTGCTTCCAGACAAATCCAAGAAGCCATGAGTTATCAGCATACATCCTTCTCCTCCAGTGCTTTTTAGGAATTTAAATTTCAGTGAACGCAGAATGCTAGAAAAACATTGTCACGTGACCTTAATTCTGCATTAACAGGTTAATTGACTTGGCTTTTCACTCCTGCAGTGTGAGGCTGGCAAATGAGCGGTAACAGTCTAAATGAAGCTGCTGAGGACTGGGGCAGGAGAGACAGGGAATCACTGCAAGGATAATGGGACTCACCAGAATAAAGAACCTCAGAGAGGCTGTTCTTGGTCTGAATACAATACAGACCCAGCTGTGAGCAGCAGGATGGACTAGACCGTCCAGTCCCTTCCAACCACAAGGGCTTTAGGATTCTGTGATAGAGAGGGAAGAACAGTAAGAACTGCCAGCCAAAACAAGCATGGCTAAGGCGAGCATAGCAGGCTCCCCAAATGCCTGCAACACGCCTCTTCTGCATCAGCAAGGCCTTTTACAGACTTTGTCACAAAACTGTTCCGAACATTTGCCACCAACTGGCAGCCTTAACTTAAGACTTTTCTTCTGAGCTTATCTTAGACGCAGTAATTACTTTTCACTCTTCACTTTAGCTACTGGATAATGGAGAATTATTTGCCTTACAAAATCCTGTCACATTTTCCCTTAGTATGTGGCAGCCAGCTCAAAAAATACACTGGATAACCATTTTCTTTATAGTCAGTCTGGGCCTGTTCCCTTCATTTCCACTGCAATGCACAACCAGAGCATTCATTATTCTCCTCAGAACATTCCCTCTCAAAAAATATAGGAGACAGTTTCCCTTTCTATCACTTTTATAAACCTCAGGTAAAAATTCTGGGAGGCTTCTTTTTCCAGGAGATGAACTACAGAAGGGGAGAGACTTTTCCTGGCAATTTGCTCCTTTGTTTCTTCATTGCCATTAGCTTTGCAGCAGTCTGCTAGAACTGTCTGTGGGAGAATTCTTAACTACAGGAGAGCATTCTCCTCCAGCATATAAGCAGAGGACTGTGTCACGTAAAAAATGCTCCACGAGCCTTTGCTTGGTCTTTTGTGCCTCACCTGCTTGGTTTCAATGCAGAGTTGCTTACACACCCAATTAATTAAAGCAGACAGAAGCTACCAAAAAAAAAAAATTTGAAAAAAAAAGAACTTGTATTCTCAGTGCTATGAAAGTTGAGATTCAATTTTCCATATCATTTGCTCTGCCAAAAGAGAAGAACTGAAGTCTGAACTTTTATTGCCTTAGGTGAAATATGAGCTGGCCCTAAACAGGGAATATATAAATTTGTTTTCTGCCCTTCTATGGCTGGGAAACGGAAAATTTATTGTTGCTTTCTAAATTCTGCATTCAGAATCCAAATCTAGCTAAAATATTGCCTAACTTCATGAAAATATCTCTTAAAAACTCAGAAAGGCCTTGATAAATCATAAATCTTTAAGTCTAAAATGGCAAAAGCAATGTTTTCTGAGTAAGGGATTATCTAAAGGAATTAGTTTATGCTAGGAATTATACAGAGACTTATCTCACTGGAAATGAAAGTCTTTGGAACAGGGAAATAACTAGCCAGATTATAGGGAAATAGTTCATAGCACCTGTCTTAAAAATCAATGCATAGCTGATAAGCTAGTTCATAATTTCAGGGCAGATGCTATAGAATGAAGAGCTGGCATTCTTCCCAGTTTGGACCAAACAGCATAAAAAGAAATTTGCAATTACTAGGGAATATTCAATGTCTGTCTTTGCATCAGCTGGAAGGTTTGGACAATTTGTCACCTTCAAAAGACTTCATTTCCTTGGGTGGGGAGAGAGGAGAATTAACAAACGTGATAATATATCATCTATTTACTTTTGGTAGATCAGTGGTGTAAAACTGGAGAGCTTTGTGTTACCTGTCTCACAGTGTGTGCAACAAAGCAGACTATTACGTTAAATGGTGGCTATTTCATTGTCTATAAAATGCTGTCAAAAGATAATAGCCATCTGCCACTCTTAGATAATTGCTCAGGTGAAAATACTGACTTTATGATAATATTCTCTTGTTACAGCTTTGTATCTGCTTTAGTGAGCATGTGATCAACACCTAATAATGCTGTTTGACAAAACAGCCAACGCACAGACAGGGCAAGTGTTAACAGATAGAAAACATTTCATTGACAAGAGACAGTTGGGGTAGGAAACTCCCAAGTCTCCCTACAAAAATAGTAACTTTTAAACTGTGACAAACTTGGCAATTTTCCTGGTGGATACTCCTCTGCAAATTGCATTGTTTGCTGTTGAAAAGTTACCTCTCACTCGCAGAGAAAAGCTGCCTCTTCGTTAGATCAGTTTTCCCACTGAAGTCTAAGCTGATACCACTTTTGCTCTTGGTGGAGGACGGGTGCTGCTGGTTTGTCTTCATCTTGTTGGGGTTTCGTAGGAGCTAAAGTTTGGGAGGTTGTTTGTTTGGTTTTAAATTTTATTACACTACCACCCACCAAATTTCTGAGACCAAATCTGAGGTATCTGCTAAACTTACACGCAACAGAAGTCAGGGCATAAGTCAGACTTTGTGCACCCCACATAGTGCATCAGTTAGCACTCTTTGATCTCACACTTGGTTTTTTCTCCCTGATGTGCTAAGGGTTCCCAGCTTTGTAGCAAACAGGCACATGTCCTACCCAGCTGCTGGACATTCCAAAGGGTAGGATGCCTGTGGATTATCAAGAAAACCTCATTAGTATCCTACTGCTTGATAACAAGTTCACAAGAGGGGACCTTTAGGGAACACATCACATTCAACAACCAGCTTTTGCTCATCTTGTGCACACACGCAAGTCTGTTTTGTCAAGTTTCACTTTGAAAGAACAGACAGATTTAACACGCTGCTTCCAATAATAAAAGCACATTCCAGTTTCAGAACTACAACACAACTGGAACCTGCTCTCTCAGATACAGATTTTGTATCTTATCCTTGAAACAGGGTCTGGCATCATGCACCACAGTAGCACTGTCACCTTAACCTCTTAATACCATTGACTAAAATCTTCCCTTACCACTTGGTTGTGCTTATTTTCATATCAGCTTTTGGGAACACTTGTGTATATTTCCAGTAGGCCTCATTACAAAAACCAAGCAAATCAATTCCTGCAAAGCTGCGTAAAACCATTAAAAGCTACTGACACAGCTGTAGCTGGAAAGCCATGAGCAAGCGGCCTGTTAGGAAATAAACACACAAAAAATTAATCCAAATCTGCATCAAACCTATGCATCTTAGACCATGCTCCAAAGGCTGCCAAATCTCAACTCAGCCAAATCCCATACAAAGTGAATTCCAAATGCATCAGCCTTCAAAACTCCTGAGGAAGATGCCAGTAATTTGCAAAGCTTGTGATGAGAAAAACCTCACAGCTAACAAGATCTCAACAGCAACTTACTGAAATTCAGTAAGAACAGAGCAGGAATTCAGTATGAAATTTCAGTTTCTGAACAGAAACCTCAAGTCATCGAAATGCCAAGTCCACTGCTGAACCGCACTACCCAGCTCCTTAGTCCTGCCTCCTTGCTCGGTGACTTCACACATCCCATTCACTCTTACCCTCTACAGCTCTCCAAAGGTTCACCGCTACAATGTTCCCACTACCTCAGTAACAAGAGCAGAAAACCTCGATTTAGAAAATATTAACTTGGAATAGCAGGTTTTCATGGGACAACACTTGCCAGAATGATTCCCAAAATCATCCTGGTCAATCTGACGCATGGTCAGATCCAGTGGCTAGGACATGGCATACCTAACCAAGCAGTCCCTAAGAACACATCCAGTGCTTAACAAGTGTTAACACGTTATAATGTTTGCCCTTGAGTCTAAGCCAGGAGTGTTGCAAGAGCAATTTGCATTTAGATCAGTGTACCAGGACTGTAAGCTACTTCTGAGGCAAGGATATGGATACCAAAGGGAGGTAGGGACAATGCTAGATTTTCAATTAAACCAAAATGCATACCATGACATCAACAAATTTCCAGGAAGAAGACATTCCTAAAGAAAACTGGAAATTACTCGTTGAACTATCAGTTGTGACACGAAGAATATCAAGTTCTATTTATCTTAATAAGAGAATAAGAAAAATGGATTACTGTGGTGGTAACTTCTGAGGTGGTTGGTAGGAATCAGGGGAATCAGAAATCTGTATGTAATATTTCTGCTGGCAAACTGGTGTAACTTCTATATAAAACAGAACAGAGAGACTGGAACACAACATAATTAAGAAGAGTCCAAGTAGCTCTGTGGAGTAGAAAGCTGTGATCACAAACTGGAGGCACCAGCAAAGAGTGAGAGAAGCACTTCAGCTGGTAACTGTACACTGGATTTCCAAAAGGCTTTCAGCTGCTGTTCCCAGACAGCGCCGAGATGGTGTAGGATAAGATGACAGATTTACTGGTGTTACTTCTTACAAAAGAGAAAACAAGGGGCAGAAGTAAGCAGACAGTTTTCCCAACTGCATAAGCCAGCATTCCACAGGGACTGGCTCTGAAAAAGTGTAATTCAATACTTTCAAAAATAATATAAAAGGAGACTATTTAAGTAATAAAGGAGGGAATTTTTGTCTTGCCTCATTCCAGGTAGTCAAAGCTGACAATAAAGAACTGAAGATGGTATCACAGTATCAAGTGATCAGTGAATTAAGCAAACCAGTTCAATGTCAATGAACTCAAATAACTGTGTAGTGAAAAAAACCCCTAAGCCTACACAAAATACTGACCTATAAATTAGTCACTACTGTTAAGCACAGAAATTTCTGAAGTCAATTAAGAAAACAGTAGAAGCATACTAGCTCAACAACAATTAAAGGCAAATAAAGCTGGGATTTCCCAGAGAATACCTGATAATAAAGGTATATCTTAGATGCTGCAAATAGTTCTTGTCCTTACTTCCATCTAAAAATACCCATTTTAGTAAGCGGCAGGACTAAACCTCCTACTCCTCCACAAGATACATCCCTACATTGCTGAAACGACAGCTATTATAATGTAATGGAAGAAAAAGAGTTTAAAAGAAAGAGGAGGGAAAAGTAGAGGATATTCCCAGCAAGGGCAAAGAGATATGACAATTTTGACAGAATTTCCAGGTGGGTCATCAGCTGCTAAGAGTTGTACCAGCAAAAACAAACTTTGCGTGCTCAGTGACACACAGATCCAGCTTCTAGTCTTGATAAAAAAGGGAAACATTTTCTTACAAGCCAGGTGAGAACAATGAAGAGGGAGCTTGACCATTTTAAGTTTAGCAAATTCCTATTTATCCTGAGGCACATTACAGCTGGGCTGAACAAACTTCATCTAAAAGTTACTGAAAGCCACTGTGTAATTTACCTTCCTGTTGGAACTGTAATTGAGTGCGTACATCTCTACTTAAGATTCTTATGTTTCTTCTCCTACAAAAAGCAAGGCATGGTATTTTGCTATTGCAGGTGCCAGAAGGCCAGCATGAAAGCACTGAATTCAATCTTACGTCTCTGAATAACATCTTGTTGGTTTGGGTTTTTTCCCCCACAGTCGCAATAGCTATGCTAAGGGCAAATCTGTAATTGGCAATTTTTGTGATGCATTCATCTGTAAACATGCTACATGGACTGGAAAAGTGGTAATAAACTGAAACAGAACTTTAAACCATTGATGGAAAACAAATTATATCAAGAGAGATAAACAAGACAGAAATCTGAATCATTCCTTTACTCCTTGCCCAAGTATTTACAGTATATTTTGCAGTTTGAGTGACTTCAACTGTCCAGACTGCCATCCTAATGACTACAACTGCCCAAAGTAATCTGAAACAGAGCCTGATCAAAATCTAAAACGTAATGCTACTAATACTTCCATGCTGAGACCTGGCCTTATGATACACAGAAGCGCTACTCTTCAAGTGCTGGTTTTCTTAACGTAATAAAAGATGTAGCGATGTTACAAAGTTAAAAGAAGGGTGATCTTGGCTCTACAAACAAGCTCTACTAGGGGCCCCTTAGATCTCTCAGAGTCCAGGCTAAGCATTTCAGTATCCACAAAGAAGAAAATTACTGCCTTATTACGTTATGTAATCTGATTAGCCCAGATTACACCCAACATTTTGGATCTGACTTGAGCACAACTGTGTATTTTGACAAAAAACAAGTGACCAGTAAAGCACAACGGGTTCTGCCTGTAGAAGTGCAGAACTGCAATAACCTCCCACTACCACATTCCATAATGCAGGCTTTAGTGGAGCTGTTCAGCGAGATGAACACTAACATGCATTCCTAAATCACTGAATAAAACCACAACATAATAACGTGCATCCAAAAGAAAAAAAAAAAAAAAAAGCAGCAGAGATGTCATACACTTTCTGTTTCCAAGTGGTTCCCCTAAATTGGCAGACAAAGCATTAAAATTTTACAGCCTTACCCACACGTACTTGCATTTTGCAGAAGGCTTTTTTGTTAGGAGGGAAGGAAACTAGAAGTTTATATTCTAAAACTTCAAAGGGAAGAAATTAGAAGATTTTTGGGTGGGAGAGGAAGGAAATTATAAACTTTCAGTGGAAATGCACACTACTAGAGAACTGAGCAAATTTAGGAATAAAATGAGGAGAAATCACTTATAAAATGGTTTCTAAACTTCAAAGTGCTACAACACTGGATACAACCTTTCAGAATATTTAACCTGAATTTCAGCAGTTGGCCTTCAATACATTTCCAAGCATATCTAAAACTTCCAGTGGAATATAAGAAGCATTAGTAGGGATAGACAGGTTTTTCCAGAGTAACTACCACTTTAATTTGGATGCAGTTTGCTGGTGTGTGACCATCAGTGGGAACCATCACAGGTCCTAAAAGGAGCATGACCTAGTGGTTAGCAGACAATGAACAGAGGAGAATATGTTACCTACCTCTGCTGCTCTGCATCCTCCTCTCTCAAAATGCCACAAATGAAGTTAAATCCTAAACTATTTTTAGCTTGAAATTTGCTGTTTCTGTTACAAACAGGAAAACGGGGTTTTATACTAAAACCCCAGAGCTTTCTCCTCCCTTCAAATGCAACAAAAAGATATTAACACCCCCTTCATATCTTGGCCTGTTTCCATCTTGCCTGCCTCCTATGGCAACTATAAATTATTCTTTCAGATTATCTGAGGTTCCGGGGGGGGAAAAAAAGCAGCACTGGGTAGACTATGACACAACCATAGTTACATGAATATGAAGTGATTAACAGGACAGGCAGCATCGAGGAAGTTATTTCTTAAGAATACCTTTATACAGAATGTGACACTGGATAATGAAGAACAGTTCAACAGCAGAGTAACTACCAGAGGGCAGAGATAAGGAAGGCTGTGTGATATTCAGAGAACATTATAAAACCTGGAAGTGTACTTGCATATAATTGCATTTAGGGATGTGAAAAGGCAGAGGAACTAAAAGGACACATGAGGTTTTTTTTTAAAAAATGACTGATGCAAAGTAATTTTGAAAAAATAGAGGAAAGGTCTGCCTCTGTTGGACAAAACTGGATAATGCTACAGATCTCTACAGATCTGAAAAACCTAGCTGCAGGAAATACATCAGACTGAAAGATCAAGGGGAGAATTAATAACATTTTATATTAGTCTAGTCTCAACAAGTGTTTTCTGTATTTAGGAGAGAATGACTGCATCATCCAGAACAAGCAGTGCCACTCTCCCAAAATGAGCCTTTCTCCCCACTGAGTACTGAAGAAAAACAAGGGAGACTAAGCTTAGGAAATACATTCAGCTGTAGATGGAAGAAGTAATGCTCATCAGACTTGGTAAAAAAAATACAATCACCTATTCGGAACTACTTTTCTTGTAAAAGTTATGATTCATAACAAACACTAGCTTGATACTAATTCAGGGACAATCATATGAAAAAGTCTGCAACTCTGCAACTTAAGGTCTCTTAAGGATAAACTGTCTTAAGACACTCAACTGCTTAGTGCAATCGGCGGTACCCGAGTCCAGGGGAATACGAGTGGAGAACTGCACAAACTTCAATCAGCTATTTTATTCCAGCAGTCACAGACGTTAACATAGAGCCTACAAAGAACACCAACAATATACACAGGAATAGAGTTGAGACACCAAAGTCCATCTCATACAGCTCCTCCAAAGGATGCAACAGAACCCAAAAATAGCCCTTAAAGCCCCTAACAGCTTGGAGAAGAACCAAACAGAATTACCGAACAGAAACTGACTTCTGTGCAATCCAGCCAAAAGTACATATAACAAACCAAGGAGTTTCTGTCAGGATCTCTTCTGAAAGTATTCAACAACCAGTTTAGTACTACACAGAAATAATAAAGCACTGGGTCCCCATTCTCCACCCTCCAAAAAAATATCTTATAGAAATACACTTACATGAATCTACTCTTCATTGCTGTGATTTAGATGCACTGCATTCTTTTCTCAGTGATGCAACCAAGAGAACGGATTTGTCAAGCAGATTTTTTACATTTTATTTCAGTAGATTAATACTTGTTAAGTGTTGCATTGCTTAAGCTTTGTTGTACAATAATAGCTAAGACCAAATTAAAACTGAGATCTGGATCACATATAACTGAAGAAGTTTCAAATGAAATTTCTGTAGGAAATCAAAAGTTTGCCTTGCTCTGCACAAGATGCTTTAGTAGAAAATCTCCAGAGTTCTCTTCTAATCCCTGTTAGTCTTTAATTCTGTTCTTCTATTCTGCCATTTCGTACATGCTACCCCACATGTTCATAAAGTCCACCTGACCCACTCTTTCCTAATCAGCTACTGAAGATCTCTCCCAGCAATAGAAACTGCAGCAGCAGCAGCAGCTGGAGCTCCAGATCTGGAGCTATAAACATTGGGAAAAGAATTGAAGCTGGATATTTTTACTCCCTCTGTGTGATCAGTAAATTACTTCTTTAGAAATAGGCCTGTGGACAAAATACGTAAGGTAGATTCCTTTTCCCTGATTATTTTTGCTGGTGTTTAGCTGAGGAATCTTCACTGATATCAAAACAAAAGCAGTCAAAAATATGGTCTCAGCTCTTGTTCTTGTTGATAGCCATAAGACTGTTCACACCCACAAAAAGAAATTTCTCCAACAGCTTTACTGTAACATCCAATCTTTTGCTGCTTTCCTTGAATTAAAAGTAGTTTCTGATGGCAGGTTTACATTAAAAGGCAACTTCTTTTCTAACACTGTGACATCATACTGTTTCCCACCATGCTTGGAAAAACTTCATTTTTAGATTCCAAGGGAAGGATTACAAGACTGGAAACAAATTTCTAGCTTGCATGATTTCAGACTTTTTGGGAATTCCTTGCACACTCCACATTTGCAGTGTAATCTTCTCTACTCCATTTGGTGGGAGAAATGTGCAAGGTCTCCATGGATTTGCTCTGAAAGTCTGCCCATCACCCTGGAACAAGAGTACTATAGGAAGGTGAACTATGGCTCTTCTCCCTCTTTGCAGGAGTCACTGATTGGTCCCAATTCTTCAATTAAAATATTACTCCCTTTTGCCTACTCAAGTTATCTTGAATGATCCTTAATCCCATCACGGAGCTTCCTCAGCACTCCCTGAAGTCTTTACCTATTTCGGACGCCTCAGGCCAGTTTCTGTAAGGAGCTGAACAGCGGGGCACCTGTGTAAACATTATAAAATACTTCTCTGTTCACAGTACTAAACGCAGCAGATTTTCCAGATTCTACTGCAGATTGATTTGCCCATGTCCACATTTCCCATTATCAATTTAGCAGTGGAAACTGCCTGGGGGAATTAACAAACCCTTACCCAAGGCAGACGTAAGTCACTGCGCTCACTATGACTTCATCAGGTAAAGGGCAGCAAACAGAACTTCTGGTAGGGAAACAACAAACTGGACACCAGACAAAACTCTCTCAGTGTCTAATGACTTATTACCCATTATTTGGAATGTATTTACCTTAAAAAAATTAATTCAATTAAAAGTGCTGATACAATTACAAGGGACAAAATGCATTTTAGACAAACTGTATTTTAAGAAGGTATATAAAAGAGCAGAGAGCATAGACTTCATTTTACACAATAGAAAAGGCTCTGTGTCATTTGCAGACAGTACTTGAAGAAGAGAGATTTATTCATGCATGAGGAGGAATGAGAAAAGAGATGAACAAGGAAATGTTTTTATGAAAACATGGCACTTCCATTTTGGAAAAAGTGGAACTACTATTATAGGGATTTAAGCATTGTGATATAAATATGACAGAGCAAAACTCAAGGCAGCATAGGGGAGGCTGAAGAGAAAGCCCAACTGATGAAATAATCATTGTTTGGGGAAGGACATCAAAAGAAGGACACAGAAGCAGCACAGGGGTCTGTCATGCAAGCTCTTCAAGAAGACAACAGAAAGCAGAAACAAAATCACAGGTCTGTCACCCTGAGTTCCTCAGTTTCTCCATGTTTTACTGCTGTAGATAAGAATTCTCAGGCATGTTCTGTAAATATAGCCACGTTTTGCTAACCGGTCTCAAATGTTTGCATTCTTTCTCCTAAGGCGGAGACATTTGATGGACTTTTCCTTTGACCAGTGTGATTTGAAGGTGGTCACTTCATCTTCCAATCCACGGGTATTCTCAAAAAGATATAAATAAAACGTGAGCCCCCAAGGGGCAAGCCATTTTGGCCCGAACGTGAACCCAGACTCCTTGTCGTTCTTTCGTCTCCAAGTGCGACACAGGTCCTAAGAATTTTGTATATATAAACACACTTCTGATCCTTTTCTTACCTATATGGTCCTTGAAAAAGTTAACCCTGGGACTGAAAGATCAAAGCCTTTTCTTACTGGTTTTCTAACACATGATAAAATTAAAATACTTAATAATTGTAATGAACCTGTCATTGCAATTACACACCCTCATCAGGAGCAGAAAACATACATACAAACGAAGGAAATACTGACATTTTAGATTTCCCATCTATATCTACTAGGTTTATTAAGGCAATTTTGAATGAAAGAGTATTATAAACACAGAAGAATCAACATTAGGAAACGAGCCTCAAACTCTGTTTCCAGGCTAATTGTGTAAGGGAGGAGACACTAAAGAGTCAGTTTACAAGAGCAGAGTTGAAGATAAAACTTAGGATTTATCAACGTGAATGCAATTACAAGCATAACAAAACTGGTTTCCTGGAAATTCATGCATCAAATGCAACAGCACATTTTAATTTATGAATCTGTAGACTTCATATCATCATGATAAATGGATGACAGTAATTTTTAAACTTAATGTCAGTGGCTTGTAAAGATTAATACCCACATTCTTCCTTGCATAAATTAACTATCCAAAACCAATAGGCTGAGACTGATTCTCTGTTCCTACAAGGTGTAACAAATCCATGAACAACAGTATCCTCATTTATAATGTTTCATAATTACAATGACTTTTTTTACACAAGTCATTAACTCTTGCTTTCCTTTATAAGGAACAGACCAACTATTTGCAATCAGACCTCTTTTTCACTTGTAGAGCCCTGATTTCATCTGTTTTTTTGTTCTGTAGTGCTATTTTCCTTTGAAAACAGTATCATATATAAACAGCAAGAATAAAACACAACTGAAACAAAAAAAATCCAATTTCAAGAAGATACGCAAATCTGAAAAGGAAAGACCAATACACTTAAAAAAAAGAACAGCATTTTGTTTATTATTAGATGTCATTTATAAGAACTTAAAAAAACCCAAACAACAACAAAAAACCCCAAACGAAACAACAACCAAAAAAACCCCCCAAAAAAACAACAAAAAACCCCCACAACCAACCTTCCAAATGCTCACATTTCTCCTTCCCTGAGTGCCAGTGGGACAGGCAGGACTGTCAGAAATATCTGACCTATCAATCAGTCAGAGAAGAAATTTAAAATAAACTTTAAAGTAGGCAATTCTCTTGTACAATGCAGTTTTGAATCACCAGACCCTCTAGGGAAGGTGTGTTTACTCTATTTCCTAAAAGCATCCTGTAACTTTGAATGTAATCCTGACACTCCAGGACAAATAATTTCCCTCACCGCCTGCAAACTCAGCCAATCCAACTCACAAGTGAAGAGCTGACGCGCTGACACAGCACAGAATCTGCTCTGAAAGAAATATGTTCTTTAAAAAGGTACTTTTCCGCCCCGCATGCCCATGTTGGCATGTGATGTACAATACTATTTTCTGTAGAAAAAACACGGCCATTGAATATCAGTTCTGGAATTCCTTTCCTCTCAAACACAATGCAAAATCCTCAATGCACGTTATCTTTCCTAATTACCGAGTAATTTGCAAAAGAGGGTAGATACCATCTTCTATTACATTTCTAACTTTGCTATTCAGACAGAGCAATATACGAACATTTTAATCCCTCAGAACACAGTAATGGTGCTAATACCCTGTGGAGCAGACCAAGAGTGGCTTGCACTGCTCCTTACAATTACTCCTAATAATTACTTCTTTGTACATGAGCTAATAAAAAAAAAAATCTTCCCAAAGCAAAAAGGTGACACTGCCATAGAGAAACATCTTCTCAACAGATCACTTAAGAACAAGCATGACACCTGAAGTTTAAACAAATTAAATTAACATGTGCCAAAGGGTTCCAAAGCTTACGGAAGACATTCTACACACAGTTTAAAGCAAATATAGGAATGTTTACCTTTTTTGGACCTCATGACATGCAGGCCTACACATCAGTGCTACGTGAATTAGTTTCTGCTTTTACTTACTGTGAAATATTGTCAATCATTCAACTGTGTTCAACCAAAGAATGTAAAATACACTGAAAAGCCAGGAGTCTTCTCTGAAATGAGCAGCTGCCCAATGACAGATTTTTCTTTTGCACAATTATTATTGGAATGCTTAATTTTACTCTTCAAGTCCAAGAAATTTTGAAAAAAAATCTCTGAAATGTGCCATTTCAATGAATCATAGCTGTATAGATAAAAAGAAACATTTAGCTCAATGGATTTGACTGAAGATTTTTAACCTACTGTCAAATCTCCCCGAGTTTTAAAGAGATTCATGTATTTTATTCATTAGCAATTGACTTGTTTCATCTCTTTATTAACAGCTTTAGTTATACCTGCATAAATTTCAGGAAACTTCAGAAACAGGAAAGATTTGCACTATAAGCAAGAGGCAGGTTCATAAAGCACTTCCATTAAAGGCTAACTCACACAGGGAGAAAATAATTCTCAGGTTATGCTTCTCTGTACTAAGATGCTGAGATACAGCAGGAGAGTAACTCTATGAATAATGAGGCCACACTACTTGCAGTAAATTCTTCTACACTCAGACCTAAGTCACCTGCCAGGTACACCAGCTGACCTTGTAAAGCAAGGAGAACTTGCCCGCCCCAAGGAAAAGTCTGTATCCCTCATCAGCAGGCCACAAAGGGCCTGAACAGCCATCTCTGCTCATGCTTTTTGCACTGTAATATCCACATCCTGATCATAAGAAAAAAACACCACTCAGTTACTGGGACTCCACTCCAGCAGTTTCCAGTACCCACAGTGAAGACCCAAATATTTCTGAAGATAGCAAATAAGCTTTCGAGCAATGAATACCCAAGCTCTGCCTCCTTTTAGGCAAAAGCCTACCCACATGTTTAATGAGCAAAGCATAACTTGGGAATATGAACATAGTTCTGACTTCACTTACAAGGGTTTCAAACTACTGACATGTGCAGAATCACTCATGTTTCCTACTGCTGCATAAACCAAATAGTCCTAAACAAATAGAACTAAGCCCAAAGGACGTGCCCAGAGAGCAACGGGCAAGCACAGGGCCCACTGACCATACAGGTACACAGGAATTAAACCACATTTAATGAAGATGAGAAATTTTTCCTTCTTTCCATGTTATGCTACTTTAAGAGAAATCAAAAAAGTAGAATTATACAAATTTACACGTACTTCACAACATAAAGATTTCTAAACTACGCATGTGAAGGTGTATTTTAGCAGCAACAACACAAAAAACAGGCACCGTGCAAGTGAAATGCTTTTGTTGAATACTTTTCATCAGTGAGGGCAGAACCTTACTTCAGAACTGGAATCTTTTAACTGCAAAAATGAAACAAATGTTTTCTGTCTTCTTTTTAAATGCTGAAGACACTCACTACTTCAGCAAATACAGTTTATTACCCAAGGCCTCTTCCCTGAAGAAATCTGTAAGTCCATTTTGAGTGACAGATACCTGTGACTGAAAATTCCAGAAATTCTACTGTGCGTTCCACAGTAACTGGAACACAGGGTATCACAGGAACCTCTTGTTTAAGGTATATGCACAGGGATATGCAACTTCCTTTCCTTGGAGACTTCTCAGAGCTGCAAAGAGGATTTGAAACTGTGGAGGTAAATGAAGCTGGGAGGATGGGTCAATGTACCCCTGTCACACCTACCTGGCCAGCCCCAGGGGCTTCTGCCCAGCTCTACACTGTGCACAGCAGGAATATCCACCGGGAGGGGACATGTTAAATAGCAGCAATGGTTTCACAAATCCATATACAACCTCACCTTTCACTAGTTTCCTATTGAAAAGTGATTAAAAATTTTCCAAGGATATAAAAGAACAATTGGATTCTGAAAATTATCATACCTGATACAGCAAGGAAATCATCAATACTTGTTATATCATCCACAGCTTCAGTAAGAACACGGATGTGATTCTCCCATGTACTCCTATACATCTCCATGTTGTTTTTCACAACTTGACTTTTTGGTCTGGCAGCAAGAGCTAAAGCAGCATTAATAACCTGTACCAAAAATAGACAAAACCAACTAAATAATTATTTCTTCAGAAATCAAATTCTATCTTTTACTTAACATAGCAAAGCAGAATTCCTGTTCCCCAGACAAAAGCTTTGCTCAGCTTTTGGTTCTGTTCTCAAGCAGAAACGTCAGTCAGATGTTGCTTCCGCCAACTTCCATTTTAGCTTCGTAAATTAAGAAGCTGATGGAATAGGAGAGCAAAATCTCAACATTTTATTTTTAGCTGGAGAACTCATACTCTTCCAGTTTGCAAGACATCAAATACAAGGAGGTTTTTACTCACGCACACTTCAGGCACACACTTACCAGAACAGCAAACAGTGCTTCAGTTCTGAGTTTAAGCTCTTTAACATCAAGAGCTTATTACGGAGTATCTCCATTGAAAGAGAGACTATCAGCCTCTGCCATGTAAAAGTGGGAGGTGTTGCCAGGACAACAGGTGTGTCTTTCAGGATCAGAGGCACTGGACATAACACATACTACACCTAGATAAAAGCAGCAGACTGATAGTGCTAAATCAGTTCAGACTAAAACCAGAAATTATATAAACATGAAGAGGGTAGATATTAATCATTTTCAGAGAAGACTAACTGAAGATGCAAACACTGGATCCCAAAGTGATTATTTCTACAGATACTTCTTCAGTCAATTAGCTAGAGAGGTTTTTTCCTAATATGGAAGTTTATTGATGTTATATACATAAATATTTTAAAATTAAACTAACACATACGCCACGTAGAAGTTGAACATTAACCTTTTTTCTGAATACTGCTTATTTATCAAGGGGAGAATGACTTAAAGACAACAAAACACAGAATAAAAACAACATACTCTTGTTGCTGAGCATGGGAGAGAATTAAAAAGCACAGGAAAAGCAGCAGGAAAAGAAGACTAAAACCAACATCCCAAATAAAATATATTACAAGTTCTCCTTCGCTTTCTAAAAAAGGAAGAACCGTTCAAATTGCACATTGGTCCTGGAAAGAGTCATAAAAAGACTTTGCAAAATACCTTAACAGACCCAGATATGCTGGTACAGTAACAACGAGAATTCTGCCTTCCCCATTTTGGTCAGCTGCGCTCCTGACTTGCTAACATTATAGTACAGGAAAAGAGCAGAAGCTCTAGTACTGCCAGGGCCAAAAGGCATCAAAGTTGGCATCAAACAGGCATCACCTACATACTGGGGGACATTTTTAGAAAAGTGGGGATACAAGTTGTAATTAATAATTTTTCCAATTCTAACTGTAAACATTTGAAAACATTGGAAAGCGGGTTTCAAGCAATCAGCACATATATTTCTGTCCAAATCACATATTTTTAAGATAAAAAATAAGATTCACAGCACAGCCAGAAAGTCAGCGCAGTGCCAATCCCTGTACAGTTGCACACACGGTATCACCTCCAGTTTCTCTATTACGATAGCAATAGCCAAGATACCTAACTTTCCACATGCAGTGCAATACATAAAAGCCCATTTCTGTTTGGCTCTCCAGCAGCTTCCCCAACACTTTTAAAAGTAAGAAATTTGCAGGAGTTGAAGCTTTAACTGTTTTCATTCCTATCACGCTTGATCCAATTTCACAGGATCAATTTTCTAAGCCAGGGGCTCAAAATTTCACCTCAATAATTCTTAGGTCACATTGGTCCTGTTTTGATTCATCACACTAACTCGTTTAGGTTTTAAAATGTGTCCATCAAGACTGAAATACTAAACAGGTAATTTATAACTGTTCTGTTTAAGCCTCTAATTAGATATTAACTGAAAGTCAAACTCTATTTCTGGTTGAATACAATAAAGTTTTTTTCTTACTGCATTTTCTTCTTTGTTTTGGTAGAGTTACCACGTTGGCTCTGCCAAGAGTAACAATGAGACAGTGCAAAAAGCTGTTTCAGTATCAGAACCAGCATTTATTATCTTGCCAAAGATATTTTGGCAAAATAATTTATTCTCTCGCCAAAGTCAATAAAGAGGTAAACTGCTTGGGAAGATCACCAAAACTGTTACAGATTGTAGCCAACTTTATCAGATGGGTGGGTGCATTTAGAAATCCTGATGACTCCAGGTATCTCTGGAAATGAAGTCCCGAAGCCTGCAGTAACTACAGCCCAGGCAGGGAGGCACCCTTCTCTAACAGCACAGAGGCTGCACTGGCACCTCTGATGGGCTGAGGCTGCACAAGGGCTGCAAACCGTCACCTCCAACCACCCCAATAACACAAACCAGAGCATTTACCTAAGGCTTTCCTCAGGAAATTTACAGCTACAAGTTAAAATCCGTTCCATCCCACACAAAGGCAGCTAATCCTGAATTAAATATTAAAGGTGACACTATTCCTTATGGTTCCCCTGGTAAATTGCTCTAATGCTTAATAGCCTACTAAGAAAAGACTTAATTCCACTTTGGATAAACATGGCTTCCACAAGTGTGGAAACAACTCATTGAAAAACATACCACAGAACAACTCAGATTGATAGTAATGAAATCAAAATGCTGTCATGTCTAAGTTGCAGAGCACACTATAAACCACATATCTTTGTCCTGCCTGGGAACCATGTCAAAGTACAAGACTTATGAGCCAAGCAAGGCTGCTGAAGTTTGCCTAAGCACAGATCTACTGTGAGCTTTGTTCTATCTGGAACTGTCCCAAAGCCATGATCCACACCATGCATGGTTCAGACTGCGTACTCTCAATCTGGCCTAAGAAACTTGCAGACATACATTGTCACATAAGTAAAATGGAGACTTTAAACCCTTTTCTCCTGTAAAAAGAAGAAAAAAAAATCAAAAAAGGAAAAGAAAACTTCACACCGGGACACAGTCTCACCAAGAGACAGAGTTGAAAACGCCATTTTCTTAGGCTTCATGAAGTTTATTAGCTTTTCTACCTCATTCCAACTATCATTCATGGTGTAGATTTATCATCTGAATCAGCCTCAAGAAACAATGAGAGCAAAACTCATCAGAAGTCTCTGTTTCATCACTGCTTCCTGATCTAAAACAAGGTTAACATTTGTAACTGGCTAATTAAATATAGCTTTATTCTACCTTATTACAGCATATTAGGCTGTTCAAATTCCATTATTACTTTTCCCCCATTTGTATTTCTGCACACAAATCTCACAGTTCAGGTTACCAGAAAGCTGGTACTACTCCTGCTCACTGCTGGGGCATTTCACTAGGAGCTAAATTGACAGTTTTCAAATAAATCCTTGGACTTGTGAGCAGAACTTAGGCAAGGACAGCATCTGCTATTATTAGCTGCACAGCAGTAATATCCATATCTCTTCATCAAGAACATCATACTCTATACATTCCATCAAATGAAAACCAGTCTCTAACAGAGCAGTGATTACACAAGTTGAGAGAAGCCTGAGGACAGAGCAAAATGATGACAGTAATAAGATAATCCCACCTTCTATCTAACTTCTGAACAGCTGGTTGCTACACAAAAATACAGGTAAGTTAAAATGAAATCTGAGGTGTGCATAGGACATGCAGCTCTCAGACGTACTCCTGTCCATAACAGGCTAAAACAGGGCACGTGGGAGGCAGAAAAAGGAAACACCAAGACCACGACAGGACCACAAGCCCACACCTGGACACTGTTCACGCAGTCAGCTTAAGACTATGGCACAGGTACTCCTTTACTGCAGAAGTAACAACTTGGAGACAACAGACATGCATCCTGTCACACGGGGCAGGGAAGCAGCGTTCAGTGAGATGGTGCCTTTAGGGAAGGATGAATCATCCAGCCCAAGGTCAGGCAAAAGGAGACAACCCAAGAGTAAAAACGGTGTATGCAGGGTTCGATTAACATTACAAGAAAATACTTTTACAGTCTTTCAATTAAAAAAACAAGGAAAGAAGCAATGGCAGAGGTCTGTTGTGGCAGTGACCACAGCAGAAGAAACTACAAATTTCTTAGAAATTAAATATAAGGATAGTCTAAATACCAAAAACTGTTAGCCCCTTTAACCAAAACAAGAAGAATATCTTAACTAATAGCTTGAGTTCTGTTTGGTGATTATCTTTCTTTTCAGATGAACAGGAGCTGGCCACCCAGCTTTACATTCATTTACACATCCAGCAGATTAATTTCCAACAAAATTAGGTGGGCAAATACACCAACTTGACACAGTAACAGCAGAGCCAAGTTCAGTCAAATATTTCTCAAATATTCTTGAGACGTTTACCTCCAAGAACAGAAGGGTCAGTTCTGCCCTAGTGTAAGCTACTACAGCAAAGCTGAAAGAGCTCACCCCAGGATAACACCATTCAGAACTTGACCAGAGTTTTGCTACAGGAAGGTGAAACTTCGTAGCTCCACATTTTATTGCTAAAGAAAGTAAAACGGAATGGTCACATTCAAGGTGCAGAGTACATCAATATGTCATCTGAGTATCATTTCTAGAGATCAGAATTCATGTCTTTGTTTAAAATCAAAACTATCCCATGCATCTTACACTGATCCCAATTAAGTTATGTAATGTGACCAGTTTCTAAGCATACCTGAACAAAAGAATCGATGTATGTACATGGATAACACAATAAAACACAGAAAACCAGTTTCTGAGCTTTTAGAAGGTGGATTTTTTCCAAGCTGTTAGTAAACTAAACACCTCATGCTACATCACAAAAGAAATTGCACTTCTTGGGAGTAAGGAGGAAAACTCATTTCCAACTGGTTTTGACTGAAGAAAATCTGAGGCTTTTCTTCCTTCTTCCAAAAACAGTCACCTGAACGTCTAAAAACCAGTCTTGCAGCTGGGGTGGAGTAACTTACTCATCATGACACAGTCTGGGAAGCGGCTGGCTGGGGGGCAGCTCTGCTGGAAAAGGACCTGACACCCTGCCCTGTATCAGCAGCGTTCCGCAATGAAAGCTGACAGCACAGCGGGCTCAAAGGGCACAGCCACGGCGGAGCAGAGTAAGAGGTGACACTTGCTGGATCACACCTAGAAAACCATGTCCAGTTTTGGGCTCTCTGATACAAGAGTAAGTAAGGCACGTTCAGCAGAAGGCCACCAAGATGGTTATGGGCTGGAGCTCTTGCCCACAAGGAGGGAGAGAGAACTGAGCTCTTTCAGCCTGGGGAAAAGGTGGCTTCAGAGGGCCCCAAGACAGCCCTTCAACACATAGGGGATTACCAAAATGGCAGAGATAGGCTCTTCACAGCCATGCATGGTGGAAGGGTATTCTGACAGCAGTCAGACACTGAGGGAGGAGCTGACGAGAGACAGCACAGATGCACACAAGAGCAATTTCACACCAAGGTCAGTCAAGCTGTGGAACAAGTCTCCCAAAGAGTTTGTGCAGTCTCTGCCCTTGGATTTTCAACACTTGACTGGTCAAAGTTTAGGGAAAGGTCAGAGTTCAGTTTGAGCATTGAAACAAACAGCTGGGAGCAAAAGGCTGTACACATCCTGACTACCGTTGTTCTGAAAAGCAGTTACAGAATCATTATATGATTAACACTGACAACAATTCCTTCTGGGGCAAGAGTGACTCACTTCCCCAGGGTAATCTAAGAAAGGTAATAGAAACAGTAACAAAATGTAACAACACCATGACAGGACTTCCTAGGTCACTACTAGGACACAAGGGTCCTACTAAAGAAATCACAGAAACATGCTGGCAGTCTGTCATTTTTGTTCTTTTAACACAAAATCATGGGGAACTTCTTTCTGTCAAGCTGTGCCTTGTATTTCTCTTAACACAGTGGGAGAGCTTAAATATCCAGATATACCCAAGCTCTGCAAAAAAAGTGTATCTATTTACTACTAACTCAAAAAAAAAAAATTGGAAGCAAAAAAAATCCCACCATAATGGTAAAAAGATGCAAGGATATGTGACACTGTTGCTTTGGCATCTGGCCTATGAAGCGATTACAGCAACACAGATATGAAAAACCCCTAGCAATTTAAAAGCTTTGAAAGTTGAGTATCTTGGATACAACATATTTAATCATAAAACACACTTCAGTCAATAGAAATAAATAAAAGTGAGGTCATGTTGATAACAGCTCTAGACAATACAGACACATTCTACACAAGGGCTAAGTGCATTACAAGAGTAAATAAAGTCCTGGCTATATTTGTTAATAAAACCAACTTTAATTGTTTTATCAATTCAAAAGGTGAAATCTAGCCCCCACTGAAAACAGCTGAAAGTAGTTGCAAAGTAAAGGGAGATTGTTTAATCATTATAGCAAAAGTGACATATCAAGACAAAGCAAGATTGTACTTCCACAAGAAACTTTCACCCATTTCTGAACACAGGAGAATTTCCATCCATAGCCCACTCCTCTCCTCACAACATCCTGGAAAATGCTATCTCAGCAGCATTATCTAGTACTGATAGTTACAAGGAGATAAGCATACAGGTGATACATGACCATAAAGTTTCACATTATGTTCAAGATTAACACACCTATTGCTTCAGACAGAGATTCAAAAATCCAACGAGAAACGATGCAATAATAAGAACTCAGCAATCTCTAAAATACTCAATGCAGTGGTGGAAACAGTTAGAACAAATTATGATCCAAGATTAAATTTCAAACTCTTATTTGCAATCTCTATTTTGGCAGAACTAGTATTTAAAGAACTTACTCAGATTCTTTCTCCTTTCCCACAATTTAAAGCAGAAGGAGGGATCTCGCTCAAGGTACTTGGTTTAATAGTGAACATGCTTGACTATGTTTGGTAATAAGTTTGGTAAGTTACATGTGGGTTTACTTGTTCTGAGATTATGAGGCAACTTGAAGCTCTGAAAAAAACATCAGTGAACAAAGAGTTATATTACCTCACCTTCAAATCTAGCAAAGGCCTTCTCGATACCAACAATTAAGGGGAGATTTAACTTCTACATGATTATTAGAAGCTACTGGCCAAGGAACTTGTGACTAAATTAAGAGCACACAGGTAAAGCAATCCCTCAAGAACAAACAGAACTGTGGGCAAGGGGGTAAGCCAGCAATTCTACAAACATTATTGATGCGATACACCAGGCAAGAAATTAAACAAAATTCTGCATGGCTTTATCTCCTGGTGTCTGGGCAGTGGCTTCCAGTGACACACAGAAATGTTATTATTACACTGGGATAAATTTTTTGTATTTTATTAAAACAAATTGTCATTTCACTCAAAAGCACACCTTCCAACATAGACCAGCCCTGCTGAGAGGCACAATGCACTCTTCAGGAACAAAATCAAACCAAACCCACACACACCAAGAAGTCCTCTATAGCTCTGCCTACCCCGTACACATCTGTGTTTTGGTTTTATATAGGGACTACGTGCACATATCTGAATGCATTTGGAACCCTTCTACAGAAAAGGCACACACACTTAACTTTGACAAAACAAACATTCCCATTATTTTAGTTTAAAATGCCACAAAAGCACTGAAAATGGTAGTTAAATATTCAGTATTTACATTTGGGTGGATAGTCTCTTTATTATTTGGAGACAGACAACAGAATAGGCTGAACACTTAAAGACTGATTCTTAAATCCATCCAACAGCAGTTTCCTTCCAGAACTTACTCACTTGACCTGACAAGTGAAGCAGACAGCAGAACCCAAAATATGCTGGGCTTTTTTTGCAGGTTGGATTGCAGGTGTTTGATGTGCATGGAATCATAATTTGTTACTTTCACTTTCTTTATTTCGCACTACTGAAACTCAAGTAAGGAGAATAAACAAACACTTCTGTTTCTGCCTTGTTGAATACAGTGTCTGTAAGTGACCCAGGAAAGGTTTTGGATAGAATAGTCAAAGGTATGGGGATGGATTGCACAAATCCCCTAGTTTATTCCAAGAACTGAAAGTGCATTTTTTGACTCAACCGAAAAAACACTGCTCTTCCAACTGTATTTTTTTGTATTAGCTATACATCCATTATCCAGGATCTCACCTAGGATCCAGAAAATCATAACACCGGGCAATTACTTTAAATAATTTTAGCTACAGTTTGAATGTTCTAACTAAACAATTATTTTCTTTGTAGCCACGGTTTGTATATATGGGGGACAATTAGATTCTGCTCAGAAAGCACAGAACACCCAAGTTTATCAAGCCTTGAGTAATGCATTCTCAAATAAAATTTTGATTTCACGATAAGCATATTCTTAAAATGAAAGGCTAAAATAATCCTCAAGACTTACTGATACATGCAAGAGGAAATAAAAAAGAAATATTCTGAGTTCCACTTATAATGGTTTTGAGTATAAAATAACAAAACACAACATCGTGGAAGTTATATCTTCAACAGCGCTCCATCCGGAACTGGAGCTCAGCTACCTGCAGTTTACTACAAACATATTTACCTTTGAGTTCCAAGTCTCTTCATGCAGCAAAGCTTTTTAGAGATGTAAACCTTTTCTACATTTTCTTAGGCTGTGTAAATGCTCCATCACAGCACACCAACAGTACCAACTACATAGGGATAAAGCTTCTTCCCACCAGGGCTAGCTGGGTTTGCTGATCAAACTGGGATAAGCCATGCCATCACCAGCACATATCACACTCCTACAGCTACGGTACAGCTTCTCAGAGGATGCAGGCACAAAGAAGACTCTCCAGGGAATTATACAATCTGAGGACTTGATCTCAAAAGGTGTTCAACATAAAATGCCTATGTCTAAATACAACACCCATAATTATCAATCAAATTAGTTGCATACTAAAATTACAATATAAAACTGAAGCTTATGTCATTAACCTTCTGTTTACTGGATTTCATATCCAAGTAAATCTTTAGTCCAATTTATAATGTAATGCATATAAAACAGAAAGGTCCGTAGGGACTATTCATTCATTTACCAAACTTTAGAGAGATGAAATAAAACTGCAATGGAACTAGAACAATTGCAGTGTAACAACGCTACAGTTACAGTCCTTGAATATTTGGTAAGATGAACACACATATGGATTACATGTATAAACTGGAGGAGGGGGGAAGGACATCAGTAAAGCTCAACATGTACAACACAACCATTGCTTCACATACGTTTTAAAGTATATTATGCAAAATCCCAACCAAAACAGCTACAAGAAAATAAAAACAACCTACTAAATAGGTGTTAATTAGTTCCTCATTCCCTCTTGGGATTTCTAACAAAACCATCACCGTTACAAACAAAACTCTTTTCAGTTAATTATCTAAATGCCAGTCCCCTACATTTCCAGTAGTATCTATGAGCTATGGTACAGTCTGAGCTGAAGAAATGAAGAGATGAAGCCTACCTGACACAAAAACAAGTTACTGAATAGAGAGAGCAGAAAGCTTTAGGAGAGTTACACAGAGACAAAGACATGGAGGTTGAAAATCCATAATGTGCCTCTGGAAAGAACAGAAATAATCTGGTGATAAAGTGGGACTTACAGGCACCCTCAAGGATATTCCATGTCACTCATGCAGCAGACAAGCTCCAATTTTTCACCTGTTTCTGCCACAGTCAAAGACGTAAGCTGCAGCAAACACTATCATGCCCTTTCTGGTCCTGGAGGTTTTTCCTGTCCTCCCAAGGCCTCACTCCATGCTCCTGGCCCCTCACTGCAGGCTCCAAGGACCTTGCTAAGGCTTTCTTTGCTGCAGCCTACAAACATCCCAATCTTCCTGGGCTGCTCCTCTCTCCCAGTTCAACACAACACAACTGTGAACAGACAAGTAAGCCAACAGCTTGCGCAGACCGGATTCTTCCTCTAGCAGGATTAGTGCCAGAACAACACTTCAGGTGATGTGTTTGTCTTCACTTACAGCAGGACCAGCAATGGAAAGAGCATGCTTGGGTTAAGTAGGAACACTCAGTACTTGTGGTTTAATCCCAGCCAGCAATTAAGCACCACACTTGAAGCCATGCATGCAAGCAAAGGAGAACAAGGAATTCCCATCTTCAAGTACATGTTCAGCCAACCCCAGGAAAACAGGGCTCCATCACTGGTTTTACACACAAAGTCATGTGGGCTTGTTCTGATATTCTTCTTACAGTCACATGGTCAGAATGCTCTGTACGGTACATCCTCTTACTGTCTGGTCAATTAGAGCAAATGCTCCTGTCCAGGGCAACAACCACCATCCTGTTCGCCAGGTCTCATTTCAATTCTTGGGTATCAGAAGCTACATGGGATAACAGCTCAACATTTGAGGAAGTTACTGAAAGGGACAGTTAAAATTCAGAGTAAGGTTATGGCATCCTAGCCAAACATACTGTCCACATCTTTTCCTGCTAGGATGCTAATACCAGTACATTTCGGAAACAAAACACGAAAACTGATACCACCAAGGTTTTCACGGAGCTCTTAACAAACCCCAAATGATCTACAAGTACACATCAAGTTGTCTGTGTAGCCTACAAAATCCTAAGAATAGCTTTGAAAGCACTACAATCCCATGACACACATAATGGCATGACCTTATCTGAAAACCAAAATTTAATTCTCGTCAATTCACCAGGTAAAGATATACTGGGGGAAAATAAGCTTGGTAAACAACACCTGAGATTACTCTGTTTGCAATAGTAGCAACAGCTTTATGATGTAAAAGAAAGCTTTTCTAACTCAGAATAGTAAATCAGACTCTGCCTCCGTGTCAACAATAATGCACAATCATCTAAGAGATACAGGCAGGAAACAAACTGCTGCTGTACTTGCTACTTTTACTATTATTTTCAAAGCCGCTATGACACATTTCCTAACTACTTTTAATTAGAAATTCAGTAAAGCAGGCAGTCAAATTGCCAGGTATTTTTGCATATGAATGCAAAATGTAACACAAAATTCCCTTGCAGATCCTGTTACCTCTCTTTGCCACGTTTAACAACATTATAGCATTGTAGTTTGCACAAAGAAATAATGAAAATACATGAAGGGTAGTCATCCATTGCCTTGAATTTGATGCTACTGCTATAAAACCATTTAAAAGCTCTTTTTAAAATCCTGGAAGCTCAGAGACATGAATCGGCCAACATTGGTAAGATTTGCCCTTTCACCCCTCTCCAGGTCAGATACTCCACAGATTGATGGAATGGCAGGGGCTGGAAGGGACTGCTGGAGGTCAGTCCAGTCCAACTCCCTACTCAAGCAGGGTCACCCACAGCCAGCTGCTCAGGACCGTATCCAGATGATTCCTTTAATATCCTCCCGCAGAGCTGTGCCAGAATTTCCCCAAATCACTGAAGTCTGACCCTGCACAAAGGGAAAAGGTAAGCGTGCAGGGAATAAAAAGAAATTGTTGTGCCTTTGCTTTCCAAGCTCATGCAGAAGGCAGTAGAAATCTCCAGAAAGCTTGTTCCTTAGCTGCAGCTCATGGGACACAGAGGCACATGCAAGAACATGGACCATGCACCATCCTGTCAAACTGTGCAGCTACACCAAACTCGTGCACCTCATCCACTTCCCTAAGTGCTTACCAGACTAAGTGCTTTTATCTGTTCCTCATCTACATCCCTAGGTGACTGCAGGGTGCTGAGCTAGGATCCACATCACACTGCCAGTGTTCCAGCTGGAAAACATCTCCAGGTTAGATGTAAAGCTGGTAACAGAGACGCACAATGCCACACAATAAAGCCATGTCAGATGGATCCATGGATCAATGATTTTAGCTCCTTGCTTTAACAAGAGCGGTAAGTTCCCCTGTCAGCCTGTGCTATTTACACCTCTCCATTACTGCATGCTACAGCTATTTACATTCTCAGCTCTTTACTGCTGTCCACCCCTCTCTTCCAAAAACCATGTCAAACTCCGTCTCTTAACGGAAGTATGAGATTGCTGTCTTGTACTACCCTCCTCCCCAGACTCAGTAGATTTTTTTACCCCCACAAGTCTCTAATAACGATACTTTATTGCCATTATTCCCTTCCTGGCATTTAGCTGTAGGACCATCACCAACAAAATGTAGCATCTCAAAATAACTTATAAATTCAGAAAAAAAGGATGAAGTTGAAGAGATAAAAAAGAAATACCTTTCCAGGAAAAATCCTTTCAAGTTTTAAAGGCAAAAGGAAAAATAAATTGTTTATAAAACATTCATAGCACTTTGGTGCAATATGAATCTACAGCAAATGTCCTCCAGCAACTTTAAAAAACACAATCAGTCTCATGTCTTATGTCCATTGACTGCAGGTCAGGCAAGTAGAGGATAAAACAGGACAGCTTCTATATTGCTACAGAAGCTGAGGCTACTCAGGGTTTGTATTTTTGTTTAATATTACAAAGTGAGAATTTGTTGAGGATTCTATTCCAACACAACAGATGCTGAAGGATGAAAGTTAAGACTGAAAACTTCAAGGCATTTTGTAGTTAATTATTCTCTCTCCAAGTACTATCATAAAAGAGCCAAGCAGTCACAGTCAGCATGAGACTTTCAGGGGAACCTAACAGTAACAGTGGGGGGTTCCCCCCCCCTTCAAACTGTTTATTGGAGAAGTTCAAGCCAAAGCAAACATCTAAGTCTATTTGTACAGAAGCATAAAGTACTGTGCCTTCCAATACATTTTGCTGTTCCACAACTTTAGGATTCATAGTATCCCAATAAGCTTGCTACAAGGTTTTCAAAATAACAAACCTCAATTTCCATAAACTGAGCAAGATAACATCCTACAAATACTGGTGTCAGTACATTCTGCTAGAGGATAAAAGAAAGATTTTTTCCTTGCACCGTTTTCAGTCCTTGTCATATAGCCAGACAGCTGGCTTTGTACGTGCCCCTTTAGTGCAGACTGCCCTTCACATGGACACCGCGCTGCTCGGATGGTACAGAGCCCCATCCATCCAAACAGGATCACACATTGTTGGGACAACTGAGGACTAGACTAACAATTTTTTCCACGCAGTGTCTCCTGGTAGCGAGTAACAACAGCTCTCTACTAATACTGGACATTGCCTTCTCTCACTAAAGCTGTGCCACTGCCAGCTGAAGCTGGCATCAGTCAATCAGTCTGCAGTGCCCCCAAAAGCAGCAACTGCTCCTCCTCTAGACTGCCCTCACTCCTTCCCTTGAGCCAGGCAAGCCTGTTCAGGCATCCACACAGCAAACTAACTGGGCAGCTCACCTGAAGGAAAGCTTAACCTTCCTGCTTCCCAGGTGGATTCACAGCAGTTTCCTGACCCAGACTGCTGAGTAGCTATGTGACTGTTACTCATAAGGGAAGGGGCAGAAATGAGAGCTCGGGAGCAGGGAGGGAGGGAAGTATGCAGCAGCACTGATGCTGTAAGCCAGACCAAACTGGTTGCGGAACCAGGATGTATGAGAAGGAACTAAACATAGACTTCTTGAGCAGTCCTACCGTACATACCAAGGTTAATGACAAAATCCTCATTATCTTCAGCAGCATTGTGTGTGAACTTCACAACATGGTGAAAACCTATGTGAAAAACTTCACCAGAGTAACTTTCCTTTCAGAAATAATATTACTAAGGCACAATACATACTTTTAATTAAACTCTCCACCAAAAGGCTGGAGATGATACCTAAGAAGAAGTCTGATACTGTGGGATACTAACATCTGTTTTCTGCCTTTTAAAGCAGATGATAGAGAACTCACTGATTTACCATGTTCTCCCCCATTACTTCTGCCCTGTATTTGAAGGAAATTGTATTAATACAAATAAAAGGAGATGCCACACAGATAGTTCAACCAAGAAGATGAAACTGCAGTTAAAGTGATATTGTTGAAGTTTTTATGAGGCTAATAAAAAATCTTCTTCAGTGTCCCCCACTATTTAATGTGCCAAAGCAAATAACAAAATGGATGACTGATTTTCTCTC
The DNA here is from genome assembly GCA_013399875.1 of Gymnorhina tibicen. Lineage (NCBI taxonomy): Eukaryota > Metazoa > Chordata > Aves > Passeriformes > Artamidae > Gymnorhina > Gymnorhina tibicen. Next base: position 1,435,379 of record VXAZ01002138.1, read on the forward strand.
ATGAAAGAGTAAATACATAGGAAATGTGAATTGCTAGCTTCAAAACTCCACACCATCATAAAATACATACTTAAGCTTCAATACCTGAAAAATGCAACAGATCAAAAGATCCTGTCCACTGATTAGCTATCAAGTCTCATTTTTGTGAACAAGAATTTTCACGTTTGCTAGTACCTACTTTCTAGAAAATTACACAGAAGAAAATAATATTCATTTATCTGTATCAACAAAAAACAGCTAGACAATTTAAGTGTAAATCAACACATAGCTCAAAGGAAGAGCTAAATTCCTCCATGCATTTTCATAGCAGAAAACCACAAATACAGTGTTTAATTTTGAGAAAAAAATTATAGCACATTCACATTAAAGCCTGAGCAAAACTCATATAGCATAACAAAGTTATGATCATTTTCTAAGAAAGCAAGCAGAGAACACACAAGCCCTGCTTGGAGAGTAGAGCTTCTCAAGTTGGATGTTTGTGTGTGTGGGGTACAGTGCTGTCACTGTTGGGCTGCTGAAGCCTTCCATGACACTTTGCACTGAACTAGAGGTAATCACTGCACTTGGAAGAGCAGAGAATGCAAGCGGCTACTGGACTGGAATGGAGATACTTTGCTTGGGTCCCTTCTGCAGACAGACACGCACGCTCTCCAAAAAACTCCTCAATCCCTCAACTCTTGGTTCCGTGGTATTTCTAAATTTACTAGTAAACACAGACCATTTCACACGATCCTAAAAGACACATGACAGCCTTAATACTGTCTGCTAGGAAAATAGGAAAGAAAGCCTCACTACAACAGTGCTGAAATTACTAAAATTAAAAGAAAGGAAGGCTGCAGGGGCTGGTTTCTTGCAAGGCGTGGTGGTTTTTGCCCTTCTCCTCACCGCAGGTACACGTATGTCAATAGAGAAACAGCTCTGTAATACCAAAATACAGCAGTCAGTTCCAGTTGGCATTGAAGAAACAGATGAATTATGCTGGACAAGCCAAATACAAAATGTTCAAGACAGCTGTCAGATCAGTATTTCAACAGCCTGGAAACATGATGAGGATGAATATATTCCCACCAATCAGCTCAGCATCTTTCTTACCCCTATACCTCCCTCATGTTACCTAAACTACCACAGTGATTTATTTACAGAACTTCCGTAGCCAAAAAAACCCCTTCTATATTTAGTGGTTTATCACATACCAGGCAATATTAAAAACTACTAGTAGCATATTAAGATCTAAGCAGCAAGAAAAGATTCAGATGCAATTCAAAATTACAGCTGAATCCTTCACAAACATGCCAAGTGTTATGCACTTTTCATTAGTTACATGTTACATAGAATTGCTTCTCACCACAGTTTGGAACCAGATGGTTTCTATCTATCTCTCAGTACTTCAGAGAAAAACAGAGCTCACCAAAATATTAAGATCCGAGGTTCTACTTGTACTAGTGCTTACACCTCTTCTTTAAAATATCTGGTAAAATACTCCATGGGATCAAATTACTTTCAAAAATGTTTTTTATCACCTTTAAATCTAAAGATTAAGCTAAACCATGAACATTCATGTGTTTTTGCTGCATTTTCCTTCCTTTCGTGATGTTCCAGTAATCATCCTGTACCACTCTGGTAACTAGCAGCAAGCTCCAGTGAGAGCTCCCTTTCAAAGGAAGTGAGCCTAAAATTCATTATTGCAGATACAGTTCTTCTAAAATACCCCAAACCTCCTGCTCCTTACAATTCTTTATGCCAGTGAAAAGGCTCTAGGCAGAGACCTCTGACAATGCTGAAGATCACCTTAACTGTTGCCTTAAAACCACCCAGCTCTGATCTCCAGATTGACACAATGTGGGAACCCAGAGTGCAGAAAATATTTCTCTGCCTGTTTTGAAGAGTTTTACCCCCCTGGACAATACTGGTTTTGACCTTCATGCATGGAGAAAACTGCCAACTCTTTGGGATGACTTAGAACATACATCGGTGTGAACCAGATGATAGAATGGTATGTAAGGTTATCACAGGGTGAAAATCTAAAGGTTTTGGGTTTATTAATGTAGTAAATAGATGAAAAGCAAAAACTCCAAAATGGAAGATGGTTGTTGTTCCTAGACTTTCTCCTTCTTCTTCTATTACACCATATTTTGCAGTAAAAGTTGTTTAAGGTGATTGGATAAAGAAATCTGCAGTTCCTGTATATGTGACAAACATTTGTTGAATACTGGTAGAAAAGTGAAAATATCTTTCGTTTTAAGTTCCTATTGGATGATTTACGTTTAAGAAGGCTGTGTTATCATGATTCTGCGGACATTCGGGACACTGGAGACATTCAGGCCCTTGCAGACTCTCTTGGGACATCTTGCTGCATTCTCTGCTCTATGCTTAACTTCTCTGATAAGACTTAACAAACTATCTGAAAGCAGAGAGCGCTGAAGGTCTCATTAGTCTCTAGGACTCTGGGCAAGGATTTCAAATTCCTCCCTCATCGGGGAGGTCAAGTTTAAGGCACAGCAAAGTAACAAGTAAAAATCCACAAGTGATTTTTACAGCACAACTGTTCCAGATTTAGGCTCAAGGTCATTCTTCTCAAAAGCAGCAGCTCGGGATTTGAAAGCTCATTAGACCATAAAAATGTAAAAACCTATGAAGAATTTAGATACGGAAGCCAGATTCTCATCTGCTAATCTCTGGTTTCCCACATTTAGGGTAATTTTCCATCTCTAAATTGACAGGTTTACCATCTCCCAGTATTCCAGAGGACTATTAGAGCAACCACAGTCTTCTCCAAACACACCACTGAACTGAAGCACAAGGGTAACAAAGCCAAAATGGGTATTAGCAAAACAGCTCTATAGATTTATAGCCTTGCTGTTTAAAAACAAAAGCTTGTTTGCTTTTGCTGGTTCTTACCCTTCTCTTTCCTTCCCATGCATTCATTTGAAGTCAAGATTTTTGTCAGCACACCAGGACAGCAACATGGACTCCCACTACAAGCAACACTGGAGATCGTACTTACCTGACACCACCCAATTCTCCCAACCAAAAGTGAGTTATATGAACAGAAATTATTCTTCCTTCATCAAATGATATGCAACCAGCTCTTTATTTTTGCACTCTATTATTACCGGTTTAACACTAATTTCTCCTGAAACATTCATGACATTCCAGGATCATTACGCGTTTTGCATTGGCTCTAATATAAATGCCCAGCTTATTTCATTTGTTGAACGGTCAAAATATTTGATAATAATTTCACTTGAGAAAACAACAAAAAAAAAGAGTTCAGAATTAACCCTCTATATTTTACCTACAGCAGAGTATGATTAATGTAACAAAAGCCATAAGGCGTTCCTCCAGTGTTTGCAGTTCTGTAGCTGACTTTTCCCCTGTACTCCACAGGAAGTTTTGCTGTCAAATCTGCAGAACTCCCAAGACTCCAAGGTGTTTTCCGTAGGTCCTAGGGGTTTCTTCTGGTTGGTATTTTTTGGGGCATTTGGGGTGGGGAGGCTCTATTCTATTTCTACTATCTCAGATTTCAATCCATACCACATTTCCCTTCAAGAAATATTTTGCAAAGCACATAAAATACCTTTCTTTTCACTCTGAAGATTTAAGAGCATTGGGGAGTTCTGCATGTGAATTTCCTCATTCTGAACTCTAATTGATATGCCTCATAGGGAACTTAAGAGATGATTATTTTCCCTGTGGAGGGTTTTTAAATGATATGGCCCAATCTGATTTACTGCAAAATGCAGGAGCCTTAATCTGCTATTTCTTACTTAGGTAAAATGCAAATTGCTTTCACAGGCCATGGTCCTTATCTAAGAAACCAGCGAATCCTGCACAATGAACACACCATTAGTAGTAATACAATCTTATCACGTGCATTCCACATTCTCTTTTTAGACAGATCTATAATCATCAACTAATTCACCCTGGTTTACCTCAAGGTTAAACAAACAAAAAAACAAAAAACAAAAAAAAAAACAACAACAACAAAAAAACCAACAACAACAAAAAAACAACCTCAAGAAACTTTCATTTTACTATAGGAAATTACAAGCCTAGAAGCTTAAATGGTTGTGAAGAAAAATCAATATTTTAGTCAAAATTGGATTTTAGGAGTTTCTGGTATCAGATATGTAGGTTTCAATTTCAATTAAAAAGCTGCATCTGGATGCATAATAATCCATTTAAAAAGTGCACCTGACCCCCAGAGAAACAAAGAAGCTAGAAGAAGCCACCTTCTTACAAATCCAGTAACACATTAAATCACCTAAGAGTGTGATCTAAAACACAGAATTCTTCAAGTTTTTAAAACAGATGTTGAAACTGAATTATTCAAGAGAAAACATTGATTTGTGACATTTTCAGAACATTACATTTCCTTGATAGAAACTTCTTTCTCTAAGACTTGCATTTATTCAGCGGGAATAAAATGGACTTCTCAAGCTTGCTATTGAACATATTAATATTTGCTTTTCGTCTTTCATTTCAACTACATTTACCACAAAAGGGTAAGAACACTTACGCCACTGTGTAAACTACAGTGTTCTTCAAAGAACTAATGATCTTGAAATTATGCAGCCTCAAGGCTGCAAGACAGATCAGATTGATAGAAATCAGTAAAATCTTTGCTCTAAAAGATCTAACTGCAGAAGTTTTTATAGCTCTGTAACTCTGAACATGACAAAGTGAACACATTTCTGCTACTTAAGATCTTAGAAAAACGGTATCTGTGCTTTTTTTCATTCATCTCCTTATGACAAAAGTTCAGGCTATTAAATTGGTGATAATCAGAAGAATTCATACTTTACTGTTCACATACACAAAAACCAAATCAAGTGATAAGTCTTTCAAGTTAAAGGTCAAAATAGGTATTGCTTTTTAAGAGTTAATTATTCCCAATTTTTCATATTACAGCGTTCATTCAGTTTGATTTCAGAAACAGAGCAGCATATTTTTGCAATTGCAGTTTTTATAGCTTTTCAGAACTCCCAATCAATACATACTATTAGCCATCCCTATGTTAACCACAGAGAAAACAAACAGATTACCTAAGTATTTGCATTTATCATTTGGTCTCCATTTGCTATGCTGTGAAAATGCAATGTGAACTCAGACTAAAGGAACTAAACACAACCAAACAGCTGTGTTATGTGACAATAATGTAGTATATGGCGAGCGCACTGGAATGCGAATGAATTGAACAAGTCCTACCTGTGGGCACAAAGTCTCAATATGATTAGCTGCCATTTGGACAATTTTCGTTCCATCTTCATTTGTTGACAACGAACAAGCAAGATTGGCAACCTTAAATAAAATAAATAAATAAACTTAAATAAGCAAACAGCCTTGTAAGCAAGTATTCCTCCCCAGACTTCAAACTTGCCAAAAAACATCTCTGCTAGAAAGCCTTCATTTTGAGGGGGAAATATTTTGTCAAGGAATGCTTTTGAACAAGGAAACACTGCAGGAGGGAAAAGAGCTGTAGAAAGAGGTGACAGTGCTGAGAAATCTTACGACCTCACCCCAATTTAGGCTCAGCAGGTGACAACTGCAGAGTGGTGTTTAGAAAACAGGAGGAAATCTCAAAGTAAGAGCCTACGGTTTCAGCGGATTGCTTGTGATCTTGGCCCTTAAATTTTCAGAGCCCTTCAAACCATGACCAGCTTTTCCACTGTTTTTTTACACTTGCTTTTAAGACCTTAAAGCTCAAATAACATTTATCTTGACTTGTTGTAATTAAACACAAAGTAATTTCTGCCCTGAGCTATCCACAGATCATTCTTTTAATTAGTGGTATGGTTTTCTACTGAAATGCTTATATCATACAGCATATATAGTGCAACTAACAGTGAAAACATATATGGAAACTTGAAATCTGTGAAACAATAAATCTATCTTTTATTATACCATATGCCATACAGATACAGCTTCCTTTAAAGTAAAAACCTCTTCCATGATGCTCCACAAGTTTAAATGGATGGAGGAAAAAGCATCTCACTGCAGCTAACATCAACAGGCTGTAAGAGGTTTGACAAAGGTACAAGAGAGGCTGGGATACTGGGATCCAGCAGATCTTTTTATCTTACTGTGGTAGCATCAAGTCCTTCTGTAAACTACTCCACATTTGTTAATTATCATAGCCTTCCCCGAAGTAGCTGTACTGCCTCTACCCCCTCTAATGTTAATGTAGACCAGAAACTGCCTGAGAACTAGACCTTTGCAGTGCTGCAAATATGAACACAGGCATAGTTATTTTGGAGTTATCCAGAACTCATACAACAACTACAGTTCAGCTGCTGTGAAACAAAAGCAAATCTTCCCTTATCAACATTTTAGGACACTACTACTAGTTCAATGATGATCTATTACCAAAGGCTTTTATTATTCTTACTTAATTGATATAAGTAATTACAAGGCATTAGTCAGTGCACAGACTAATTACTTTTCCTATTGAAAATTCAGAAAATATTAAGACAGACACTTTCTGATGGGGATGAGATCTAGAATGCAGGGCCTTTCCTGTACACCTGTGCCTACACAAAAATACTTCATACAGCTTTCCCTCGTATTCCAATACAATTCACTGGTTCCATACCCATGCAGTGTATTATCTTCTCCACATAATAAACAACGGTTAAGACTGAAGAAATCCAGTTTTCATCAATGCACTGACACTGTACTCTCTTATTTCAAGTAAACTGCCATGGGTTGGTTTTTTAAGGCAGTATCTGAAACAGCTGGGTTTGATTCTATGCTTTCCTTCCTGACTCCTCAGCTTAAACTGCTAACAGATGACTTTGTATCATCACAATACAACCCTAAAAGATGCTATTCCCTCCCCTCAAAAAAAAAAAAAACAACCATCAATTTTTTCTTTTTTGGATTGAAGGTCAGGAGTTTTCACTACTGGTCCTAAGAACTAATTCATATTGGCTTGAGTATTTAAATTCCTTTCCCCCAGTCACTGAGCTGCTTATGGTGCTCTTAATTTAAATCTGTGTTCATTCACACTTTGTTACTACACCACCTATGTAAAATTAAGCACCCTACAAGACTCGGTGCAAATATTATTGATTTAAAGAACTCCTCTATGCCTAAAGCAGTAATAATTCAAAGGTAAAATAAAAAGGCAATGCCAGCCATTCCACCAGGACAAAAACTCTCAGCATCACTTTTTTTTTCCTCTTTACTATAAGGTTCCTCAGGTTTATCAAATTCATTTCACAGTTTCCAGAAAAACTTTACTTTCTTTTCTTAGAATCCACTACAGACATGTGCAATACAGAGCTCCTGTTTATCAGTGAGATACTGCTGTAAGTAGTTTTGTCCCTGTCTTGATGAGCAAGGCAGATACAGAGACAGTTTACAACAACTTTTTATCCTGTTTCCCAGTTACACTGGCTCCAGCATTCCAGTACAAACACAGATCTTGATGTAAATTGTGTCACAGTAACAGAATAATAAATTAGGATGAAAGAGGTTGCCAGAGATCATGTAGTCCAACCCCCTGTTCAGAATACGAGCACGAACTCGAAACCAATGGGTGCCAATGGCTCTACGTAACAGATCAGCATCTGGTGACAAATTCCGTGTGTGTTACCAGATCACGTGGGAAATCAGAAGGGTAGAAAAGTGTGGCTCTTCTCCAACAAGGCATGCTCAGGTTGGGAGGGATCTCTTAATCCACAAGTATTCCCTTTTATTTGAAGTCAACAACAATGCAAGTTTTTTTAATATAAAGAGGAAAAACTGTTTCTGATGGTACACTTCCCCTCCCGATTCTTCAGCTCTAAGCATTCTTTGGTGAGGCCCAATTCAGAATAATATTCTCAAAGCACAAGCAGCAAACCAGGAATTTATGTCAGGCCACTTCACAACAGCAAACAGAGGTTTGTATTATTTACATTAGATGTCTTAAAAAATCTAGTAAGTTAAAGAAAGTACTACTGCCTACTTTGGAATAAACACATGCTATATTTCTGATGTGTTTTGAAATTCATACTACAGTGCTATGCCAGCAGAGAATTTAGACCCTCGTCTTTCATTTTGATCAATGCTAGTAAGACTTCTGTTTCCATGAGAAAATGGGTAACTTTTCTTCTCCTGGCATTGAAGCAGCACTTTTTCCACATGTACCTTATGCATAAGTGAAAGGGCTCAGTCGGTCTCAGCAGCAGGTGATGATGCTCACAGCTATTCCACCCAAAGCAAATCCAGACCCCTGTAAGTCATTAACATGGTCTCAACCATAAGTACACTCACTGTTGGTACTTCCCTCACCAGCTCCTGAAGAGATCTCCTTAACACAAATCCAAAACACAATAATTCAAATACATCACGTGTAATTTTTCCAAGCGTGAGGGAGAACCTGAAGTCTCCTTTGAGACTATAATGTTGCTAATAAGGAGGACAAGCTGTTTCAGCAATAGTAAATGCCTATAGTCCGTAAGAGAAAATCAAGACCTACCTCAGAGAAGACCTTACTGTCATGGGTATCATACACATCTCAAAAGATTTTTGCCATCTGAGACACATTCATTGTACCACAGTCTCTCCCCTAAGCAGTATAAACTACACAAACACATTTCTTTTGTATTCTCTGGGAGAAACTAGCTTCCCTTAGAGGGACTTCAAACCCAAGTATACTGCAACTTCAAAAACAAATAAAATTGCAAAATTAAAAGCCAACATTCCTCTCAGTCAGAAAATAATTGTCCCTCTGAAGAGCAAAGTTTGTCAGTGCAAAGAAAAAGCTTTCTTGTAGGCTGGTCTGATTGAAATCAGAACTCTACCAAAAAAAATCATGATCATTTTCTCCTAACATTTTTAAGATACTAAGAAAGCAGTTATACAGCTTTTCCTTGAAAACATAAAGAACAGAGAACAAACCATCCTTGATGAGGTTTAGCAACATCAATTAATACACTAATTAAGGTGCAGTGGAAAAGGAAGACTTTGAACTGAGCATGTAAGTGCAGCACTGGCAGTAGATAAAATATTTCATTAGCCTGATGGATTTTTAGATTGTGAAGGCACTGAAGAGTATACTTTTTGATGCCCATTATCTGTACACCGAAGATATGCCAATGCACATTTCTTTTATTCCTGAAGTTATTAAACAAGCTTCTTACAGGCACTTTAACTGGTGTTTTTATTTCCACTATCGGGTGACAGCACACCTTTCTGTATTGGGGAGGGGGTTCCTCTCTTTAGCATATGGTGAGCCAACAACTTTTCAGGCTAGAAATTGCTGAAGAGTAACATTTGTGTATAGCAGATATACTCGGTTAAAAAAATAATTCAACAAATCATATTCCTCTCCTTGATTTATACTTTACATGGGACTCATGTATCTAGGAGAGAGCACAACCGGAAATGGAAATGTGCGTCCAGACTTTTTCAGTTCCTACTCTTTATCAAACAACTGAAGGGCAAAGAAAGATGCACTTAGAGGCTGTGAGAGATACATTATACGTGAACAAGTTCGCCCTGTTGTCCAAACTTACTTGGGATGGAAGGCTTTTTCCCTTGCCTATGTTCACATAAGTGCATTCACACTGTGGATCCTAATGTTCTCTCCCCAAGCAGAGGATGAAGGCTTTAAGAAATCCTCAAGCTTCTTTCAACCTCAGATTTTCCAACGCTTTCCACTGAGGATTACAACAGAAAACGCATATAGGCAAAACATCTTGGAGAGCCACTAATTACTTCCAGTGAATCTCCAGAAAGGTGTGATAGTTTTCAACAGCCAATTCACTGAAGCCATCTGTTGCTGGAAGTAACAAAGATAACCGAATATCCTCTCCGTAGACAAAAGGAATGTGTTCCCAATCCTTTAAGAGCCTCGGGACAAGTTCACACGCAAAGTAAGACTGTCTCTTCCCTGTGAGAGGACCAAGGGGTCTTACCATGTTGATTCTGCCAGAAAGGAAGAGGAATCCCTGGGAGAGACATTCCAGCCATGGCTTAAGGATGCAATACACAGTGGTTCAGAAACGAATCCTGGTTCAGAGTTAGCTCCAGGGTGAGAACAAAATGCAAACTCAAATGCAAAAGTGAGATTTTTTAAGCAGTAAAGGAGTAAATAATCACTGCACTTCCTCACCACCTGTTTCATTCGCAGCTGAGAACAGCTTTGCTGATCTATTGTCCACACTGCACAGCAAGAATTAAATGTACCCCCAAGGATTTTTTTCAGTCAAATTCACTCCATTAACTCCCAAAAATAAGTATTTGCTTGGGAACAGATTGTCTGCTAACTAGCTAAACTCTTCTTCTATAAATTGTACTAAATGAAGCAGCGTGTTCTCTAGATGTGATCCCTTTTGCTCCACCAACAGAAGCTCAGTTTCTTTTCGTTATTTTACCCAGAGTCCCAACTCACTTATACTGTAAATCACTAAGGATAACTAGGTTGTTAATTCCATGAAAGCTTCTGTTTCCTCTTCTTGGTGAAGACTTCCTGTTCTTCATATTAAATACCTCTTGTCAAGAAACTGTTTCACTGAGAAAAGACCTTCCAAAGCTGTGCCTAACCTAAAGATACCCGGGTCCTTCACCACACTGCAGGGTAACCCCAAAGTCTGTTCTTTGGAGATTTTTTTAGCCTAGTGTGAAGAACTCTAGAAACCTCTGGCAACCCAATCCCTCCCATTAATAACCCTAGAGAAATTCTTATTACCATACTGGGAAAGTGTTACTAAAATAAAAACTGACATGCTTCAAATTTCACAAAAAAGAACTTGTGTGTCACAAGATTTCAAATACAGTCTTTACCAGAAAGTTTAAAGTACTGATCCTGTCATTTTGTGCTTTTTTTTTTTTTAACACATGTAATAAATATCAGAACAAAACGTACTGGTTTTCCACAAAACCAAGTGAAAGTATGTCTTACACACACCTCTAAGGAACACTAACCAGATCTATTGTCACTTCAACATGTATGTATGAATTCTCCCTGGCACTGGCAGGGGGTTAAAAAGGCCTAAGGAGGACAGTGCATAAACAGACACAAAACCAGCCCAGGAATCCACTGAAGTAGAAGTTAATCCTGAATAATCACAATTCGGAAGGTATTTCATTTGTAGGAGAGCAACTGAATACTGAGCTGAGGAATAACATTTGAATTTCAGCATTACAGCAGTCAATATGGCTTTCAATAAGAATTATATACTCTGTGTAAACTGATTATAACTGTTAGCCTGCTCTCTTCAAACCATAAATGAAAAAATGAACTCATGTATTTTCTGCTTCTAATTTTGTGGTATACAGAAATATCTTCTACAGCTTTTTTATGTGTTCTCAGTTTCTACCAGTAGCTTTATTCATGAAGCCTTAAGATGTCTTTTGAGGAAAATGACTGTTCATACAAAAAAGAGCCATGAAAAAACTACAAAGGTCAACATTAAATAATGACTCTATACTTTTAAAGGAAAAAGCTACATTGATGTATGTATGTCTTCCAGTCATTGCTGCATTTTTATATGCATTTATGATTACTATGTGCATTTTTATGGGCTTAATAAAACTTACACAGACTACAGTATTTGTTTATAGTGAAAAAACACATTCCTGTGGACTGAAAACTTACCTCCAGTGGGCAATAAAGTAATATCACAATGTTGCTTGTTTTCCAATCCATTTTCTACCATAAAACTTAATTTCTTTCCAGATCAAGTCAAGTAGTTATACCTCACATCAAAAGCCTCACTCTTACCTTATTAGTTATTACTTCTGTGAGAAAAAAGTTACAAACTCTACTCAAACATGCATTAACATATATTATGCTGCTTTCTCCACCTCTTTTCACCTTCCACTCTTCCAGAAAGACACCTGAGTCTGCTAATTTAACTACAGTAGGGGACTACACACCTGCAAGCCTCTTCACTTTTGGTTTCTTTTGCATTTCTCTTCATTTTGCCTGTCTCCATCTTCTTCCATTTTCTGCAGAGCTGAATTACCCAGTACTACATTACTACCTAACCCACTGCTGATCTGACAAAATTAGCTCAACCTGCTACACTGGAGGCTTATCACTGCCCCTCCAGGTGTTACCAACCACCTGGTTAAGATCGTTCAAACTCCTCAGAATATTATGTAACTTTAACTGTTTCCTACCAAGCATGTCCAAGATTCTGTTTGTGTAATTAATAAAGCATATATGAATACCCATGGACTGGACTGTTGAGTTTTGTTGTGGGCTTTTTTTTTTCCTTAACAACATAACTGCAACTGGTTTATTTCAAGTTCCATGTGCTCAAACAAGTCTTATCTCATACAAGTTCATCAAGGAGACTGCCTTGATGAATTTGGCCTCAACCAAAACAAAAACATAAAATAAACACACTTTAAGACAAACACAGCACGTGTGTAAGGGAGAATTCTGCCCAGTAAAATTCCAGAAACCATTTCCTTTTCAATAAAGGTGTCAAGCTTGATGCAGAGCTCCATTAAGCTTTCTTTCACTGCTTTAGGTCACAGTTACATTTGAAGAATTCAGGTAAGGATTCCCTCTCTCGACTCTGAGCTCTGGTTACAGCCAAGAACAGATATTATATTTGTATAATATTCATGCTCTGGCAAGCTAACCGAAGACCACAGTAAAACACAAATTGCCTATAGCTGTGACCTGTGGCTCACTCATTGTCTCTCCAAAAAATGTCCCGTCCACACCAGCACCAGACTTAATCCACTGCAATAACTGTGGCCTCTGACACCTGAAGAAAGCTCCTTCCACAGGCCCAAACATAACAGCAAGTGAAAGCTCTAAAGGTAAACTACTTAATGAAACCTCTCCCTTAGCACCATTTGCTGGAGTGTCAGCAACAGGGGACTCTCCAGCAGCATGCAGCATATTAAACCAGAAGAAAGCAGGGTTTCCAAAAGGAGAAAGTGGTTATCCAATTCTGTAACCATGTAAATTTCTCTTTTTTCCTTATCTCAGCCTCACAACATGGCAAATAAAACAGCAGTTACCCATGGAGCAAGAGGACATCAGTCATGCACAGAATTAGCCAATTCCTTAAAACGTCCAAGAGGAGTGATCACAACTCCCTGCCAGAATACACAGCTCTTGAAGGAATGAGGCACGCACAAGTGCTAATAAACAGATTAATTAACTTAACTGTCTGTCAGTAGCATGATTTGATAAACATCTATCACCAGTGGAACTCAGTAAGGATCAGAATGGATCAACCAGTTCTCAAAACTGCATGAAACCCTCCCTCTTCTACACTTCAGTAATAAAGAGGAAAATACAACACATACAACAAACTGTCAGTAGAATACTCAAAATTTCAGGCCCTTTTAATCTATAAAGCACAGGTAAGATTCAAACATATGCATGAATACATTCTTATTTGTTTTCTTACTACTCATTATTCAAACATTCCACAAAAAAAAATAAAAAAAAAGGCTCATCCAACTTTCAATATTCTGCCAGTAGCAATATCTGAAACCCAGCACTCTGAAAGCCTTCCCAGAGCAAGTACAAGTCCATCTCCCAGTTTAAAATATGAAATTTACTGAAGAAAGCAAGTCAGAGCCTAAGGCAGCTTATGTAATGTACAACCACCAAGCCTTCCCACCTCGCACAAGTAAACATGTCAGGCGTGCTTAAAGAATTCTTTTAAAGTAATGGCTTTTCAGAAAGAAAACCAATCCCCCTTCCAAAGCTTATCAGGAGTTAATTCTCTCTTTCAGTACTCCTGGAATCTCTCTCCAACCCAAGTGTCTCCTCCAACCTTTGGAAAAGACCTTTAGTATATTCTTGTCCTGCTTCCACTCAACAGACTTTAGAAAGTGATAAGCAGAGGGGGATTACTGTAACACGCCATCCCCAGACAGCTTTAAACTCAAGGGCAGCGTGCAAAAACTAAGCCCAAATAGTGACCCAAACACCACCCCACAGCGGGCTGTTTGTCCCTCACCCACACGGCCGCTCCCAGACCCTCACCGCTGCTGAGCTGCGCTCTTTCTCCCCAACGGACGCCATTTTGTCTCCAAGAACTGAGACTGAAAATTTTATAACCCAGGGAAAATACCTCCAAACGTATTGTTTTCTGTTGTTGCTTCACAGATTGCTATTTTAGAACTTATGCTGCACACAACTGGGCTGTAAAGCAGCAAGGCCATCAGAGCTCCCCGGTCGCAAAAGAGAAAAAAAATCTCAAAGTGGGCGATAAAGCCGAAAACTCACGGCTATGGGCGGTTTTAGCGGCCCGCCCTGCCTCCCCTCAGCACCGGCTGCCGGGACAGCGGGGCTCCGCCGCCCAAAAAGGTGGGATACCGACGGACAAAACGGCGGAATTCAGCGGCAGGGACGGCAGGATTCCTCCGCCAGGACAATGAAACGCCATTTCAGCACTCACCCTGAAAGCTCCATGCGGAGATAAGCAGCCAAAGCCGCCCGCGCCGGCACTCGCCACCCGCTCCGAACCTTCCAGAAGTGGGGAGGGCGGGCGCGACGCTAAGCGCGTGCAAATGGGGACATTATTGCCCACAGGTGTTTGTGCGCGAGGGTCCCGTCGCTCAGGGCTCTGTGTGTCTGTGCCTGGGGGTCCCGTCGCTCAGGGCTCTGTGTGTGTGTGTGTGTGTGTGTGTGTGTGTGTGTGTGTGTGTGTGTGAGGCTCCCGTCGCTCAGGGCTCTGTGTGTGTGTGAGGGTCCCGTCGGTCAGGGCTCTGTGTGTCTGTATGTGAGGGTCCCGTCGGTCAGGGCTCTGTGTGTGTGTGAGGGTCCCGTCGGTCAGGGCTCTGTGTGTCTGTGTGTGAGGGTCCCGTCGCTCAGGGCTCTGTGTGTCTGTGAGGTCCCGTCGGTCAGGGCTCTGTGTGTCTGTGTGTGAGGGTCCCGTCGCTCAGGGCTCTGTGTGTCTGTGCCTGGGGGTCCCGTCGCTCAGGGCTCTGTGTGTGTGTGTGTGAGGGTCCCGTCGCTCAGAGCTGTGTGTGTGTGCGCGAGGGTCCCGTCGCACACAGGTATCCCCCTCCGCACACAGTTATCCCCCCCGCACCGCAAGGAGCCACCGCCCGGCCGGCCACAGGCACACACGGTACATTCCTATGCAGTATATTACATCATTACTGCATTAGAATATGTTCTTATGCATTCACTATAGCCTACATTTCAAATACCTTGTAAAAATATAATTACTCCTCTCATTCATTTTCACCCATCCTTTACCCCTTAAATGAATCAGTAATTTTCTCAGGTTTATTAGATTTTATCCTCCTCTTTGTAAACGGTGCCATGAAAGCCATGTATAGACAGCCAATTCCAATTGCTAGTGGAGCTGGAGGTAAGCTCATAGCTAATGTAGTTTATATGGAACAAACGTTGTACTAACATAAAATGTTTCTGTGGCAGTGGAAGTCTGTTTCTGTTAATGTAGTTTAAAGGTTCATAAAACATTTTATAAGAAACCCTTGACTAATTTTTGCTGTGTGATCTCTGATGTAGGAAATGTGAAACTGATCACAAAGAAAACATTTAAAACTGTTCATAAGCCTTGCAACCAAAAGTCACATATAAAATTGTCCAGACTGCAAACTGCAGATTGCAGTGCGGTCTGAAGGCATCAGTGTGGGCTTACACTTAAGCATATGCAAAGAATTCAAACTGCAGGAATATGATCATACTAAGTTCAGTGAAAAACTCCTAGGAGATTCTGTCCTGTTTACAGTACACTGGCCTTGAAAAGAGGCAAATGAATTGACTGTTATTCACTGTACAGCGATGCCCTGATGAGAAATGATCCTCACGCACAGCAGACACCAACAGAAAGACATGCAGGAGTCACATTTCAAAGGAAACAAATACCTGTGCAAGGAGGTCTAGATCTTAAATCTACAAATGACTCCTGGTTAATTAAGCTAAATCTCAGAAAACGCTGATCTGAACTTGCCATCATGAAAGTTCCTGGGATATGGCTACTACTGTCCTCTGTCCCCTCACTGCCCCAGCTGGGTAAATGACTGTGATAGTGTTGTGACTGAGGACAGCTCATTTAGAGAAAGCATGTCTGGACACTTTAGTTCTGTCCTGCTGAGCCTAGCAAGGAGGTTCCTTACACCTAGCAAGACCAGCCTGTGTTTTTCAGAAGGTTTTAGAAATTTGTCATGAACTCAGTATTATGAATACTAGGGTAAAAGTTATTAAAAAGCAATTTAATACAATGATGTTAAAATGTGAGCCATGTGAATTCCTTGGAAGTAACTACATTGACATTATTGCATATTGCTCAAGTTTGATGTTCAGATTCTTTTAAAAAACTTCCGCAGAAGATGAATTAAACCGAAGGGAAATACCTAACAGGATGTTCCTTTTGTCTCAGCCAAGCTGTCATAAGCAAAAACATATCCAACTTCCCTGATAAACAATGATCACTTGTCTTCCTTGTAATCAGAAATTCTAGTCCATGGCTTCCCACAGTGTTTTCTGATAATCTCCTTACTTTTTGTCCCCAGCCACTCTTTTTTTTAAAATTTGATTTATGCTGTTAAGCCTGTAATATAAAAGAATTTGCCCTACTTTTTGCTTTCTTGTCTCAAATACAAGATATGACATAGCTTCTCCAAGTATCGTATACAAACTGCATTTCAGAGCAAGAATGTTTATCAGTTATTTCAATGTATGCAGAAATTCATGTTATAAAGTACAGTCTTGTAAAAAGCATCACCCAGGCAGTGGCAGAAAAATACTGGTTCAAAAGCCATTTGCCAATGGTAAAATAACCAGAAAGACTCCTAGAGAGGTGATTAAATTGAGCAAGCCAAATTGTTGCCAATCATCAGGAAAATACTCTTAAAATCATAGAACGCTTTGGGTTGAAAGGGATCATCCGGTCCCACTCCCCTCCCACAGGCAGGGACACCTCCCACCAGACCAGGTTGCTCCAAGCTCCATCCAGCCTGGCCTTGAACACTTCCAGGGATGGGGCAACTTCTCTGGGCAGTCTGTGCCAGCACCTCACCACCCTCACAGGGAAAAATTTCTTCCTCCTACTTAATCTAAACCTACCCTCTTTCAGAAAACCATGAAGAGTAAACCTCCTCCTTTAATAGTTATCACAGCATTCATATTCCAAGGGAAAAAAAAAACCAAACCAGCAAACCCTAACAAACGTACACACAGACTTGTTTGGTATTTAAGAAGCACAAGCTTTAGTAAAATGTTGTTAATATTTTGATGATGAGTGCCTTTTTTAGCACCTTTGGAATTATTCTGTTACAGCTGCCTGGCTCATTACAGATCAATGTATCAAAATTATGAGACTTCTGGGGATGTAATGGAATCACAATTATCACAATTTCTAATATTCTGAGGAACTTCTAAATCTGGTTTCTGCAGTAATAAAAGGCAAGAAGTCAGTGCCAATGCACTTGTGCCAGCTCTCTGTACAGTATCACCACAAATGTTAACCAGTGTATCCTGCTGGGGAGTCCATCTCCCTCTGGAGCTCCTTTAACTCCCAGCACACTGCACGAGGTGCCTGACATTTCCAGCTGCTGAAATATGCCCCTCAGACACAGAAAGTCTGATAAATCTTTGGGTTGTTTATCTTTTGTTCCCTTGCTTCACACTTATGCAATAAAGGCTGTGATTAAGAGGATTAATGAAAATGTCACCATTTATCACCTGAAGTTCAATCAGTAATAGGGAAGTTGGACCTTATTTGATTAATTATATAGAGGCGCAAAAATCCTTGCATTATTAATTCAGGACTTGCTGCAAAATGCTAGAACTCTGTGAGCCCCTAAACAGCAAGGTTCAAAGTCTTAAAGCTTACATACACTTAGAAGTACATGCCTGACTTTAACCGAATTTTATTGAAATAATTTTCTTAATTCACTGTCTTGACCACATTAGCTCTCCATTAAGCATCCATCTACCAGTTCCAAAACATCCAGAAACAAGTTACCTGTCTTTAAAGGCCTCCTTCCATCTGCCTGCCACCTCTCAGTTACTATTGCCAGACTGCTTCTATTAGAACGTAATACTTTTTTTTGCATTTAAAGCATTTGTGCATCATCCCTGTGCTGCATTTTAATTTTAGATGCAATTCCACACAACCCTCCCCCGCAAATGCCATTACCATCTTTAGGTAAACCACCTTTACCTGTTGCAGGCTCTCTGCAAATGCCCACCTAACTCAAGCAACACCTGGCAGCAGAGGGTTTGTAGGCTGCCCCCAGGGCCATCAGACCCTCCTGCCACGCAGGTCAGTTTGCTGAGGGAGTCTGCAAACTCACTGAAATGGGAAAGTGGGGTTTACACCGAACTCTTGGGCTTACCAGCACTGCATTTGTGTTTCAGGCATCAAAAGTTTGATTTTTAAACAGCTGCAGAAAAAAAAAGTATCTCTAAGTAGAATGAGGTAGTGCCTTTTTTTTTTTTTTTTGGTAGTTAGATTAGTATTGCTAATCACAAACTTGCTAAAATTAGCAAAGCCAGCAGTCAGGTTACTCAAATGTGTCCACTGAGATCTTTGGATTTCACTGAACAAGCTACAAGAAGCTGAAGAAGCTACAAGAAAGGACCCCCCACTGCCCAGACGTCCCCAGTGTGCCATTAACTAAACCCGGCCTGAATGGGGAGGTGGCACACGGGTCTCTCCTGAAAGACAAAAAGTCAGACAGCAACAGGGGAGTCTGAACAGGAATTCTGAATCACACAAACTGAGGATGCATGGAAATTAGCAAACTAAAATTAGCTAAATTAGGTGGTTTTCCTCTCAAAAACAAATCATTAGCTTACTAACTACGAGTAAAAAGAAATAAAGAACGTGTGATAAGAGAGGAGGGTTAATTTGTCAAGGACAGACTGATTATAGAAATTAGTATGGTAATGTAATGAAAATCCACTTCCCATTCATAAATATTGATCATGCTCAAAAGAGCTGATCTTATTTACAGAAACGACATCCTAATCTGCTGACAGATATATTTTATTCCCAAAATGCTGACCAATATTCTGCATCCCCATCTCCATATGCTAACTGCTTCACAGTTAGGCAGATGCTCTGTGGAGCAGAAAGCCACACTGGAGTTCTGTGCCTGCAGATCCCATTGTGCAAAGGGACCCTGTATCCTCAGGACAGCTGCTGTGCACGCCTCTGTATATGACTAACAGACAAACTGTACCACAAAAATAGATATGGGGATATATTCTACAGCTTACAGTCTTCAACTACTATTTCGACATATATGATCAAACCACAAAAAGTATATTTTGGGTTAAAGAAGAATAGTAAGAGCAAAAGCATGAGCAAAAAAACTACAAGCCCTTGACTTGGATCTTACATCTGGGGATGAAAATCCTTAGTGCTGAACAGCCTGAAACTAAAAACTTCCACGTAACAGGATTCATGCTTCTTGTCTTCTGATTATACTCCAAAGGAGAATGATGAAAGATTCTGCTCTCTTCTGATATTCTGAAAGTTAATAAAGATGCTCCAGTAATCTGTCAGTTTGACCTCTACACATGCAGTTTTGAAGTTTTGCCATTGTCAGAAGTAGTTTTGCTTTCCCAATAGCTCAGTAAAATCAATATTAAAGAAGAGGCAATGAAGGATTAAAATGTTATTTTTATTTTGTGTTTACCAGTCTGGGATTAAAACTGATAGAAATAGGAGCAATGCTGAGAATACTCAATTCCCTATTGTCTTTGAAGGTGGTAGAAAGAAATCAGAGTCTTCCAGTTGACAGGACTTTGTACATGCAGTACTTTGATATATAAAGCAAAATTAAAGGATTGTTAAATCCCATTTTAGCTTAAGCTCCTATCTGACAGGAAACTATGCAAATGTTATATCGGATATCAAATCAGGGGCGTTGTTGGTTTTCAGAGTTCAAGTAGTTTTATTTCCATGGACCTTAGTTTCAAGTAAAAGATAAGTAAGGTTAAAGAATGTTGTCCTTAAGTACTGGATGTTCAGAGGTTAAAGTAACAGCTGTCACAGGCTGCTTGAAGGTTGGGTCTTGTGCACTCAGGAAAGTACAAGAGTGAGATGATTTTTTTACAGTGTCTTTGATGCATCTTTCAGAGCTATGGGAAGTTGCTCTCAACCCAATTTTCTGGGTCGCTATATTTAAAATTTGACATAGAAAGATGTAGCAAATTACATACAAAATCAGACAAGGTGGTGAATAAGAGCTGTCATCTTTTAGATGCAGGCCAATACAACAGACCGAAGTGTTGAGAGTTTTCCCATTATACTTAAAGAGAAATATTTACTGTTTGCATAGAAAATAATAAGCAACCTGGTACATTTTGCAGATTCCATGTTAAAACTGACTTTTGGCAGAGCTGTGCTCCACAAGAGGCAGATGCAGACAGCTTTAGTTCAAGAGCCAGTGGCTGTGTTTTGCTTTAGAGAAAGGAAGAGTGTTCTTTAGCATGCTTATTAATTTATTGTCAATATTCTTTTTGTTTACCAGATACTTACTATTATTTCCACTGTCCTCAGTTTTTCAAACATTTTGCAAATGAAATGAAAACATTGAAAACATTTCATTTTTATCATAGGTAAGTTCTTCCATATTGTTTGCCAAAATGGCATTGTAATTCTAATAGCATTAAATGAAAAATAATTTTTAATCTATGTACATTTAAAACCTCAATTTCCTTATAGAAATAGAAACAATACGCACAAATTTTATAAATATATGCACAAATATAAACAAATTTTTATAACTCAAGTGTTTTTCTCCTTTACAGATTTTAACTTAATTTTTTAAAAATGCTCACTTAAGGAGAATTCACCTCCAACAGATGTGTATTTTCTGCACTGGGAATATTTGTACTAACTTGCAAACTTGTTTTTTGAGCAACACTGGGTATCCTGCATGCCTTGGCTACTCTGTATCAACACATCACAACACTGATACACTTAAATACACCTGCTGTTTGTTACCGTCCCTTGTTCGTAACAGATTCAACCTGAGAAGTCCCAGAAGCCAGCACCGTCATATTGCAATACACGCAAAACTGAAAAACACACGGGCAAGAATTAGGCCACAGGCTAAAGTGTCAAATTTATGTATCAGCAGATCTGAAGTCAGTGTTACTAGATCAAACTACAGAGAAAATGATATATTTGTGTACTGAGAGAAGAGATGAAGAACACAAAGTTCACTTCATCATCGCCTCCACTTCTCCTATTAAATCTCTCTGCCTCTGCTTGGTATAGCTGACCTTTAAACACTGCAGTGGGAGATTTGCATCTGTGCCAAAAGAAAAGATAATCAGAGGATTCTTTCCTGCTCCCATCAAATTCCTTTTTTAATCTCAAGTTCACCCAGCCTATCACTCCTCCTCTCAGAAAACATTACATCTCTGTGATGGATCAGCTCAGGAGAACAGTCTGTCAGCTTCCCCAAACAAGAAATTGCCAGTTACACAGGGCCTGCTTTTCTCCTCGTGTAGATGTGACATTTTAGTCTTCTTGTTACCTACTTTTTGTTCACTTTTACACACCTGTTATCTCAACAGCAGAATTTGCTTTTGTCTTTGGTAGAAGTGAACCAGAGGCCAGAACACTCCAGCCACTAAAAACAGGTATGTCTTATAGGGGACGAGAAAGCACACCTGGGTCCCTTAATGCTTTTCATTATTATTTTGCCTTAATTTTCATAATTTAAAAGAGTGTTTATATTCAGAGATAATTTAGAAATGTCCTAGAAGACAAGACTCTTTGAAAATGTTTCCATACAATCAAATATTTCAACTACATTAGCAATTTAATTGCAACATTTTAAATGAAAAGGCATTTCAAAGCAACACCTAAATGTGTCAAATCTGAAAGTACTTAAGCTTCATATTTTGAAAGTTTTTTTCAAAATTGCTGCATTTTAATATGGAATTCCCATTAATAACAAGCATTTTCTAAAAAAACCATATCTTTTAAGAATTTATTTTAGCCAAGGTCCACAAACAAAGACTTCGACTACAGAGAGAATCTTAACCCAAATCTTTTTTCTTCCTGCAGTATATTCTAGGTTTTTTTCAATATTACAAAATCAATATTCAGACTTAGAAATATTTGATGCAGTATATGAGGAATAAGGCACTGCAGCCTAAAATAACCTCCATCAGAAGAATGTTTAACGTGGCCCTTGGTGCTCATCAAAATACTTCAGCAGCTGAGTGTTCATTTCATATGTGGGAAGTGTCCAATATCATAGCCAAAGTGTGTTGTAGTCCCCGAGCCACCAGCTGGGATGGCTGGGGAACAAGGGGGCTCAGCAGCTCAGTGGTGGGTGAATTCAGAGATCTAACACCCCCCACAAGACAGCTGGCCAGGATCCCCTCACCTGGTCTTGTGACCTGTGTGAGGAGGGTCCCCCTGGTTGGTCAGCAGCCAGACAGTCACTCTAACCTTGGGTCACACCACATTGGCCCTCAGCTGTTGTCCCTCCCCTGTCTGTATCCCTTGATAAGGAACTTGGCGGGCGGAGCCCGTGCTCTTGCTACCTGGCCAGCCTGCGTGCCGGTCAGAAATAAAACATCGGATCCCTCGCAAGAGCCATCTCTGGACTCTTTACTTCTGATACCGCTCGAGCTAGCAAGCTCTGTGTGGGCTTGGCCGCGTGCCTCCATCGCACGGGTCGGAGAGAAGCTGTATGCGAGGTGCTGAGCATCGCCAGGAGTTCCTGAGCCAGGAATTCTTAGGGAAAAGCAACAGTTTCCTCCACCAGCCAGGCCGCACAGCGGCAAAAGTGGGCAGCTTAATGTGTTTTTTGGGGTTTTTTACTATGTAACTAGGACTATTCCGCTTCCTCCACATACCTGAATACACTGTTCATATTTAAAACTAAGAGACTCTGGTGTGTGCAATTATTGTGCAGCTATGGCAGTGCAAAGATGTTAACCAAGGTATCTCAAGTCCTTTTGCACTGTCTGAGCTTGTCCAATACTAGTGCTGGCCACAAAGCCCCAGCTGATGCTCCTGGGAAGTGCGGCTGACACCCCAAGCCTGTGCACCTTTTACCAGGAGGCAGAACCTCCGGGGTAAGAGCACGGAGTAGTTAATAAGCTCACCAGAGAGCAAACGTAAGAACACAAGAAAGAAGTTACTATCTTTAGTTGCTACTACCTCTGGAAATATTATTGCCCCAAACCTGGTATGATGTTCAGTCTTTCCATCTGACTAATGTTTTGTACCTTACTGAATTTATATACGTGCTTCTGAATTGTATTATTTTGTTACGTCTTAAATCAATTTTTGAAGGAAGGACTGTAACTTCCAAATGCTAATTCAGAAGGGAGACTTGCAAGAGATCTCACTGCTCAAGCCGATTTACAAAGGTCACTGGCCTATGAGGATACTGTTTGTTTCTTAAATTACAGTATGAGCAGTGAGTCAGTGTAGCAGCAGTTTAGCTTAGCTCAATTAACATTTCCTATTCAAAGAGGGGAAAAAACTATCTTCTTTCTCAAGACCTGTTGTTTCTATTAGAGAATTCTTCATTTTCAGATTAAAATAGAAACCACAGAAAATCTCTCTTGATATTTTAAGCAGCACTTCTAATTTCCATACCAAATTCACTGTTGGATTAACCTTTGTGAGAAGATGAACTTTTGTTTTTATAATATCCAATTCAGTCTATTGTGTTTATATACAAAACATTTCATAATCTACTCTTCAAACATCCTTGATCTTTCAAAAACAGATTCAAAAGCTGCCCTCAAATACAGGATATGCCTAATTAAAACTGCTATACAAAGCACAGGAAAATGCAACATAATGAATGTCTCAAAGTAGACCAACAGTCCTCTCTCAAGGTACAAATCAACTCACCTCACTTCTGTCATCTAAAAACTAGGCATCCACACTGAACTAATCATTTAGTCAAAGAAGAAACAGGCACTTTATGTAATCAAGAGAAATCTTTGGAAAATCTTTATCTTGGGTTGAAGAGTCAATGGGATAAATAAGGTTTTAAATTGAAAAAAGACCAACACAATCAAATCTCGAGTACCTGCTTGAATTTGTTAACTTTGAAAGAAGACAAAACAAGCAAAACAAGAAGAGTGATAGTGGTCGGTGGGGGGTACAGGCCAGTATTATTAGTACAGGTTTAAAACTGAGCACATAAGGAAACGCTTAAACTGGAAATAACACAAATATCAATGGCTTGTTTTACTTAAAAATGGACTTACAGCCTAGTCCTGTAACATCAAAATCATTTTATTACCTATCACCACTGGACTTGCTGGCTGCCACAAAAAAATCCATTTTAATGAGACTGGAGATCTGGCTACACAAATACAGAGGTCTTTGTGGTCCAGATTCAGAAACTTGTTTCATAAATTTCTGCAATCAAGTGAAATATTGTGACAGGAAAATTAAACACTGATAGTTTTATCAATATGGCAACAGCATATTTATAACCGAGCCCTAGAACAACATTAACAACGGATATATGAGACTAAGCAATACCACTATGCTGATTCAAATTCTTGCTCACTGATTATTTTGAGAATGCAGTATCATCTTTTTTGACATGTTGTTCTGCCTTCACTTTCAAATTACCATTATCAAATTCAACTTTGGTGCAACACTAACATCATCAGCCCAGCTCAACAACTTTGCTCTGAAGCCTGACAAGTGTGTGGAACGTGTTCAGCTGGAAACAGTGTTTGACAGGATAGAGCTGAGACACTGTTTCACTCAAGCTGAACTCATTATTGGATTCAGGAAAACCTACATTTTTTTAAAAACACTTTTTCCCTAATTTAGAGAGAATTAAACTTCAGCAGCCATTACATAGGTGATTTCACAGCATATATCTTCAAGTGCAACAAGTTACCTTTATAAGATGAAAAGGAAATAGTCATGAATCTTCCTTATGCCATAAATACCTTTTGGAAGAGCGATGTTAAAATAGCAGGAATGGACACCCCTGTTTTCATACGTGAAAGCAATGGAAGAATGGAAGAGCTGGACTACTGATTGTACTGTGGATGAGATCCAGGCATGTGGATGCCACGACTCCTGCAAGAATTAGGGTGGCTGACTAACCAGTAAATTCCCAGGTGATTCAGACAGATTAGCCTCAGGAACAAATCAGCAGGAAATTGGGAGAAAGCCGTGAGCCAGGAATTTCCTTGTGGTCATGGTGTCTGCACTAACTTTTTACAAATTTTGTTTACACATATTTTAACAAGTTATTTAGAGCAGTAAATAAAAGAACTAATGAAGATTTGCAAAAGGATGTCAGGGTACTAGATGACTAAACGATAACATAGCAGAAATTCAGTCTAGAGAGATTAAAAGTGAGTTGTTTTATGAGGGGAAAACAACAGTTTCTGTGATTCTATGAAATATCTTGACTATTGATTAGCATGCACAGTTCCGCCCTCCCACCTCATAGACTGCAAGGCACTAGAAAAGGTACAGGGAAGGGAGCAAGCTGATCCTTTTGTGGCTTCCAAATAGGGAAAATTTTAAAAGACCAGAAATACTTTGAAAACAATAAAAAAAAATTGAAAGAGTAAGTGGCATGGAGAAGGAAAATAGGGACTGGTGCTCATTTTCTCTTCTGATGCCAGAATTCAGAGACAGCAAAAGAAAAGATCATGCGGGGGTTTCCCAGACACTCCTCTACATGACACATAGTCAGGCTGTGAAATTCCTTACCACAGGATGCTAGAGATGTCAAAGGTTTACAGTGGGCTCAGACCCACACCTAGAGTGCTTTACGGTCAGAAACAAAGGACAGTGAAAATGTAAATGGTTTCTTTCCTTAGCTTTTATTCCCCTAAATAAAACCTACGGATTGCCAGCATTTGAGCTTGTTTTCACCTCTCAGTGCTTGCAAGCAGCTCCGCTGTGTCCCATGCTCCACAAACGCTACTTGCAGCTGACAAAAGAAAAAAACACCCTTTTTTAATCTGCTAAACAAGGTATTATGTATTGAACAATATGGGTACTCTTGCTTGCATCACTGGCCTTTGCTCTACCATCTGGTGCCCACAAGCCACCCAACTCCCTGAATGTCACAACTACACCTAGATGGTAAGACTGCTTTCACAGTTGTATTTCAATAGCCTGATGTCTCACCTACCTCACCACCAGCCTTCTCTGGTACAGTTACTGTTCTGTGCCTTTTTTTGCAACATTCTTCTTAGTTGTTTAGCTTTTAAAATATTTTAACTACACTTGTTGTCTCTCAGTATTCCATAGCCAGGTACATGGCACCCACGATCTTGCACTTAAACACTTCAGTTATTTTCAGTAGCAGAGATGGAGCCCATTTCTGCAACAGCACACAACCGGTTTTCAGATTTGTATTCCATAACCTCAAAGTTGTAAGGGAATTTGTTTGTTGTCTCTTGTGTCAGTGGAGGAAATAAACAACAAAGGAAAGAATGTGAGGCCTCTCCTGCAAACATGCAAATCATACTTGTCATTTAAGAACCCTCTAATAAAATACAATAATGCTTGGCAACTTTCTCATAAGTTATGGGAATTTTCTACTGGACTGGATCTTGAATTAACCTGTCACCCAACTCCAAATCTTACAGAGAGCAGACAACACCATGCTGTGGAACACTTCCCTGGCTAAAGGCTGGGCACCTGTCCCAAAGGGGACAAGTGACATTTATACATTAAGAATTTCCACCAAGAAACATAAATTCTGTGATAAATAAAGGGATAATAGAAATAGCAAGGATCCAAAGGCAACTCATCTCCTTTTAATTTGTCCTGCCCTTCTTGCAGAATCAGGCTCCCTGCACTTTTAGCTAGACCTGATTTCTAAAGCACATGCATTATCCATGGCCCCCATTCAGCTGGAAACCAAGCTCCAAGCGTATTTGCTACATCTCAGTTCTGAAGTATGTGTGTATTTCTGAAGAACATACACTTCTGAAAACCACAGTTAGTCAGATCCAAGTCTATCTGTACTATTTTCCTTGAGAAGTTAAAGCAAGAGCACAGTGCTCCGGTACGTCCATTTAAAAATACATATATTCTCATGGTTTAGGCCACTAAAACCCAAAATGTGCTTCCAGTTGGAACTGCTCTAATAACTGCTCTAATAACTGAGAATACTATTCCATTTACATAAATTTAATTGGTATTAAACATTCCCCAAAAGAGCTGCCATAATTCTTTCTCTTATATGATGCTGTTGGAAATGATTGAATTTTTCTTAAAAATGAGATAAATCTACAAAGCCCCTTTGTGGCCACTTGCTTAGCTGTTAATGTTTTTTTCATTTTTGTTTTGTATTACCTCAGATAGACTCACAGTTGTTGGATGCAGTACAACTACCACCTAATTAATCTGCTGGAGAGTTTAGCAGTTGATAAATACAGTTTATCAAAAAGCCATCAATCAAGCTCTTGCTTAGAGATGCTGCAAGGGTATTAAACCAAATTTTAAATAAGATACTTAGTTCTAGTAGATATCCAGAAGATAACATAAAATAAAATGGAAGTTAATTTTCAATAGCAGCCCATGATATAACCCCCAGTAAAGTGACATTTGGAACAACATATTCAACAATAGGAGGTGGCACTTCGTACAGTCTCTCTTTAAAAGCAAGTTTTCTTCACTGTAGGCAGCACATTGAGTCACAGCACAAATATAAATATGTACACACACAGAGTGCATTCACACATACAGCAAGACCAGTCTGTGGATTTTCCAGGCAGTGAATCTGTGCAGCCATCAGTCCCTCTAATCACACACCCACACTCATGGCCAGCAATTCCTTGCATTTGGGACACAAATTCAAACCCATGAAAGGAAATGAATATTGGGTTTTAGGCTTACATCTTCCAAAAAGAATAATGATTTGGGTATTTCAGCTGGAGTCAGTTAGAAATTCAGTCAAGTTATTTGATCTTCAGTGATCACCTGTTCTTTCTAAAAATGAAGTCACTTCAGGATGGTTTAGCTTCAGTATTAAAAATCTGAAAACCGTGCAACTCTGAGTTTGTGTTTCAGCTGTCAGTTGATTTTGCAGCATGCTCAAAATCAGATACTCTTGTAAATCAAAGAATAACAACTATTCTTACTCTGTAATCACATGACATGAAGAGAAATGTAAATGCAAGACCCTACTTTTACTATAGCTCTTTACCTATTTTTCTTTCATTATCGCTAGATCACTCAAGATTAATTATTAATTCTGAGCCAAATAGTTTTCCTAAGTAAATTTTCAGCCACAGAGTGAATTCATTGATTTTTTCCCATTTTTGCATTACTGCACACAAAAGCACCAAAAGCCTAAAAACCCCACAAAAATTACTAATGCAGTCCTTATAGGCACTTGAGATAATATTGCTGTGAATTTCTGACTTTAGTATTCCAGCAGTGTTCCAAGCTCCAGTTTGAATGAGTTTAGGTCAGCGCAGATTCACTCACGTTTGCAGGACTGATTGTCCAACAAACAAAAATTTTCCCCCAGTTATATCCGCAAATCTTTAAGTTTTATAAATGAAGAAGCATCATTTATAAGCAATAAAGAAGTACATCCTTTAGAAATGAATCCTGAGTCTCCAGTGTATGCAGGGGAATTCATTTAGCATACAGGCAGGAGCTGGGCTCGATGACTCTTGTGGGTCCCTTCCAACTGAGAATATTCAATGATTCTGGCAGCAGGCTCCTGGCTCTAAACTGTGTCGGAGCCCCATTTCCCCTTCAGCAGATCACTGCACAGATTACAGACTTTCCAAGGGAGAAAGCTGGCAAACAACTGACACTAACACGGTGTCTCCCATATTTTGGGCAGCAGGATCCTGAACACTGCAAGCTAATACTCCCAGAAACACACATTTAATCAAATTCCCACTGAATATCTTTGTGGAAAGGCTTATACTGATTTCTTAAATTATAATTCCACACCATCTAATTTCTATGCAATGAAATGCTATACAAGCACAAAGCCCTCTGTCTTAGTACATACCATTATAGAAAAATGGAGTACATTTACTATTACCCAAGGCCATTTATTTATTCTTTCCTGAAATGCCAGCCTTAAACATTTTTTGATATCTGCCAGCAAAGGGAGTGGCAAGTCACAGCATATATTCCAAAAAAAGTGCAATTCCATCAAACATACCTCCACAAGCCTGCTGGTATGTTCTCGAAATATAGCAGCATACTCCTTTATTTCTTTCTCTCTTCCATTTTTAGCAGCTTCAATGAGAACTAGCAGCGGAACAGTGGTGTCTAAGAAGGAGTCTGAGATGTGATCTATAATGGCTTTCCGGAGCTGCAAAGAAAGCAGTACATCAGTACCTGCTAACTGGACTGTTCATTAAAATCTGCTGTAATTATTGTCCATTCCTATTTTGTAACAGCAACATGTACACACTCTATTCCTGCATTATTTGCACCACAGGTCTGAAACCTATGGCAGCTACAATTTATGTATTACACAGAAAACTGTATTTCATTTTAAGGACAACTTTAATATGCCACTAGGTAAATATGCCTGTTTGTAAGTATGAGTACAGATACATAAAACACTTCCAACGTGTACTGGTCCTCTTGAAATCAAGAGAGCCAAACAAATATTCCCCTTCCTTGAAAAATAGGCTACTTAAGTGATTCCACACATGAGAAATCAGTTAGCCCAGACCTCGTATCTCCTGGGTATTCTGCCTTTTAATTCAGATGCCAAGGGAGAAGGCTATTTAGTTTTACAAAGAAAATATTAATTTAATCATGTTTGTACTCACAAAATATCTACATGCCATGTTTTCATAATTGCAAAATTACCCAAATATTTTCTTGCTGGGAAACCCACTAACACGGTCTGGTTTGCAGAATGGCAGCCTTCATGGTAATTATGTCAATGAGATTACTGATTGTGCCACCTGATAATGTATTAATAGAGCAAGAAGATCTATAAATGAGGCTGAAGTTCAATTTTCTCTGCTTAAATTAATTGTTCTTGAACTTCTAACTTAAATTATTAAAGAAGTATAACATTCTGCTATAAATGACCTGTCTTAAATTAAGCTTCACAGAAGCTTGTAACTGATCACTGAGGCATCACTTACGAGGTTATTTTGCATGTTACCTACACATGAGAACTGTTCATTTAGATCATGCAGCACTACAACAAACATACCAACTGGAACAATACATGAAATGAAACTTAATTACCAAGTTCACTGAATTTCCTACTCCAAATCCAATATTTTTACAATATATAGAAAAGATATTGATTGGAACAGAAAAGGACACAAAATGTTTTTAAGCTCTTATGCTCTCGCCAAAGTACCTGTTTTCACTCGGTGTTTTGCTCCAATGTATCTGTGTGAAAACTCAGTAGAAGTAAAGACTCACACCACAAGAAAAATAGAAAAAAACACAGTCTTTTTGCTGCTGCTGTGTTTGTAGGTAGGGCAGGGCCCATGCACAGCAGAAAGAATAGTGGAGAAATCTGCTGATTATCAGACAAAATCTGGATATGAATTCCACCATTAGTTTTTGGATGGCCTCACCACCTAAAGTCAGCTCTCCTTGACTCACCAGAGGGACAGACAAACCTTCCAAACAAACACAGGCGATTTATGTTTGGAATGGTTTCTTTGTCTCCTTACTGTAGCCTATCACGATAGGATATACTGTCTAGATACACTGTATGTTCTGAAAAGTAATTTACAAAGACAAAGGCTGTGGGATTCCAATACAAAATTGGATTTCTTACATTCTCAGCTTTATTCAGGCTGGAATTAAAAAAAAAAAGTTATTACAAAGTTTCACTACCAGAAATAAAATACATCAAACCTCCGAGTCCTGCCAAGTTAAGATTTCTCTGTTGAAAAGGCTCCACAGAAAACAGATAAAGAAAACAGATATTCTTGCCTCTTTAAAATTAGGTATGTGAATGTGACCTTGAGGAGTCACAGTTTAAAAATTAAGATTTAAATTTACAAAAAAATAACAAAAAGTTGTGGAACCATCATATCCATGGCCAATGATTCATTATCTACAGCAGAAATATTCTGGGGTTCTGTACAGCCCAGACTGCAGGACTTTCACAGCCTTAGTGTACTGTGACTACAATAACCTCAGTCATATTTGTGGTGAGCTTGAGACATCCAATTTCAAACCTGCAGCCTAATTTTATCTCTCATTGCATAATTCTTTGCTATAGCTTTTCACTGGTTTTCTTGGCTTAATTAACCTTTCACACAGAAATTATCGTTATTATTTTGTTCTAAGAAATGCTCTATCCTGCAATTATGCAGCAAATCGTGTCTTCTTCAAAAAAACAAAGATAATGCTGTGTCTTTGCTGAATATAAACAAGTTTGAAATTACGTTCCTGTTCCAGCTTTGCAAAGGAATACATGAAGCTGAGAGTTTCAAAGGATGGCTTGTGTAGCATTAAAGAACAAAGAAATACAACATAGAAAAAGAAGGAAAAGACAAAAGAAAAAAGGAATATCTGAAGTGATATCTATTTCTCTTCATGCTAATCCTAACAAGCATTTTTTCCATGACTCAGTAAGTCTGTTTCTGACTCTGGCCAACTGTAGGGCAAAATGCTAAAAGCTAAGTAGCCAGAAAGGAAGGCATATGAACAAAGGACAGCACCGTAGTGCCAGCAGGCAATGCTAGGGAAGTTATTGTGCTATCATTAAACTTTTTCTCATATTTTTAAGTGAAAGAGACACCATCAGAAGAAGGAAAGGAGGGGGGGATGATGTCTGACAAATTGTTTTCTTCTTAAGATGCAAGGTCTTACCCTTTGAGCAGACTGTTGCAGAAGCAGAAGCATGGAGAATTTTTGTTTTGATATTAAAATGTATTTAAAAATAACATAGAAGCATGTTGTTTATAAAACATGGGGCACAAGGTTGTCAAAAACAGTGGAGGGTAGAGAAGAAAATGCCAGCAGCTGTTTGAAACACTATTCAACATCAGTACTGATGAGTACAGAAAAGTGTGTTTGCCTCTACTTGCCTCTTGCCTCACAAGACTACCCTGGCAAAGGCCTGGACAAACCTCAGAGTAGTTATTATTGAAGGATCTCCCTTTCCTGTTTCAAAGGGATGCCAGGAAGGCAATCCATGATGAAGTAACATAGAAATATAAAAATATCATCAGGAATAACATTTATTAAAACAACCAACCAGCCAGAACTGCAAAACAACCACAGGAGAAACATCTGTGCATCCATTCACGCTACACTGGGAAAGAACTGGGAGACAAGAACTGAGTATGGTAATTTCACATAATTACAAAGCAGAATGAATAGGCAATTCCTTCCTAAATATTCGTCCAGCTCTCCTCAGCAGGGAAGCAGTGATCCAGGTAAAACTGCACACACAAAAATGACATGCACATCTCCAGCACAATACTAGTAAAAATCAAAACAAAGCAGAATAGTTTAAAATCCCCAGAAGTACTGGGCAAGCTCCTGAAATGAATGCAAACAACTTCCCTTGAAAAGCCTGAGAATTTTTACAGCTCCCAGGATACCCTGTTCTGGGGACACCGACTTTTGCCTTCAAGTCTTGCCAGACACAAGCCTTTATTCACTCCCCTTGCTGTGGTGTGCAAAAGGTGTTGCAAAGGGGCCCATGGCATAACCCACAGCCAGGCTGCTGGCTGGGACAGCACCTCTCTGATGGTTTCGTTTATTGGGTACTACTGAAGAGATTTTAAAAACACAGCTTTATAGGGTTTCATCTTTAACCCCAGTTTTGCAGAGGCAATCCCAGTTGTGACTGAAAGCAGAGTACACTGCACACCACAGCCCTGAATCCATTGTGAGCGCCTGATGGAATAGCAGCAAACGTACACAGTATCATTAAAAAATAAAGTATTATCACAGCTATAACAGTAGAGCAAACAACAATTGTCATGTTTCTTGTAAAATTGCTGGGGGACAGAATAATGAATGTTCGTAAGTGAAAGCAAATAAGACTCTACTGAAGTATCTGCAGGCACAAAACTCACAATTTCTTGTCTCCCAGATCAGGAATTAGGCATGCACTAAGCACTCTTCCTAAAACAATTCTTATGCAATTCATATGTATGAACATAGAATTGGAGGAAATAGATAAAATATTTCTCAGAAATGCTTTCCGGTGGAAAAAAATGTCAAGAAGCATAGAGCTATTCTGGTAAGAGAAAATTACTGGTTCTAGATTGACTGTAAATTGAGCATGATTACATTCAGCCTGAACATTTTCCAAAGGTTTACAGAAAGACACAAATTGAATTAGTTAACAGCTTTTAACCACTGTAACAAAGTCAATAAAGTGTTATAAGCTGCAGTTTAACTCAGGGAAGAGAATGAATGGGAGAGTTCCTAGACACACTGAGCTCGTAACGCAGGTCTCTGCACTGAACACATTTTTGACAGAATGTAAGCAGAAATTGCATAGCTAGTTAGTTGTAAACACTATATTTATATTATATTCTTCTCATTTTTCAAGGCTTTCCCTGGCTGATTACGGGAGCAGGAAGGAATTTATTCCTCATCTTGAAGCACGGGCTGGCCTGCAAGACTGAACACAAAGTTGGGAGGGATAGTCTTCCACCAGGGAGTTGATAAACAGCCCGAGCTGGAGACAGGATAAAAGAGGTGTGCTCATGTTCTGTGTAGCTGTAAATTTTCATACACTTGATTAGGGCAGCCTGGCTGAAAGAACTACTGGCTTTCTAGGGGTTTTTTTCTGAACTGGCACATTATACACTTTCAACATAATTGCAGTTTTTCCTCAAAGACATTTCTTGCAGAGAAAGGATGTAAACACAGCTGATGTCTACTGCTAACCTTCTGCACTTCACTGAAGTTGTGGGTTTTGGTCCATGTCTCACAGTTTTAGGACACCGGGATGTAAAATGGGGGGTGGACTGTGGACTGCACATTCCAAGGACCCTCGTGTGTGCTAAGAGTTCTCACAACTGTAAAGACCCACACATAGTGACTCAGTAGTTCCTTCAAAGTGTCTGTTCCAACAACCAGTAATAATTCAAGCTTATTGAAAATTAAACAAATCTTGATGGCCAGAGTACATTACTGATATATAGCTACAGCAAATATATTTAGACACGCATACATGCAGAGTTTTGCCATGTATAAATATATATTCAGCCAGTATCACTTGGCAGGGTTTTCTCCCAGAGTTTTGAAAACTGGTATGTAAATATTCTGTGGAATAGTGCAATTGTCTTCAATACATTTTTAATAAGGAAAAAAAAAAACCCTTATTTTCAAAATGCATAAACTCAAACCATCAATTTCAAAAAGAATCCCTCAAGACCTTTTTCTCCATTTTCATTTGCCCAGGTGCTCACCTGTCTGCGGAGGTCTCTGGTCTTCTTGCACATACTGTCTATGGCAACAGTCAAGGCATTGCTTCTCTCAGCCTTGTCAGTCTGCAATCAATGGGACAGAAAACACATCAGTGGTTATCTGGGATCCCTTAGCAAGCACAGTCTTTGTGTCCCCAGTGCATAAGAGCATTTGGTAAATCATACATGCTGAAGGATTTTTCAAATTTTTCATACATTTCAAGAGCCAGTACCACAATACTCACAGAACGCCAATTTGTGATGTTAGGCATAATTTGCTGAATCAAAACATATGCTTTAGAAGCAGTATGTAGGAACAAAATAACCACTTCTTAACTTCTGAATTGCTGTAATACTCCTAGTGTAATCACAACATTAATAGAGTTATGATGATAGTGATGATGGTGATGATGATTAATGATAGTAATAACAATAACAACAACAATATTTATGTCAATCCGTTAATACCCTCTTCATGTGAAAAATACTGTTCTCTCTATACAACCAGTGTATGAATTCAGGTGCCCACAATGCAATTTGGTTATGCTTTTGTCTGCAGCATTCATTATTTTCCTCCTGTAAAACAGAATGGGTGAGTTTCGAAATGTCCAAGATGTTGCAGTGCAAACACTGTCCATGAAATGGCAATCTCTTCATTCAGCAGCACATTCATTCTCAGCATCTAGAAGATGGAGTTCTTGAGATAATGGAGAGGTCTGAAGAGAATCAGTTGTATACCTTCTAAACAATCTTAATTTTTTTATTTCCAGCTGTAAGCAAAGTGCTTCTATCATTGTTACCTATTTGAAAACACTTTACTGGACTGCTCAGCCTTTTTTCCCTACAATATTACCATAAAACTTCTGTGCCTAGTAGCCGGTTTGAATTTTTTTTCCTCTTAGTACAGAAACTACATGAAAATCCAAAATGCCTGAGGAACTTTGTTTGCTTAAAGCAAGCAATCATTGCTCACCACCTTAGACTGCCCTGGTCTAAAGGAAAGAACCACAAATAGTGGTTCTTTACACAAAGTCAGCACACATGACATTTACAGCACAAAGAACCAGCTTCTCATAAATGCTAAGAAACAGCTATGTACACTGACCACAGAATTTGGACTTCATTTACAGACCAGCAGGAAGTCTCTATTATGAGCATGACTGTCTCGTTTTGTAAATAACATTAAAATTAATATGGAAGTAGTAATAGCTTGGTAGACACCTAGGAGTACAACCTTGTTATCTATATATGATACTTCAATCAGAATTATTTCCCTACTAAAGAAACCTGTCAACAGGACAATATGCTTAATATTAAAACAAAACCTAAAGGTGACAACAAAAGAACTCTTACATTAAAACTGAATGTGCAATGTCATAAATGCCTTGAAATTATTAGCACATTCTCTATCAACTGAAAGGAAAAACTACTTTAAAAATTGAGCTTGTATTTTCAGGGAGACTTAGAAAATCTCCTATGACCTTCTATTTCTGAAATTGCCTATAGTCTTTCATGGAACAGATGATCAAAACCAAGTCTTGGAGAAAGGTCTGAACTTCACCTAAAACCTTCAAGGAATCCCTGGAGGTGGACACTCACTTTCTGCAATGCCATCCTTTCTTGTACCGAGGCTTGCCCAAGAACCAAAGGAAATAATGACTCCCCTATTATGCTTTGCAAGTTCCTGTCAACCTTGACAACAAAATGATCCCTTCTGAACTGCCAGGTAAACAGGGCCAGGAAAAACTGTGGATACAACTCAGCTTATGCCTATGCATTCAGACTACGAAGATGCATTGGCATATCCTTTGAAAGCGTTAAATTTAGAGCCTATTTTCCTACAAAGACAAAATCATTGCAAAATATTGGATATTTTTCAAATTCTCTGGTAATCTGTAATTTTAAAGGTGGCCACTAATGATACAACTGGCTCTAAGCTAACCTAAATCTTTGAAGCAGCTAATATGAAATAACCTCAAGCAGCAAGTGGCATGAAATATTGAACAGTGAACAAGTTAAAAATACTTTATTTGCAAATTCTTAACATAAAAGTCAATGTCTAGAGAGCAAATCTAACTTTAAATGAAGTTATTCTTCACCTCATGTTTTCCCTAAGAAATAAATACACTGCAAATGCGCTGTAAATGCAGCTTCAGGCTGTAGAATGTGGATAAGTCCAGACTGCAGGTAACCTCATAACTGCAGACTCTCATTCTTCCCTAAAGAAATTTGAACATCAAAAAACCCACACTACTGTTTGGATAAATCCTACTTATAAAGACTTATGAACTTCAAAATCGTGTGCAGTCTTTTCCAGTCAGGAGCACACCTGGCTACAAAGTCTCCTGTGGGACAACTCTCAAACATCACTGGCCTCATGTTGCCTTCTCCTGCTTCTGTAGGGTAACATCGATTGGTCCCAAGTACCTTGGGATCTGAAGCACTCCTGTGAGTTCATATTCCTCTGCAGACCTCCACCTCGGATCTGACAGTAACAGTCCAAGAGCTACACGAGATGATTCCGCTCCTGAATAACCGAAGAAGAGCAGATGTAGTGTTTTAAAAGTGCCCATCGAAAGTGCACAGTGAAAGCAAAGGTGACCCGAGCACCTCCACGCTCAGCAGAGTGCAGCTGTCTCACCCCCCAGTGACGGAACTCACACGTCTGGAGCTGCAATACTCTGCATCTGCCTGGCAATTAACGTCCTTCTTGTGACTGCTGTACTTCAAAACAAACAAGCCTATCCTGAAATAGTTTCTTCTTGTACAGAGTGACTGAATTAGGAAAAGGGAAAATTATGCACATTATTCTGGGTCTGGATTTTAAAAATCAGGCAGTTGAGCCTTTCGGTTATCCTGCACTCACCTACTGTTTTTTCCTGTAAAATATATGTAATAACAGCTATATGGCTCCCTTGCAAAGATCCTAAAAGCAATATCCAGTTCCTATTTCAATGCGTTTTTAACATTTGAAACATTTTACAAGCACTAAGTCACGCTGTTATTAATATTCCACTGAATGAAAGTATTTTTAATTAACACTGGATAGCCTGCAGATAAATGCTGGGTACTGCAAATAATACAGGCCTATTTTACACACTGGCAAACCACATTAGTTGAATGCCTCAAAAACCACACGTGCAGAAAATCTTTCCTGCTGGATTTTCATTTAAACCAGGATATATCTAAGGGCAGATTCTCAGTTGAAACACATGGCCATATACCCACCAGTTTTGATGGAGTTCATTTATACCAGCAGGGGATTGTGACCTTCCCAGGCACTACAGATCCTTCTGCACCCCAAGGGACACAGATGCAAACCAAGACATCTGCACTGGCTGCACAGCCTTGCAGGACTCAGGAACAAGTCTCCAGTCAAGGCTTTGTGGGTACATGCCAACAGTTACCAGTGGCAACAAAGACTGCAGGAATCCCATAAGCTTCAGACTATGTCTAGTTGCAGAGAGAGCTTAAACAAAGGACTATATAGATACTCTGAGAAGGGTTCTAATTTCACTTCGTTGATACCCCTGAAGGCCTACAAATGTTTACCTGATAGTCTCCAGCAGCTGTGCCATGACTCTGTGATAAACAGCTTTTTATATAGTTCTATGTATCCAAGAACAATTTTATTTTAAAAAAGACTAGCGCATCTATCAAAATCAGTTCTCTATGGAAATATTAAAAAAAAGAACCCAAGCTAAAAGGTAAACACCAATCAATACTACAATAACTTAATAAATGTCAGAGCTCTAATTAAATGACTGACTGTTTCAGGCTATGTGTTGACTGAAAATAATCCTATGCTCAGCAATTAGAGAGTCCTGTTCATTGCACCTTAATCAAAAAAACCCCAAAGAAACAAACTCTCACACAACTTAGGTAGGACATTAAAGCAAAGTCACAGCCTCTGTAGAGGTACCAAGCATTTGATGTCTGTTGTTACAATTTAGCATGTAACATTTAATGATTTTTTTTTTTGCATATGGAATTTATAAATGGTTCTTCTTTTGAGTTATAAAGTCATTGTGAATTCTAAGCAAAACCATAAGATTAAAAAAAATTGTATAAAAAGCAGTTTTACAATTTATTTTGCATGACAAAACAATTTTGTCATTACTTGGGAACTTTCCACACCTGAATTTTTTGTGCAATGACAAATTTTTTTTTCATGCACAGCTTATAGAAACCCTGATCTTTCAAATCCTCTTGTGGAATTCAACAAAGTCAAGACACCTACAAGCACCTGCCTCAAAAAAGCCCAAACAAAGCCTGTAAGCCTTTATAAGGGAAGATCCAGTTCAATCCTGTTGCAGTCTTCATTTAACCCAATTGGTTCACTTCTCCCAGAATTAGTTAACACGGTGCTTCAGCCATCAATAGCTAAAAAAAACTAATACCACTTCCTGCATTCTTTGCTGGGAGGAGACAAAGGATTTGTCACCTTGAAGGTCACACAGTGAAAAAAATCCAAGATGACTGTTTGGCTATGAAACACCTGTGAGAAATGCCAAGTCTGAGGCAGAACCTCCTTGTATTCCTTTGTACCAATCTGGATACCACTAGGCCCTGGGATTTGTCCCTTAAATGCAGAATTAATTTAAATATTATTTTACCTTTCAAATTTTCAACTTGTTCCTCAAAGTGCAATGTCCAAGTAAAAACCAAGATTGATTGTTGGAAGTGCCATGTCTGGTTAAATCCACCAGAACAAAACAATGACTTTCTCCAAACCTGCAGAACTCAGCGGACAAGTCTGTGTTGGGCTGGAACACAAAAATGAGCCAGTTGTTTACAGTTCTTCTTTTCAAGTATGTCTCACGCTTGCAAATAAAATGTTTTAAAGGCCTCTTGGTTCCCCATCCTGGAAGTGGACAGGAATAACTTTTTGGGTGCAAGCAACCTCATTGAAACACGGAACTGTTTAGATGCAGGAACAATTACATGCACAGGATTCACTGCCTGAGAAATCTCTTAAATGAACATTTCAGAAGTTACTTAAGTAATCCTCAGGCAGTTACGGCAGAACCTGACATTTCTGACATTTTACAGGACAAAAATTCCTTTGAAATGGCAAAAGTTCCCAGGCTTTTTCATACAGCATTTCAAAGCCTATTTTTAATGTACATCAAAAGCCTGGGGAGGGAAATGAATTTAGGAGTACATCTATTACCTTTCTTTTTTAATGTGGGAAACATAAAGAATGAATAACCCGCAAGTACTTTAAATTGAAAATCACCTCCACTCAGCGACACAGATTCCCTACTCTAACACCTGGCTCAAATAAGAACTCTTCCATGTGGAACTCTTTCTCAGTCTAGATAGGGTTTTTTCCTCAACAGCTTCAATATGATATTGTCATTTTTCTCCTCTTCAAGCCCTCACGGAATACTCCCTATGGGTCTAACGCTGTGAGATGTGAAGTACCTCATAAGAAATTAATTACCTCAACCTCCACTGCTACAACTGGAGTACCAAGGGTTCTCCTCCCCATGTCAATTACCCTTTTCCAATCAATATGTAGGAATAGCCTTGAATTTAGAGCCTCTCAGTATAACCCTTTTCTGGCATTCAGTTACATAGAGTTTGTAATACTGCAAAACAAATTTCATTCTAGATAAACACGCATAAAACAGCCTAAAAAACCCAGAAACAAAAAATTAGAATGCATAATCCTTTAATTATCAGAAAAAACACTGAAATTTTCAGATCCTAATTAATCGTAAAATCTCAGAAAGAATTATGTTGCTGGAATATGCATAATATTGCACATTTTAATCCACTCTCCAAAACACTGATGTCAATCAGCTGAAGGTACAGAGGGTGGCCAGGCTGTCTCAAAGGACAGAGTGGGGATCTTTATCCCTGGGATAATAAATTCTCTTGAAAAATGACTGGGATCCAGTCATAAGAGGAGACAAGGAACCTACACTATTCTAAATTTTTATTATTTCTTTCTGATACATGAGACAAATATCTCCTTATAGCAGTTTTTCTCCTACTTTTTCACATTGGGAATATTAGAAAAGTTCAGCATGACTCCAAGGTGATCCTGATAAAACATCCATACTTTTCTAGTACTTACTTGGGGACAAGTGTCCCGGGAAGTGCCTGTGTCATAACTGGTGTGGTGCAGAGCAAATACAACCATCACTTACTACTTCTAATGCAAAAACCAAACACCAAAGCACATCATATTTGAAATATGACAGTCTTAAAACTCGATAGAGAAACCTTAAAGGCCAGTACTTTGGTTTGTATTTCAACTCTAGGCCAACTGGAGAAATCAGCAGGGAGTAAAAACGACATTAAATTTCTTTTAATCAGATGTTACTGTCATTCACAGATGATGCAGGAAGGAAAGGCAAACATAAGTAGAAACAGAGCAATACTATTGAACTGACAGCAGGAAGTATA
This sequence comes from Gymnorhina tibicen, assembly GCA_013399875.1. Classification (NCBI taxonomy): domain Eukaryota; kingdom Metazoa; phylum Chordata; class Aves; order Passeriformes; family Artamidae; genus Gymnorhina; species Gymnorhina tibicen. The sequence goes on from VXAZ01002138.1 coordinate 1,476,063, forward strand.
CTTAAGGTTAATCTGCCTTTTACTAAGAAGCAATTTTCTAAGTTTCTAGTACGGAAGTTTTTAATTGAATATCCATCTACCTTTCAGCAAAGTGTTCTGGCAGTTTTACAGCAGGAAAACAGAAAATTAGTTGGAGAAAATCTCATTCTACAGAAGCAGCATAAGACTTTCCTATGATGAACTATCATATAAATTGCTTGGAGATTATATGCTGCTATGAGAAAGATGAAGGGGATGGAAAGAGTAGAAAATTCAAAATAAAATATAGTAGAGTTGCTGAGACAGTCTTTCTCATCCAGATTGCTTAAAAGTCTTAGCTGTACTTTAAATCTGAAAGTTATGGTCTTAAACAGCAGCCATAAATAGGGAAAAATGTCCAGCACCAAGCCACTCGCATTCTGCCATACCTAGGGACAGACTGAGTTAGTGCAGGTTCCCAAGTGGCACAGCAAAGGCACATCCTGCATTTTTCAAGAAATCAAAAACAAGCTTACTGTGGCTTTTGAGGTGGTATTTTAATGTACAATGTACTACACAAACAGATTCCCATAGACTTAAGAGGAGTAGTGCAACAGCACTCAAACAGCATTATAAATATACATGTAATATATATTTAAAAATATATAGGGTGACTAAAAAATTTCTAAAAAGAAAATCTTCCAAGTCCTCACAGCCACTCCATGCCATCCAGTACCATGACGCTTTCTCCTTGTAGTTCCACTATATCGAAGAGTACCATGAAGAGATAAGGAAGGTAGAACAGTAAAACTAAGAAGTTTGCTGTGGTGTTGCATGCTCCTTACTCTGGAAAATCTCTATGATACTATTCATGATCACTTACACAACAGACATGCTGTGATACTTCTTTTAACAGAAAACCAAGCACACTTTTGTATCACACTGGATGGGTAATGAAGATTGATTTCCCTGATTTTCACTCCCACATAACTTTAACATTTCTGTGGAGTTCTCCACAAGGAAGCAGCTTGAGATAAATATGGGTGGACCCATGACAGAACTTAGCCTACAGATAGAAACCTTAGAAAACAGCTACTTATCAAAGACTTCAGCTCTGAACCAGGCAGAGCTTGGTAACTTCATGTAACACATGCTGTGGATGTGGCTCTGTTCAAGACTGTGCTTCTAAATAGAAGTTAAATGCTAGAACCCCAAACAGACAAAAAAATGTAATTCTATTTAATTATGTATTAATTGTATTAGTTAATCCCTTTCTAATCCCCAATAATTAATTTAATTTAACACCACAGTGTGATGCAGTATGTGAATCCTGGAGGCTGGGAGGCACTTAAGCATGTGCAGTGAATGAAAGTCCAACTTTTAGGGAGAGGACTAAGTTAAGTTCTCAAATTTACAAATACTTCAGCTGAATGCTCCCCGGCATCCTGTGTGTATAGTGAGTCCAGACTGTGTGAATTCCTTTACATTGTCCAGTCTATACAGAGGACCATGACGTAAGAGGTAGGAACGCAGGAGGTTTGGGGGATCATCACAGCAAATGGTAGTTGATGCCATCACCTCACTGGGTGAATTCAGTCACTCCTGAACAAAACATACCCCTATTTATAGCAACACAATGAAATGGCTCCAAGGTGGTATTCCTAGAAGCTCATGACTAAATGTTTCAAATACTCAACAGTTATTTAAGAATTCACTATTGTTAGAGAAGATCTACTCTAGTTCAGATAGTTTCTGTTGTTAGCACTTGTGGAGGAATGAACACAAAACAGATTGGTAGAAGAGCACTTGAATGATGCTTTTTACACTGACGACTGCCAGAAAGGGGCCCTTGTACAGCCATTAATTCAGCAGATGGATTTGGAGATTAAGAAATTAGTGCATTACTTGGGCTGTTGGATTAGACTCACAGCACAAATTTGAAGATCCTGGGCTCCTGTGCTACAAGAGAGAAAAAAGCCCCAATTTGTTAAAAGTAGCAACTACCAAATGGAACAAGGGAGGCTGTATGTGATGGCATGCAGGGAAGACAACTGAAAATTACAGTCTCCTACAGGGCAGGGAGCTGCAGAATCCTGCATGAGATCAGGAAAGTCTGCTATTCAGGCCATATTCCTCTGCAGTTCTATGCAGAAATTCCCTGTGGCTTTTTCCCTATTTATTTTTACACAGAAAAAACCCAAATGCACCTGTGGAAACATTCAAACCCAGCATGCAGTATTTCTGACATTCTAACATAGCAATCATACTTCACGTTGGAAGTTCATTTTCTGCAGGACTTTTACCTTAAATGTTGTAGAGAATTTTTGTCTAAATTAAAAATTCAAAGTTACATGTTTAACTTTTTTAACTATTAACATCTCCAATTAGCCAAGGATTTCATTTATTATAAATGAACCTAAATTTTCATATAATTGTCATCAGCTCCATGGAAGAATATAGCAAAAAAAAGGAAAGGAGAAACGTCTAACTAGAACAGAATCAGTAGAAAAGTCATTAGGAATTATGTTGGGTAAAGCAAAAATATTATTGATCTCAAAGACCTTTTTCCTTTAAGATTTATACTAATTCCTTCAACTTTCAATGAAATAAATTAAATACTTGGCTGAAATCTAATGAGTAACCTGTTCTTGCTATAAATGTGTGCTACTCAATTTCATGTAAAGTTTAAGAAATTTTAAAAATACACGAAGTCAGAAGATTAAAAGCAAAAGGGTAAGTAGGATCTTCATAAATATGGTTCCCTAGTTGTAATGTACATGAAAATTCAAACATTTATAGTTTGCATTTCTATATAAATGCATATAAGATCCATTTATATTAAAGAAATATTCAAGTTGTGTGGACCTGTCATCAAGGTCTTAAAAGATCTGCTGTTTGCATACCCTAAAAGTGGGCACGTTCTATGCCCCACTGTGTAAGATTTGAAATGTTTCCTTAGTAAAACCACGGAGTGTTTGCTCGGGGATCTCCCTCCCGGCTCCTCACCACGATGTCAGGTCAGAGCAGCTGCCACTACTGCAGTAACTCTCACCACCCGATGGGTGCTTCAACAGGAGTAACAAAGGGCAGCTGGGAGGCGAAGTCCACCCACACTGCCAACTTCAAGAACAGTTTACTGCTAAGGAAGTCTTTATTCTTTGCAAGGGCTTGTGTTTGTTCTAGCAGGGGCAGCCAGTTACCACTTTCATTTATTAGCTGGCAGATAGTTTCGAAGTTTCTCATGTAATTACTGATGAAGTACCACCCTGCCAAAAGCCACGTCACCTCCTGGTTCTTCCCAGAGGCCGCAGCATTTAATGGCAGTGCCAGTGGAGCTGCAGGTGGCACCCAGCAGCCAGGCAGAGCTGCAGTCCCAGCCCAGCCACGGACGCCCAGGAGGACTCTGTAACAGGCTCTGGCTGATGCAGCCCCTGCAGCAGCTCAGCAGACTCAGCCTGCCATGCTTAGAGCCCTCTCAGGAGCCGTGGGACAGATTCCCAACAGCGAGCACACTGGGAAGCTCCGGATAGAACTGTTCACTGACACTGCAATAGCACTCCTGTGGAGAACACGCGGCATTCCAGCACGCATTTCAACACTGTCCTGCTGGGGGGACACAATAGGTGCGAAGAACCATCCTAATTTCACCGAGTCCCTGCTGCTTCAAGAGCTGTTGCTATTAGCTGTGTCTGTATCTGTGCATTTCATCACACACACATTCTTCAAACCTATCACAATCCTCACACATACATATGCAAAAATAAATACAGATAAATATGTCAGACTGTATTTAGCTTACATTATAAATCCTCTTTGGACTGAAAGAGCTGCCAAAAATCCAGGCTGATCTGATGGGAGCTTCAAAACAGCAAGTATACAAACCTCTCAATTTACTATATTTGAGAGCCATGTTTAAGCATTCCAAATCAAAGAAAAGCAAATTTTATATTAATTTGAAACACAAATACTGTTAGTAAGTTCCACGGAAAAAGACTTTAGCATATAGTAAAATTGGGAGCACGATTCTGAGAAGGAAGATAATGTGATACTTATTAGATATATTTATCTTACCTTAGACTTCCATGAATAAAATACTTGCTATCATACTAGGAACAGTATGGCAGAATGTAAGCCCTCTTCTGTAACCCCTCCCCTCCACTCCTGTTCCACCAAAAGATATCCTGACCTCCCTATTCTAAAATCACAGAGAATTGTATGTGTTTGTGGGGGAGAAAAATGTGAAATCACTTCAAATATCTATCGTTTACAGAAGTATAAAACACATTAAAAGACCCAGTACTGAAAGTGTAACTTCAATTTGGCATCATCTTTTGTATGTAAATAAATACACTTTCAAATGCACTTGTTGTATCAAATAGACTTCAGGATGCCATGCTTCCAGACTGCCACAACAAGCACTAAAAACAAATGCTGGAAACCTCCTTTATTAACTTACTAAAATGTTCACATTGAAAGTATACAATTAAATGCCTGCTTTTCAGGGATATTCAAGGGTGCCATATGTTCATTTTTAACTAGAGCATGTCTTCCAAAGTAGAAAAAATACCTCTTCAATCACATGACAGTATGATATACTAAAAACAGGTAAAAATAATAATTGAACAAAACCACATTCATGGGATCCAAGAAAACACAAGAGCAATTGTACATGAAAAGGCTTTATATCAGATTGTGCTTATAGTGTAAGACAAAATGGATGCTGTAATAAACTATATTACTTAAAGCACAAAGCTGATGTGACAGTGTGTCTGCAAAGAATGTTAATAAGAGCAAAATCAAAATCATAAAAGAATGAGAATGGGAAAGCTAAGCAGAAAAGGCAAAGTAAATATTCCAGGCAAGGTTTCTTCTGTAATTACAAAAAAGAAATTAAATTATAAATTATGGAAGAGTTGTTTCCTACTCAGAAGGCATGAGTGAGAAGGATACTTGGAGCTGAAATGAGTTTGCAGAACCAGGGCTTAGTTTTGCTTGCTTAAGACTATCAAACTCCAGCTCATGATTTTTTTAAGGTTACTGATATACTTCTACACTCATCCATAACAACAGCAAATTAAATATAACACACATTTTTGCCACACTCAGGAAACCTCAGGTGGGCACTAACACATAAGAGCCACTGCAGGCACACAGTGACGTGACATAACTTAAAGCCAAGGTACTGAGCTGAACAAACCAAACCAAACGCTCCGGCCTGACAGCGACAAAGGTGAAGGCTCATCCATCTTGGTGCATCATTCAGCCATGCTGAGCATGGAAACTTGGCTGAGAAGAGCCTCAATGCTTCCAGATGGTCTTTCTGCTAATCCAGACTCAGCAACACCTGGCTCCTCACACACCATCCAGTCATCCTCTGACAGTTAAACAAAGCCATAGAGAACCACATCACAGGAGTCAGAAGATGGCAATAACTGGATATGCCATGATCCCTGCCCAGTACTTCTTGCCTAAAGACACTCAGCCTGTGTCAGCAGAGCAGGTGCCAACTAAAGATTCTCTGGCTTTGCAGGAATTCCATCAAATCTCTCAGGACAACTACTTGTGCCCCAAGTGATCAGGAGAGGATAACAGCAGACAGAGTTGCAGGGCACTGGAGGTATGTCTGATTTACACCACCCTGAGAAGCCATTTTGAAAAAAAGAAAAAGGCACTTTCAGTTGTAAATTACACAGTCAAACAGGATCACTTCATGTACCCCATACTAGCCAAGTCCAAACTCGAGCTGGCAGATGTCCAACAGAATGTGTTTTCATTAAATCATTGTGGTAATCCAATGGCATGTGCAAGCATGTTAAAAAAACCCATTCTCTCTCTTAAAATAATGGCATTTTAAGCAATAGTGGTAGATAGAGGCTATAGGGACTGGGACAAACCAACTTTTAAAACATGTCCCTTAAATCCACTGTGAGCAGCAAGCACAACATCAGTGCTCTGGGAAGCTCCTGACAATATATGGGCAATGTGTACTGGAAGCCTCTGGGTATTCTTATCCATGTTTCAAGAAATTTTGAGAGATTGTAGTGAAGGTTGTAGTGAAGAAGGTTGTAGTGCCTGCAAAAACATTAAGTGCAGGTTTTGTTTAGAATACATGAATGCATACAAACTCTGCAAAAGCTCAGAAAAAGAAGCTTCTCGCTCCATTCACTTTGTGGCTGTTTTTGCAGCAAGCAGCCAACACTGCCCAAGTGCCAGCAGAAATTATGTGCATGGCTAAAAGAAATACACTACAATATCCACTTAGTCTTCATGCGATAAAAAGATAAAGATCCCATATTATATAAAATGTCTTTAACTCTTATCACAATATATATTAAGTATGGCATTTACTGAAAATGTTGCACTTTTAATTTAGCTTTCTGAACAGTTTTAAAAGTAGTTTGGCAGCAATCACAAGGTTGGGAAATGTGCAACATACAAGTAAGTGTTTTGCTTTTAACAAATTTCATCCACTAAAAAATGATCCAACCTAATGCCATCCAATAACATTTTGAAAGATAAACACATTCAAATTTTACCTGTAACCTGAGCATAAATAAAACCAAGACAACAAAACGGAAAGGTTCAATGCATTAGTTGAAAGAGCTGGTAAACCTCAATACACTGTACGCAACTTTGCTGATAAAGCTAAGAAAAAGAAAATAAGAATGAGCTTCTAAGTAGCACAAACAACATTCTGCTTTCATTTTCATATATAACTGAAATACCAAAGAGAAGCATACTCAGGGGCTCTAAATTATATATGATGGAAATCAGCGATGAAACAAAAATCAAGCAACTCAATTCCAGCATAAATGAACATTCAACATGGGGCAGAGAATGACACAAATTGCCAGTTCTTGCTAACGTTAAATTTTGGAGGTTGTTTCATACAACACTGCCATCTCTGAACTTATAAAGGACTAATCAGAATGAAAAACCATATCATCACTGAGAAACAAGTGCCTCATCCATTCAAGCCTGCTATGAAGAGACATTGCCATAAAATGAAGGCACTGACTGACTCTGAGGCTGTGGCAGAAAATGAACAACTTCCCACCACGAGAGTAAGTTTAGTCATGGAAAAGGGAGAATTGAGCAGGAACAAGCCAGATGACAGAACGGCATCTCGGAAAAGAGCTCTGAAGGCAATAGCTGTAATTTTCAACAGGTGTACTTGTTGACTTATTAGAGAGCAATGTGGACTTGCAAAGGGCTTTATCAAGCAGCTTTTCTCCAGTCTTTTGGAAGAAAAACTGAAGTTCAAGAAACAAAATCTTTGTTACAAATATGCTTCTGCTGTTACGGAAGCAGTGAGCATCCTCTACAGTTAGAAATAGTTAGTCCTCTCTCATTAGCAATTAGTGTCCTGTGACTCCCACCCACTACAACACAGCTTCCACAACATACCAGTCATGCTCCTTGCTGCATAATGATATATACACGGTTGAAACAGGTAAAGTGTAAGGAAAGACTGATCCAAATTTTAATCCATACTTAAATGAGACAAAATTCTGATTCAATGCACTGATTAATAAGCCAGAAAATACCCTAAATTATATGTGTGCACAATATGCACTTATTTAGAACACAAACAACACTGGTACCACTCCTTCAATTTGTATTTAAATTAATAGGAAATGTTGCTAAACTGAAAAATGCTTCTAAATTAATTCTCCTCCTTAGCACCATGTACTGCAAAGTGACAGGAGCCAGCACAGAAGACTTGGACTGAAATTCTAAAAGCTGGTGGTTCCTACAAAGGATGCTGAGACAAAGGATGATCTGTGACTTCATGAAGAATTCACCTCCATAAGTTTTGAGACTATTCACCACATTTCTAACACACTCTAAAAAGCTCTTTAGTTTCTGGACACATGCCAGAACAAAATTCAAACCTTTCTTACTTTGTTTGGGTAACCCGAGTCCTATTCACCTAAGGGTCAACAAAGACAACTTGATTCAATTGCAAATCAAGATCCGTGAGTTTTGTAAAATACATTCCTACCTGCAGACTACAAAACACTCTGCTAAAGAATACCTAAGTCCCACTTTAGTTTAACAATACAAAATCTGTAAATATTTGCAGATTCTGCTCAAGTCTGTGTTTAGATTCCATCCCTTTTATTCTTTATACCTTAAATAAAACCTGGATAAGTCAAAAGCTTTTGAAAATTACATCTTGTCATTAATTACTGAGTCTCTTATTAATATGTATCTCACATGACATGGCCCTAGAAGTACAGCGATGCCTGTTATCTGTGTCATACCAGCTAATGATTCTTTGCCACTTTCTCCTAGAGAGTAAGTTAACTCTCAGTAATGGAATGCCGAAGAACAGCTACCCCTAGTGATCAGAGAGGCGGGAGATGAACTTCAAAGTCCTTCTTTGTTTACAGCCATTTCTCATTTTCCTCAACGAGCTTGTCGCCAGACACAGAACACACACTGAGCAAAGACAACACTCAGTATCTAAACACATATTTGCATTGCAAAGAATTTTACCGGGAAGAGTTTTGTGAATAGGTTTGTGTCACATTGTTACATCCAGGTCAGAACCTCAAACGCTAATGAACCATCAGGTAAAGAGATGAAGCCCAATTTAAATCTCTCTGCTCTCCCTCTTGCCACACAGAATAGCAAACAGATCCTTCTCAGGGTCTCTCTGCAATACCAGGAACCCCCAAGCCACACAGTGCAAGAGAGAGAACATCAATGTGCGCAGACTACAGCTGGCAGAGTCCCATCTAGATCATATCAAGTAGATCTAGAGGCTGGCACAGGGGAAATATGGAATCACTGAAACGTTTAGGTTGGAAAACACCTTTAAGATCATCAAGTCCAAACATTCCATCAGCACTACCAAGCCCACTGCTAACCCACGTCCCCAAGTGCCACATATACACACATCTTTTAAACACCTTCAGGGACAGTGATAGCCCATGTGCCCTTGGCCTTCTTGCCCCCCTGGGCACACCTGGGCTCATGTTCAGCCTCTGTCACCAGCACCCCCAGGGCCTTTCCTGCTGCCTTCCAGCCCCTCTGCCCAGCCTGGAGCTGCAGGGGGTTGTTGTGACCCAAGGGCAGGACCTGGCATTTGGCCTGGTTGAACCTCACACCTTTGGCCTCGGCCCATGGATCCAGCCTGTGCAGATCCCTCTGCAGAGCCTTCCTGACCTCCAGAAGATCAACACTCCCACCCAGCTTGGTGTCATCTGCCAACTGCATGAGGGTGCCCTCAATGCCCTTGTCCAGATCATCAATGGAGACAACAAACACTGAGCCCTGGGGAGCAGCACTGGTGCTGGCCCCAGCTGGATGTGGCTCCATCCACCAGCGCTCCCTAGGCCCGGCCATCAGCCAGGTCTCAGCCCAGCAAACAGTGCACCCGTCCAAGCCGTGAGCAGCCACTGCCACCACGAAAATGCTCTGGGAATCCATGTCAAGGGCATTTTTAAACTCCAGGCAGACAACACCCACAGCCTTTCCCTCATGCACTAGGGTGGTCACCTGGGCAAAGAAGGAGATCAGGTTGTTCAAGCAGGACCTGCCTTTCATAAACCCAGGCTGGCCCTGATCCTCTGGTCATCCTCTTTTCATATAGAAGGAAAAAATTAACGGGAGTGTTCTGTAGCACAAGAATGTTCTTCATCAGAAAATTAGGAATGTCTACAGCAACCAGCATTCTTCCTGATTTGTCTCCCATGAGTGAACACACAGCATGCAGTCAATCCATTGTCCATGAGAAGGCACCCCTGATAGATAATTTGGTACCAGCAACACAGACTATTTGGAGATGTTTTTACCTGGAGCTTTCTGACCACTATATGAGGTCTTTACTTAAGTCCCAGGGTTACTTTTAAATATGCATAATACACTCTTCATATCCATCAAAAGATAGATACAGGACTAATAAAAGCTAAGAAAAAAATTAGCATAAAGAATACTCATGTGGCAGGAAATTTAAAGCACACAAACTGCAACAGCAAAAAGAGATAAGAGTGAGGAAGAAATCAAACATATACTTTCTGTTTACCTGAAATAAAAGAGAAAAAGTCTTCCACTGACCTTAGTGTCATATCACTGAAAAAATTATGAAATGTCTGTCCCTTTTAAAGTAAGTACTTTTGCAAATTATTTTCTCTTAGATTAAAACACTATTTCTCTTTTGAAAGGGGAATTGGACAAAGTGTGCTGGCCTGTTAGAAAACAGGGAAGCATATTTTCATCTTTATCGCTCAAAAGAAAATAAGAAATAAATTTGTAAGTGTGGTTCCCTGTGCATTGTTCACCAGCAAGTGTTAACTGGGCATATCTTAACATGAAAAACACAATATATGGAGACAGACTCCTACAAATTCACCTTGGGTGGGAAACAGTTGATATCAAGGAGTATTACTTCTAGGGCCAGGGAAATGTGTCTGCCAGGAAATAAAAGCAAGGTCAAGGCACAGATACAATCACAAAAAAAATGTCATTCAGATGTAAGACTGGAAGTAATTTGGAGCTGACACAGGTAAACACAGAACAGACAAGTACAATTACCAGCCTGCTTTGATCTGCAGGACCACAGTCCTTTGTGAAGCTTCTGTGCTATTGTGGCAAGCAAATTTTGCTGCAGAGTATTATCAAGCCTCATGATAAAGTGGAGTCGCAGTCAATGCAACAAAGAGCCGGCGCTGTTTTGGTAAGACAGGGTCAGCTGTCACATTAATCATGCCACGACACTGTGTGCCTAATGCTCACCTGGGTGCATTATAAACTCTGAAAACCTTTTTCATCTCCTTACACACAATGCAGTAGGATGAGGTCCCTGTTGGAAACAACTAAGTGCACTGAAGACAGTACTCATTACAGTAATGGAGGACTGGTATCAACCTCATCAACCCTTATCACAGTGGCTAATGCTCTGAGATTCTCACAACATGTTCATCTTTAGTGTACTGTAAAATAAGAATTATAACACTTACTTGGAAACAAGTGTCCAGTGAAGACTGGACAAGAAAACAGTACATCTACAACTTGCAACACCTTCAAAAAGCAGTTCTTTACTGAAATACCAAAGATGTTATAATAACATGAGTAAGACTGTACCCTAAGTACTAGGCTTACTTTGAAATATTTACACTTCACCATCACAGTCAGCTTTTATTCATAACTGTACACTGAAATGGTTTCACTGGCTACGCTGCAAGTGGCTTTATGTTAACTGGTAGAAAAGAACATTTATATATTCAAACTGTATTTAGCAAGCTCTTTTACATCCTTGAAAAGTTGACTGGGTAATATCGGACTGAGCAGACAGGCTGCCAAAACTCAGTGGGCCAGATTATTGAACACAGGAACAAAATGTGACGATCATAAAACCAGCAATAATAATAATAACAACAACAGCAGCAGCAGCTTCCTATGACAGCAGATAAGGTCGTGATACAACTACAAATGCATTCATAGATTTGGTCTCAAAAATTTTGATAATACAGGAGTCTCTGAGGGCGAAAGAGCAAACAGGATTTGAAACCACATCACATAAAAAAGCCAGGCTGTCTAATCATATAAAGCACTACGCATTGGATTGAGCTTGCCTGTTTTGTGCCTCACATCCTTGTTTACCAGTGAACAGCATTGTCACTAAAACTCTCCAGATAAAGATCTCTCCTGCCTCAATGCTGTTTATCACCTGGCACTAGAAGTTTTCATGACAGCTGTAGGAACAGACAGCAGCAGCAGTGCTCTAGTACAGAGGCACAGTTTAGCTGCAGTTTGGCAATCACCTTTAGTAGAAGGAAGATTACAGGGGTTTGAAGATTTATTGCTTTTCATTCTGTCAGTTTTTCTGTGATTTCCTTGCCTGTGCTTCATGAGGATGACCTCTAATGTCCATTGTAAAAGTGGGAGCAAGAATCCTACCAGCTACTTTCCTAATGAACACAGATGACTTTGCACTCAGTAACCACTCTTGAAAATATTTCAGTCATTTCCGGCTCACCTTACATGCAATTCTTGCAAGCACTTATGCATGTCTTAGTTTAAAGTCACTGTGATTTAACTTTTTTATTTTGTATTGATATTTGCACTATTGTTCAGGGATTTAAACTTCCTGAGGCTGTTTCAAAGTCTTCTCTGATAGGTGATATGAAGGTGCTCTGGGCCTCTAATATGGTTTATTCAAACCTTCTCCACATCTTGAAGAGGTCACTTGTGACTGACTTTTTTAGTTTCTTTCTCTTGTTTATTTTAATTCCTCTGTTCGAAATCAAGCACTAGCACCCCAGATGTTTTTACTTTTGCTGTTTCTGAAAAGCTGGCAAACCCACATGTTACATCTCTACCTGTCCACTTTGGCACTTCATTTTTGCAGTTATTGTGGAAAATGTGTGTACTGTGCACGTTGAAGCTGAAATTGGCTGTTCTCTTCCATTTTATTTTCCTTTTCTATTTTTTTCAAAGTAAGTGTTCCCAGGACTCAGTCATATTGTAGCACTTCTACATTAATAACCTGCCAAATGTTCACGGTTCATTAAAGAACTCTATGTTAAAGGAAGCCAATGAACATTTCTCATGGAAGAGTAATTCAATTTCTGCTCATAGCCTTTTATCATGTGGCTTGTTTGTTTTAATTGTCAATCACTGTCTGATTTAGAAGCTTTCTAACGTGTACTGTTGCTTATTTCTAATCATTAAACATTTGGTTAACAAAAAATATATACACAGAAAGGTGTTACAATTAGCAACTGCTAATTCCATTTTAAAGATAACAATGGTTTTTTCAAGTATATATCTGTTATAGACGATTTTGTAACATTCATTTAAATGAAAAATATTTTAAAAGGCAAAAAGCAAAAATCCTGGGTACTTTGAGATTCAGAGACAATTCTATGAACTTCCTGATTTTGACTAGGCCATTATTTACAAGGAGAAAACAAATTAAGGATGTAAGTGTATGTTATTACTCAAAGACAAACTCTCTTTGAGACGGATACAAATCCACACAACACACGTTTGTTCAGAGATAACAAAAAATACAGGTACCACTTGCTACGTAACTGCCCAGCTGTAACAACCATGCAAACTGAAATTTAAAGCAGCTTACGCTAATGTAACAGCAGATCACTGTAGCTATGAAGTCTATAATCAGAAGGGTAAGCTCAGACGTACAGCACACCACCTCAGAAATACAGCAGGGAGACACACATAAAATTTTAATGTTGCTGTTAAAACCCACTCATTAAAACCTCTGTAAACACAGAAAATAATAAAATCGTATTATCTGCCTTGCTCCTGCTTCTTCAAAGCAAACAATCAACTTGAGCATAATGACACTAAATAGGTGTTCAGTAGCGTGAGATCCACGGTACCTTTTCTCCAACTGTATCTTCTGATCCTTTAAGTACAGAAATGAGACAATTGTAAGCACTTGCCTTATGACAGACCGAGTGAGAAGTGCCCTGAACTTCTCAGTGAACCCAGCTCAGAAAGCCCACAGCTCAGGCTTTACAAAATGCAGAGACACTCCTGAGAGACACTCGGAGCTCAGCCACCCGTCCACTGCTTTGCTGTTTTATTTACTCTTCCTGCAAAAGAATCAGATCTACAGCCAAAAGTTCTTCTGTGATTTGAGGGACACACACTGACCCATCAGTATCTGTACTTGGTTATCATGTCAATAGGATAGGTCTAATGTCACCCATCATCCATAGTGCAATGGGAATCACTGCAGAACTGTAAAATACAACCACAAGAGTCAGCCTTTCCACTAAGCTTTTCTCAAAGTGTTGTTTAAGTACTCCTCCCTGATTTCCCCATGAGAAAATTGAGGCACAGAACGGTGATGTTATGTACCCATTGCCACCTTCAGGCCAAAACCAAAGCTAGAGATGGAAAATAAAACTAAAAAAAAGCAATTTAACTCAAAGGGGTCACACCTGAAAACACAACTGAACACATATAGAGGGTAAATGACAACTAACTAATAAATGTAACTAACTAGAGAAAATAGTCTGGATTTCCTGAGACAAGACTCCCAGTGCAGGTCAGGATCTCACATGACAAACTCAGCATTCACTGACACCAGTAGCCACTGTAACTTACTGCTACGACGAAACGCGGTATCACATAAAAATCTGCCATTATCCAGCTAACAATCCCACGCTGACATGGCAGGCATGGGAAACTGGATAGACAGCCTCAATTTACCAACAGTTGAATCATTTCACCTTTCAATCTCCCTGCTTCTGTTTTTACAAAGTCATGCCTTCATCTTCTAAACATTTTTCCTCTTCAAACGACAGATGGGTCCAACTTCTACTTTTGCCTGTCTGACTTGCTGAGTAATGGAAAAGTCAGCCATCAGCCCAAGACAAGGTTAAGAGGAATGGGAATGCCAACTTCCTTGGGTTTTTCCAGGCACAAATCCATCTAGGACAATAATGAGTATAAACCTATCATATTTCCTGGCAGCAATAAAAAGTTTCAAAGAAATAAAATAAAAGGCAATGGCAGGGTAACTGTGATAAGAATGAACATGTTGTTGAAGAACAAAATCATCTGCAGAGCACGGAAACTAAAACAATTAGAATCCATGTATTCTGCTTAACCTGGATCTTACTCTGTGTAGCACTCACCTTAAGAAGGACACAAATTAGATGTATTTTCCTGAACGAATCCCTAAAAATTCCAGAAATGGATTCTGTAAATGTTACAGAGTTGGGGCTATAGAAAGAACCTGAGTTGGCCAGACTACTGATGCACATTACAAAGACACAAATTAAATATTATAGCAAAAGCTTAAATCAATCACTTCCAAAATGAAGGAGTCCCTGCAAGTGGTTTCAGTGTACATCATATAACCCTACAGGCAGTGTCATCCCTCTGTCTTGGTCATCATTAAACAAGCAGCAGTGAAAAGCACTTTCTTTTATTGTTTTGTTCCATGGATTTAGGGATGGATAAATCTTATTTAAGTTCTCTAAAGTGACAGTTGAGAGTGTTTTGGATGAACAGTTCTTTGTTTAGCTATGAAACTACAGTCAAAAGGCAGGTCAGAGCACAGCAAGTTATCATTCATGATTTCTTCTTCTTTCACATTAGGAAATAACTCTCAGAATGAAATTAATTCATTTTACATGTCCACACAGTCCTTACCTTTGGGGTTAAGATAATAAACAGAGATGCCAGTAAATAAAAGTAAGCACTGCCCTTCTGACTGCAGTTGATAGACCCTTTTTCAGCAGAACAAACTCAACTGCATGTTTTGAAGTTTAAGTTTGCCTCCCATCTTCTAAGCACATAGAACTTAACCCCAGAAGCCCTTTTCTTTATCCCTCACATTCTCAGGTATTGTTGTTCTGGCTGTTCAGAGCACTGCTGAATCTCCATTGTTAAAATGCATGGATATGCTGAGGTCTGTCTCTCCAAATGGACAAAGGATGCCCGTGCTTCCCAGAGCACAGCCCAGCACAAACTGTCTCTGTCCTTGCAAGCTCTCCCCACACGGTGGAGTGGCACAGAGGCGGTTTATCAGCCATGATGGGCAATTCCCCACAGGCCTGTCCCCAGAGGCTGCCCCAGCACCAGCCTCCATCCTGCAGGGAACAGGCAGGACTGACACTCAGAGCAGTCACAGATAACAAATGTGGTTGGAGGGGAGCGTGCGGAGGTCTCCCAATAGTCTGTTGGGGAAAAGAGAACAACGGAGCTTTAAAGCTCTCCAGCAATCAGACAGTTTAGCAATCACCAGTACCCCTGAAATACACCATCAATACAACAGCTGTTGGAAAGGGAATAGTGAAGTACTTTGTACCTTAGAGTGACTGATGAGAAGTTAACGCAGGATGCATTAAGTATAAAATCATATCAAGTCAAAAAATGAAGGATGGAAGAGCCAGAAACATCCAGCCCAGGCTGCGACAGCAGCCACTTGTGCACATCTTCTACTTATCACAACAGCCAATTCGGAAAGATTATGAATCAATGTTTTATGAACTCCAAACTATGATCATTCCTGCACACGGACCAGTGTTGAACCTTCGCAGAGCAGGCATTCTTTGGTCACTAATAACTTAAGATTCAAGCTACATCTACAAGAAAGCAGTAAAAAATCCCCAATAACTGTACTGGCAATCCCTTCCCTAACTGAAATCATTTCATCAGGTGGGATATTCAGTACAATGACACCTCCTCTCCTGCTACAGATCACCTGGCGGAAAAGAAAGTGCAAATCCATTACAGTGAGACCAAAACTGGGGTTTGCAACTTCAGCATATTGTGGCTTACGGAATGTCTGCAGTCACAGGAGGCCACAGGGATCCAGACGTGGAGCCAAAAGCCTGCCATGAGTTCATTTTCCAGCGAAGGGGCTGAGTATGGAGGCTGTATAACCTGCTGTCACCTCAAGACTGCAGAAGAAATAGCGAGAGCTGCTTTCCAGGCCTGACAACAGGGATGCCATTCCTCCTTTATGGCTCTCCAGCTTCACTATTCCACAGAGTGGCTTTGCCACACAGGACTACAATCATAGATGTAATAAGGCAACTTTTACTGCATTTAGCCATGATAAATACTCTGGACTAAAAGGCTGTTAGTATTATCCAGTTTACAAAGTGTACTTTGCAGTTATGAAATGTTTACGACCAGCCAAGCCTTTGTTAATAACTCAGCAGGATAATCCTGTAATGTAGCATCTCATATAATGGGAAAGGCACAGTCTCAGTGCTATTCGTATTTTGCTTCTGCATTCTTTACATGACACATGCACATGAAATACTGTTTATCACCATTACAGGAACACAATTATTTGCTATGTAGAGAGAAATATCTCTGGACAAGATTTTGACTGGCTTCAGCACAGGAAAAAAAAAAGATTCTCAGACACCTAGAATCAATTACTTCACAAGCAGTAGCTATGAGAATATAAAAATAAGTACTATCAAACTCTACAGATTGACAGGAAATACAGGGCCAATTCAGTACTGATATAAGCCTAGTGGGAATTTACTAGTGTGCATGTCAAGTAGATTTGCTTAAAGTAAGTAATTATTAAGAATGAGAAATATTTTTATAGTTTACTTGCAACATCACATGAGATAGGGTTTCTTTTAAAAATCCTTTTTAAGGTCTTTTTTATTGTTCCTACAAAATGGACTCAATATTACAGTTGCATTACACTTCACTATGATACAGTACCTTTATTATAGCCAAATTCCCTTTAATTTTCTCAGCCTTTAAGCCACCAATCTTATAGTGCTGCATGGTGGTTATTTATTTTTCTTATTTGTTCTGCTTCTAACCTGGTATTCATTTTCCTCCACAGAGTCATTTCCATTTGGATGAAGGAAAAAATCCCAAGCTTTCCCAATTCTGTACTTGACCACCACAAAACTTAAATTTGTTTTGTTTTTACTTTAAAATGATTTGTGTAGTGTTTGGGATTTACACCCAAATGGGCCTAGCTGACCGATACAGTCATAGATCTTGGAAATATCAATTCCCTTTGAATGACTTAAAAGCGGCATTGAAAGTAAAACAGAAGGGGAGTATATGTTGGCTGGACATCTAGCACCACATTCAGAACTGCAAATTCATCTTTCTGAAATATATTGTTTAGGATAGTCTCAAACAACTCACACCCACTCCCCAGCCAGTTTAGGAGATCTCGGAATTTCCTGTTTGCATTATATTGACAAGATGGTGTTTGGCAGCTGGAGGAGAGGAAGGAATTTATAGGAATTTATGCTTCTGATCTTAAAGGTTAGTTATCCTCTGAATTCTGTTCCAGCTTCTTGTATTTCAATGAAGCTCATTGATCTTTAAAAGTAAAAAACTAACAGATTGAAAGTACTGATCTATTTTCTAGTTATCATTAGTCAATATCTGAAAGGCCCTAGTGGATCAAATGTTTGCCACTTTCAATTTCAAGTCCCTGTTTTTAATATTTGGGTCTATTGATTTGTTAACGCTTGGCAACACAACAATGAGGAGAGTCACATATTGAATACAGCAAAATCACCCTTCTCACTCACTTCAAACCATCAGACTTTTGGTATCTGCACTATTGATACCTACAGCTGAGTGAGCTGCTCTGAACTCTTTCTGTGCCAGTGGAGGGAGAACCAACACTGACAACAGAGTCAGTTCCAACTCAGGATATTCTGTGATTCTAAACTCAGCCTAAGCTTGGCCGTTGTAGTTGGTCACTGTGGACTCCACTGACTGCACCGTCTCATCCCCCAGCGCTGTGATGGGAACCTCGTCAGCTGGGCTGGGTGGAGATCACTGCACTGCAGATACAGAAATTCAAGCAACATGAGTTCCACTCTCAGTGTCCAAAAAAAGCACAGGCCCCTTTATTTTTATATGGGTTTGATAATGTCACTATGAAAGTTTTTTTCACTGCGTAACTGTAAATTAAAGGCCTGGGTATTTTCTGTTTTGGTGTTTTGGGGTGTTTTGCAAAAAACATAAAAGGTGCATCCCCTGAGTCAGGCAAAAATTTTACAATTTCTTTAGCCACTAAATTAAAACACCTGAAACTGGCTATTAGGAGAGCTGGATGAAAACATACAGAGCATACAAAAAATATGTCACAAATTTGATAGAAAACAGTAGAAGACAATGCTGCGTCCACTGAAGGCAGCAGGAACACTACCACCTGTCTAAATGGAAGCAGAACTGAAGATTTTTTTCACAAGAAAGTTTTGAACTATTTGGAAACGAAAACATCTATTTTCAAAAAAATACGTATTTTGTGGAATTATACATTCAAATTAACTACATTTTGCTCTCTAAGATTTTTTTCATTTCAAAAACTCCGAAGACTTTATAAAGCAAAAATGAAATTAAATCTTTCCGACATAAAAATCAAACCAACATACTCTTTTTCAGCAGTTCAAGCCAAATAGGAAGATTTGATTGTACTACAATGCTATGGAGTATTTCTAGTATTTCTATTTGAAGTTAGCACACAAACAGCCCCACATTTCCTTTTCTTTCCAGTGCATTCAATAAGGAGAATTATAGCTCACAGTATTTCCCTCACAGAAAGAGAACCTGTGCAGTGCTGAGGGCAAACTGGCGATCCACAGCTCCTCCCTCTTCCCACACCAACCCCCTCAGCCAAGCTCACCATCAGCTCACTCACACAGACTGAAGTGTGCTCTTTTCATTTCCTAAGGGAAAGTCCTTCCATTCCAGTCAGAAATGCTACAACAAAAGGCCCATGTTTGCACTGCCTCAGTCACCACTGTCTTATGTGCAGTCCCTTTTAAGAGCAAGAATGACAACTTACAGGTACAGTCTGTAACCTCAGCCAAAAAAGAACAGGGCAACAGAAAGCACATATTAGCTCAGGGAAAACAGCAAATAACATTTACCTGATAAAAAGCTAGAGATGGGTAAACAGGACAGAGTCTGATGCTTCATATAATGCTTAAATTCTGCTCGCAAAGCTAATTCTAATTTTATTTTATATCATAAATGCATTAGCTTTAAATCTCCAATATTGCCTGTCATTAGTTTAGAGCACAAGCATTTGTTTAGCCAAAGAAAAGCCCATGTTATACGCTGGACCAAGTCTAAACTAGAAATTTTAGCAATGTACAGGTATCAATTACATGTGTGCATTTTAAGAACGTTTTGCTGTTTTAGTGAAAAAAAACTGGAGGAGGTTTGGGTTTCACTTCATTCAAAGACCTAATTTAATGTTCATTCTCTTTTTATTGTTATAGCTAAATTCTCTACAATGTATCTTATAGTATTCTTAGCAGACATTACCCTGATTAGTGTCGCTTAATGCAGAGCAGCTGGCCTAGATGGTTAGAGCTAACTGATCCACTGAATGACAGAACTGAGCCTCTGTGTCTGCAGATCCAGCATTTTCATCTCCTGGTTTTCACTGCTCCTCATTTTTTTCTGCCCCAGAAAAACATGCTAAAGAGCTTGGAGTTTCATCACAATTAAAAACGTGGAATGAAAATATATGTTAATATTATGACAAATTATTTACCCTACTGCTCAGAATCAGCCTGGTTCTATATTCTGATTTTTAAAGATTAAACTCCTGGTCTAAAATTTCTTTTTGCCTGTCCTAGATTTGGCTCTTCAGCTGTTTCAGATACAAGGTCTGAGAGACAGAAGAAGGGCCTGACTGCCCAAGTACCTCCTCACATCACAGAGGAAGCTTCACATGCATCCCCAGCAATAAGCGTGAGGCTACAGGGGGGCGAAAGGCGTTTCCTCAGAGCTGAATATAGACAGACAGACAGAGCTCAGTGCTCAGGAGGTGGCAGAAATGCACCAAGCAATCACCAGCACAAGCACGGCTGTTCGTGGCCAACAAGATACAACAGGACATTTCCCTTAAGGCCTGAGCTGGTTCATTCTAAGCCAGCATAAATAATGTGTTTTTCTACACAATTAAGTTAATTTTGCTTATTATTCAGAGCAAGAGCCTGGTGTATGCCACAAGTCACTCATGTACAGCCCCTCCACTAAACAATCTGAAGGAGGGTGTACGTATTTATGCAGGGACTATAAAATGGGGGAAAGTGTACCATGATAGCATGTGCAGCCTTTGTTTACAATATATTTTACATTGATGGATTGCAAATAAACTAGCTATCACTTCCCCACTCCCAGGAATAAAAGAAAAGAGCACATTCCAGAGAAATGCTATCTCCAAACAACAGCTGTATGGGTACTTTGGCAATGGATGGAACTGGCACAGAGCCCCAGCAGCGCTGCCGCTTCTGTTATTCCCCAAAGGGAATCAATGCCTGATTACATTTAGCACGGCCTCTCTTTTGCTACCTTCATTACATCTGCTATGAAATCACAATTCTCTCTTTTCATTTGTTCCCTGAGCTTTCTTTGTCCCTGAATTCCTCTGATTACTAATCCCCTGTTCACAGACTTTGTATCTTTTAAGAGCCAGATCCCACACTGCAGGTCTTTCATGTAGGGTTTTCCCCCTCCAGATGTGAACCTGCATCTCTTCATCTCAGGAACTGCAAAAGATCTCAGAGCACATAGTTTGGGGCCATTCCACTGCCTCAAAACTGTCACATGTGAAAAAGGACAATAAAAGTTTACTGTCCTGCCTTCATCCCTCATTCTGGGAGATCTGCAATCACAGTAGCCCCTGCATATCCTCTGTGAAGAAGCTGAATGAGCCCTACAAATTTGGGGATCCTGATGCTGTTGGTGACTTCAGGGAGAACCCAGAAGTAGTTTCCTGTCACCCAAAATGCCTCTTCAGGGTATGTGACAAACTCTGCTCATTCAAAGCCATTCTAGATGCATCACTGCCATTTTTGTGTACTGGAAAGGGTCTCAGATGGACCCCTACCACACCATTAAGGGTAAGAATTAAGTAGGGTATCAGGTTTTACTAGTTCTGTATCCACGAAAGCCACCAAAACTAGGTAACACTACAAACAGCACCCTGAAAACACTCACCCTCCCTTGCCCCACTTCCCCTCCCTTTGAAGCAAAAGCTGTAACCCTACAGCAGAAGGAACATGGCCAAGCCTCACAACAGTCCTGTCATGTCACTGAGGTGAGGGCAGAGGGTGTCGGCTGCTTACTCACTCACTCGATTTAAGGTGATATGAAGAGATTCAGAGTATGTGAAAGGAGAGCAGCACACTCCTCCAGGTGCAGGGTGCTCTCAAATCCATACCCTTACCTTTGGGATCATAACTCAGATGACTGGTGTTCTAAGAACACTCTGACATTGCTGCAGTTAACGGACAAGGATACTGTCTTTACAACAGACAAACCAATTCATCACCACAGCAGTGCTGAGTGATGACTTAGGAGGACACATGTATTCTGTGAAGTTTCTGGAATGTCTTCAAGACTCATCTACTCATCCTCCATGAACACCCATTAATGGACTGAGAATTACAAGAACGTTCCTCACATTTTTTTCAGAGGTTTTTTCCTTACTATAGCATTTTACGGAGTAAGATATGACTAAACCCCCAGGAGACAACGTAACACAGTGGGAAATTCAAAACCTATCAAGAGTAAAACCAACTCATATTTAGTACACATGGTCTTGACTCTTCTTAGAATGATATGTAAGACTGTACAGGCCTCTGAGAACTGAGCAGAGCCTCCCCACAGTGGGACTTGTCGGGGATGTGTATCAAGGGGGCCCACAGTCAGCAATGCAATCATTTAAGCCTCGTTTTCCTAAGAACCCAAGCTAAATAGCATTTATTTTGTAAAAGCCTCAAACCAGGAAAACATATCAAATAAGTTTCCAATTTTAAGTGTGATGAAGTCCAATCAAATAAGCAGTAGCATAGCAGTGGGGGTTTGAGTGCAGTAAAACTTTGCACACCAACAAATAAGAGATTCCTCACACTGGCCTCACCTTCTCCCACCAGCAAGTGAAGCTAGCACTGGAAACCAGTGGGACAGACCTAATGAGCTCAGGTCAGTTCCTGCTCTGATTTTGTACTTATCTCCTTGTCTTTAGAAGGTTTCCCTTGGTTTTATTTTTAAATACAGATTTTTTTATAACCGAAACAATGTATACAGTGTTGTTGTAGTATTCATTCTAATCTATATACATATAATTTTCATCTGAAGCTCAAGCAAAATTTCAAGATGGGGAAAAAACAGTTTTGAAAGAGTTTTTTTATTGATGATATAACCACTAAAATATGGTTTTACATTGCTCAATAATAGTAGCTAGAGTTGTGTTAATGGTATTGCCTACAAGAGTACACTATAAAATGCAAATAGTAGCATATAAAAAATACCAATTACTTATAATACGTATGAATAGATAAACAAATTCAATGTGCCACTAAAATGATGTTATATTTTTACTATATTTTTCCCTCCTTTTCCTCACAGTTTTAAACAACAATAGAAAATCTACTGTCATGCAGAGAAGTTTACCGTTTGTGTATAGGACTGCATTATATACATATATACATACCTCCTGCATTACTAATGGATTGCAGAAATAGACTGGTGTGAGAAAGCCCTTAACAAGAGGGAGGAATGTCTTCAAGAATAAATATGAAAGGAAAGATTCAAATAAATAAATGTCAAATCTTTAGGATGTTGTTGTTCCTAAGTTTCTTCCTTCTATGCAGCTACTCCAAACTATACTGAAAATCACTAAAAAATACAAATTATTATTATTCCCTATTTCCCAAACTTCCAATTCACTGAATTTTCATATGACTTTCTCTCTGCTACCATACAGATCCAAAAAGAACCATTCACTTAGTTTACAATGGTAAAGTGAGCAAAAAATAATCTATGCCATAGTTCAGCAGAACAATCCACCTGATACAAAAGCAAGCCATAAAATGACCCCACGTATATGTTTGTGCTCACGTGCAATGCTTTTTCAGATCTCCAAAAGATTAGTCCCAGTTAATTCAGTGCTATGTTACACCCAACCACATCCAAAAAAGATACATAAACAAGTGTTTGGGACTTCATATAAATACAAGAACAAGTGTAAGAAATCAGGCCACAGGTCCCCACTGCTCAGGACCCCGTCTCTGACAGCAATCAGTGAGAAAGGTTAGGAAAAGTATGTAGGACAGAAAAAATACACACTGGTAATTTCCAAATTATGTACTCCCACCTGCTGGCAATGTGCAGCACAACTTGCTGACCTTGGGCCTTGGTGAGCCAGGGGTGGCCTCCAGCTCTTAGTACAAATCCACAGCTGCAGTGAATAAAACTGTGTCTCACTGCTACCTACACATAATTCATTGCTCTTCAGTCACTGAAGCTCAAAGTAGAAACAATACTCCGTGACCCAGGTGAGCAACTGCATGCCATGAACAATAAATTGCAAATAATTCAAGCAAACAGTTTATGCCCAAGGGCTAACATTTGTTCACAAACTATGTCAACGTTAATAATATATAAGCAAAGAGGAATGCTTGTTCACGAACAATTCACAAACAAATGCTGCTTTAGCCAGATAATTTGTTTGTGACAAAATGTTTGGCCAAATCCCATGCTCGGAGAACTGCTAATTTTTGGTGCTCTCCACTTCTCTTCACCCCTCCAGGTCTCATCAGGAATGAAGGGATGGGGACTACAAGGCTGCCTAAGCTCCTTCTCTTCCAACTCCTTTTCTTCCCCCAGCATGAGGCAAACAGAAATCAGCCAGGACCACAGCTCCATTGTTTTCCACGGACTGTAACTATTTCAAGGACGCTTCTCTTTTCCTCTTTCCCTTCCCTCCAAGATGCTACCTAATACGAGAAGCAAAAACACAAGACAATGACATGCGTGTCTCCTGGAATTCCTAATCACATCTCAATGCTACTATCTGAAAGAAAAGCAGACTACCAGAAACTGCTAAAAAACACACTACCCGTAGCTGACACTGATGTTCACTATGTACCAAACTGCAGAAGCCCCTTCTGAATGTTTGTCCCAAATTCCATGTACATCTTGTTAATCCCCTTCAACTTGCAGCATTTTCAAACTATATTTCAAAACAGCTAGAGGGTTTAAACTAAGAATTTGTACTGAGGCACAACTGAATTAATCCTTAAATGCAGTATCCCCTCCTGTACTGGAAATTTCAGGCTGGATCCAGACACCCATGTGAATTTCTCCAAGTAACCTCAATGCACAAAATTGGAGGCCATCTAGAGATAGCACTCTACATTCCCTCTATAATCAATCAATAGGGAGAAGACAGCCAGTTCCCAGAGGGCAATTCAGAAAACGATACACAAAAAGAACAGCTACCAAGAGGTTGTTAGTAGAAAGTAACAGTGTATCCAATTCCCTTCTTCACTCAGAGATCAGACACCTGTCTCAGGATATCACACCACTCAGCCTGACATGGTTTCAGCCTGTGCCTCTTGCTTCCAGGTCTCACTTCCAGACAGAATAGGTAAGGTAGGGCAGTGTTTCGTCCCAAAACAAAGCTAAAAACTCCCTTTTGTTGGTTTTGTTTGTTGGAGGTGTCACATACATTGTTAGATGATTAAAATACAGGAGGAGGAGGGATTGATCCAATACTATTCCAGTTAACCAAATCAACTCTGTGATGATAACAAGCCTTAGCTACTAGATTTGTCATCACAGTCCATAAATTGAGTTTCTAAATCACTTGCACTGCTTTGAAAATTTCATCTTGATATACTGAAGATTCCTAAAAAAGTCTCCTCCTCCTTTAAACTAAACAATAACATAGTGCACTAACTAAAATATATATTGAAATAAAATAATCCATAGTAAATGAAGCCAGAGAAACAGCGTATTTCCAATAGCTATGCCAAGTACTGAAGAAATTATACAGATATTTTCATTCTTCTGGATCTTTTCCACCAAAATAAACTTAGTAGGTTATCCTCTTCATTTCACAGTTCATAAAATGCGTATGCCACTGTAGAAGTATTCACTGTACACACCACTACCATTTTCAATCTCTGCCACATGAATTCATGAGTGTCAGCAGAAAACACGTGTTTCTAGATGCCACTAAAGTATGTCTTAGTTTGATAACAAATATACTCTCACACATCAGAATTCCTCACTGTTTTGAACAGCAACAAAGACAAAATCTACCAGTGCTAACAATTTTGCCATCAGAACAACCACATTATGCCAGGCACTCTGAAAAATATATTTTCCTTGGCCTTCCAAGTGCAACTACAAAATGTGTGTGAAACAAGCACCTCAAAAATAGTATTTTTTCATTAATAACCCGAATACCTAACTGTGAATCTAAATGTTTCTGAAAACCCAAGCAGAGGATGTGCATATGAACAGATGCACATGCAGTCTGCTGTGCCTACTTAATGCATTTCCTGACACAGAGAAGTCCTCAATACAGCTAATATTGGCCTTAACAGATATTGCACTATAATCAAATCGAGATGTGGGAATTGTGAGGGAGCAGAGAACAGCCCTGGAAGGGCCATGAGCAGAAAAAGAGGGCCATACCCAGCAGCCCTGTGCTGCACAGAACAGAGGAAGGACACACCCCCAGCTGTCCTGTGGGAGCTGGGCACTCATCCTCCAGTGCCAGCCTTTCCAAATGCCACAGAAATGTCCTCTCCAAGTAATACTTTTATTTCCCCACTGTCTCCCATCCTGCCTTGCAGATCCACTTCCCAGTTCTCCTCCCTCAGAGCTTGGATCCCTTATACTTGTGCTTTCACCTGTCTGTGGTTCCCAGCTCACAAATCACAAGCCCAGGTACTGACCTTTCATTCCAAAACACTTCACTCAATTTTCAGGCAGTATCACAGGTCTCCAGGGGCATCTCAAAGTATCAATACTTTTGCTTTTGTTTCTACCTCTCGCAACAGGTATTCCGAGGATCTGACTTCACTTGAAAACATGTCCATGTCTATAAAGTAATTTTAGTCATCACACTCATATAGTGTCTCAAACCTCTATCTGATTGGGGAAAAAAAAAATCAAAGAATTGCTAAATATAATTATTTTTGAAATGCAGAAATCTAAGCCTTCCTACAAAGAACATTTTATACTCTTACAGCCTATTTCTAAAGTTCAGCATCTCAGATCAAACTATTAGTAACATTCCTGCAACTTAGATTTCAGGTTTTGACTCTGGAATGGCAGTTTGGCAGACTTGCAATGTTTCTATTTTTTTTTTGCCCATCAAAGTTAATGCTAAACACCAAAGCTAATATTTTCAAATATTTCAAATACTTTACAAAATGCAATTACAAGCTTATTTCTATTAAATGACTGGAGGTTTTGCCTATCATTTAGCTTCCAGCCCCTATGGTAAGAATCACACATTCAAAAAAACTCTGGCTACTTTAGAACAAAGTTTCCAGACTACACAGTGATAGAGCTGGGTACAGTTATAACATCAGTGGAAGTGACCAAGGAATGGAGACTTGAAATCTGGCATCCTAAAACTCATTAAGCTCTTCTACACTGTACAGAACTGCAACTACTTCTACTGAAATCTGACTTTGGCACCTAGTGGGGAATCAGCACTGGAGAGCTGGGTTAGCCAACCAAAGGATCACAGCCAGTGCCCTCTGGCCCCCAGAGGAATTAAGGAATGCAGCTCACTGAAGTGACACAGATGTCTCAGAGCATCTTAGCTTATATGCAAGATACAAAATACAAAGTTTCATTTCTCTGGCTATTAGTGGAATCATATGGGTTAGTTATTTAATCAATGATAACTTGTCAAACCAGTAAACAAGAATGCATTTCTATTACAGCAGAAAATACCATAAATTATTTTATTTCCTTTAGAGCCTACCAAAAGACAAGAGCATATACCCTGTATTAGTTGAACTGAGAAGTCTGTTCATAGCTCTGAACTGCACTGGTATTTCCCAGCTGCAGGAAGAGCTGGGATTTTAGAACACTAGAAGAAGCATGAAGCTCGGCTTACCTCCTTCCCCTAATTAGCTTTTTAACTACCCTGAAAATGCAGTGTACCTTCAGGGAAAGAGAGTTTGCCCAGCCCCCCAGACACACTGGATTAAAAACTGTGCCTCAGCAGCAGCCACAAGTGTGCCAGGGGTGACTGCTGCCAGTTATATTCAGGTCAACCAACCTGAAAAATTATGCTAGCACTGGTGGCATTTAAAGCTATATTTTTTATCACCAGTAAGTTAATATGATTTAGATTAATACCATCTTCCTTGAAAGAAAAATAAACCTCTCAGTACAGAGCCTCTTCTAAAGCATCCTCCCTCACTTCAGCATCAAACCATTTGGCTGTTATTAACTCAGTCACACTAAGGCAGATGAGGAATTTACCAATAAAAATTATGAACACAGTTATCTTGTTCCTCACCTCTGATTTCTGGATTCTAAACAAAACAATAAAATCACTGGTTTCTTTTATTGTTACCAGCATGTCATATTTTGCAATAATATTGAGCTGCTTGCAGTCTCAGGGGATGTATGTATTCAAACATTATACATTCTAAAATTCAATGTCACCTAAAAGTGCTAATGCAATGTGTGTAATCAATGAAGACTACTTTGTGTATGCATTAGTTTTTATTAATTCTGCATTTATTAGGTGTTAGTTAAACCCAGTTTTCCAACTGATTTTAAAGTAAATACCTTCCTATAGTCCCGAGGAATGAATTGCCTTCTGCTGCAATAGCAAAACCCCGTGACTAAAATGTTTCTAACAGAACTTTTCTAATTATTTCAATTCAAATACCTTCCACTGTGGGAGGCAATTTGGCTGTGGTCTGAGAGTTCTATCACCACAAGTGTCCAAAGATAACACTTTAATACACACTCGGAAAGGAACAAACGCTGTTTATACAAAGTGTCATTCCCACAGAGACCAGACTGGCAAGCAAGTCTGTGTTCCTATAATTCCATTCTTCCTCAGGGAACAATTTTTGCCATAAAAGTTTTATTCCCATTGAACAATTTTAACTTCCCTTAAAGAGAAGAACCTTTTCTCGCTGCAGGATAAACAGAATTTTAAAGATTTGGGACTGAAGTTTAACTCATTCCATGCAGTGTCCAACATTACACTGCAGCCAGACATTTCTCTTGCTGGAGCCTAGTCACCGGTCACACC
Source organism: Gymnorhina tibicen (assembly GCA_013399875.1). Classification (NCBI taxonomy): domain Eukaryota; kingdom Metazoa; phylum Chordata; class Aves; order Passeriformes; family Artamidae; genus Gymnorhina; species Gymnorhina tibicen. Next base: position 1,504,561 of record VXAZ01002138.1, read on the forward strand.
ACGTCCTTCTGTCTCCCGAGTTGTCTATCTCCATAACCCTGACTAGGGGAGAAGAAAACCACTGTGATGTAGGGTAGGACCCTATGAGATGTGCGCACCTAGAGAGGTGCATTCCATACCAATAGAATACAAGAAATAGGCTCAAATCCTTATATATTACCGTAAGTAAAACAGCGAAGATGGACAGAGAAATGCTCACTTCATTCCATAAATAGTTATAGCTCTGAAAAGACATGCAGTAATGAAACACTACTAAATATTTAGTGATTCCAAAGAAATCTCACAAAAATCTATCATCACAGAATGTGGGACAATAGTTTGAATCAAAGATATAAACACAGCAAGAACTGAGATCCAAAGTACAGTTAGGTTTTCCTCTTCCTCTGTCTAAATGTCTGTCTGCTGTCAAATATTCTTCTCCTATCTGTGCTAAGGCCACCCTTCAGGTAAAGCTGGCAGGTTCCCCTGATTTGTCAGTGTATTAAACGCCGTGAAACTGAAGCATTACAATTCTAACAGCACTGAAGCTGCTGTATCTGCTTGCTGCCTGTTGTAATAGCTTCAACGCACTAATTAAATACTGGCAGCAATTATTCTGAACTTCCCAATGAAATCAGTATGGATCAATGATGTCAAACCATCAAGCTGTATAGAAGGTTAGTCATGAGCAGTTCTGAAAAGAACTACTATATCTGTCACTCTTCATGTGTTATCTTTTGATAATGTCTATCATGTCTTTTTTTCAGGGATATCATGAACTCGTAGGGCTGGGATTAACCTTTTTTGTATATTGTCCACTGACTCTGCTCCAGCTAATAATTTATACACTAAAGACCTAAACAGAACTTGTGTTATAATTTGAAGGTATGTTTGCAAGCATTGAAGATTGATATAACCAGAAACATTTCATCCCTGAACACCCCCCATTCAGTGGTCCTAAACGCAGAGACCCAGCTACTCTTGCCTTAAACAGCATTTCATTCTCTATTTCATGATCCTGATCCATGATGAGCAGCCAAGCCTAATACTTAATACCTACCTGAACAAAGTATTAAGCCAGAGACTCCAAGATCAAGCATTATACTTGACCTTTTGAATTTTGTTCCAATCAATACCTCAAAAATTGATTTTCTCTTATTCAGTATACCCACATGGTTTCATTAAACTGAAAGATTACATGACCTCCCAACAGGGAAAGGCCACCAGAACTTATTCTGTAGTCTGTGTTACATAAAAACCCTAATCAACAACCAGTGAGTATCTCAGAATACTAAACACATCCACTTCAATTATTATACAACAATCATACCAGCAGTGGTGTTCAGGAGAAATTAGGAATAGAATATTAAACTATCAAATTTTTAGACTTAGTTAAATGTCCGGCAGCAGAACAGAGCTGGATTTGGGCTGCATGGAAGTGCCACATTAGCCATTGCCAGTTCATTCCAGCAACAATGTGAGAACATTTCCTGAGTCAAATCCATCCAAGGACTCCCATACACCAACAGGACTCCCGTACGCCAAGGACTCCCTACACCACCTCCCTGGGAAGTGACAACTTCCCCCAAGCGCACTTTTGACCTACAATAAATAAGGTAACCACCTTACTGTGACTATTTGTCCCCACCAGCTTGTAAATGCTTTACTCCTAAGAGGTGGTGAGGTCCAAAGGATAAATCCCAGGTCCCTTCCCACCAGGCAGCTTTCCAGCCACTCTGTCCCCAGTCCATCATGGTGCATGGGGTCACTGTGTCCCAAGGGCAGGAGCTGGCACTGATACTTTTGTACTACCTGGATCCTGGAACTGGTCTAATAAATGGAGAGTCCTTCTATTAAAATATCAGCGATCCTGTGGACATATGTAAAATGACAGACAATTAGGAAGTGCCTTGAGCCTTTCCAAAGTGTGCAAACAGCCTTTTGTTTGTGTCTACCTGAAAACAGGGTCTCAGTTTAAGTTGACCAGACAACAATTTCTGAGATCTGTCCCGTGTCCCAAACCCATTTGTTTTGTACAAATTCTTGCTTTCCTGTTCTAATATCCAAGAAGTCTCCAAGCCAATTCAATACCACAACCTTCTCCACAGCTCTCATCCCTTCCTGGAGGTGCCTATTCCAGAGTTATTACAATTCTAACCCTTGCACGAATTTTCCCCTCGTACTGCAAACCCTGACAGAGTCCCCTCCTAACCTTCTGCCCTAAACTGCCTCAGTTTTTCATTTACAACAAGTAGGCTTTTTCATTAAAGCTGATTACAATTAAAGCAATCGTGACTTCTTGGTGCTAAAGAAGTGGATTTCCATTTTTAACTATCAGAGGTCCTGCTTTTGCTTGCTTCCAAAAATACCCTTCTAGATCCAGCAGTCTCCTTTCTCTTTCCTTTCTCCTATGCTTTTGCCTTCCTAGTATCTGGATTTACATTCTTCTACCCTAATTCCACAGTGCCTACAATCCAGAACTCCTTTATGCCAGCCACCCTCCTTTGCCTCCTTTGATCCCTCTCAGTACAGCTGTTCTTTACTTGTTCTGTGCTGTTCTTTACCCCAACTGAGCTAATTAGGGCTCTTAGGCTGAGGTTGTTTGGGTGCAGGCATGGAGAAGGAGCAGAACGGAACAACAACTTTAAAAAAACTCTACCCAAGACAGAAAAAAAAAAAAAAACCAAACCTGAGGAGAGGAGCATTTCATGGTAGATGTCCTGAGTATTCATGCAAGCTCAAAAGCAAATACATTGCTTTGCCTGTTGTCTACCAAAAAAAAAAAACCAAAAAATGAAACATTTTTGAAACTTGCATTTCTTTCAAAAAAAATTAATTGTAGAAAATATGACTTAGGTTAGCCTGGTGAAAAAACAAGACAATTTTTCCAAGCAGCCCTCAAAATACCAAGCATAGAAAAATAATAAACAGAAATTTTAAAAGTGCAGTTTAACACATGTTTGATCTCAATGAATCATCAAGTCAAAGGAGGGAAAAAACCCAACAAAATAAATTTATTGCATGGCAACACTGAAGTGGTGGGAGTTTTATCCGGCAGAGAATAAAGAAGAGAAGGAAGGTTAACCATTCAGTGCCTTAAACCAAAGCTGTTATGTTTTGGGGTTTTTTTCTTAATTCATTCAAAACATGATTGTCTAATTATAAAGCTCTGGAAGACCCCCAGATATGAAAGCAGGGGGTTGTTGTAACGCAAGGGCAGGACCCAGCACTTGGTCTTGTTGAACCTCACACCTGCCAGGCCTGTAGTTCCCTGGAAGCTCCTTCCAGCCCTTCTCGTAGATGGGCGTCCCACTGGTCAAGCTCCAGTCACCTGCGACCTCCCCAGTTAGCCAGGACTGCTGGGAAATTATGGAAAGGGGCTTGGGGAGCACCTCTGCCAGTTCCCTGGGTGGGTCCCATCTTTCCCCATGGACATGTGTCAGAAGCATCCATTATTGTTTCAGCTATAACTAAATGGGAATGACAAGGACCTGGATAAAAGGATTCTTGCATTTCCCTTGTAATCTTCTTCCAGAGCAATTACATTTTGCAACAATCTTTCAAAAATCAAAACACATCCCGTGTCTGCTATAGTACAACTCCTCAAGTAATACATATCATGTGGATGTTTAATTACTTCCTTGTGCATTAGAAAGTGATTCAATTTAAACTTATATATTGATTAATGGACACAGCAGGGAGAAAGAAAACCTCAAATCACAGAACACCACTGTCATGAGGCTGTGATGAACCTGAAGGCAGGTACCTGACAAACTGGTACCGGTACACAGATACACACACACAGGAACTACTCACCACAGGTGCAATGTGGATGAATATGCACAACTTAAACTGACCTTTAATTGTGGGACCAAGAAGGGCTGAGAAAGATGAAACACGACATCCTACATTCTCATCTACTCTGCAGAAATGAACCTTGCAAACAAGAGTTTCTACTGGTGCGTGAGGGACTTTTCACAAGGTGGTGATAATCTGGCTATCTCGGTCTCTTTCCCCATGGAATACTAATCCAGAATAATGGGACAAAAAAGCTCCCCTTTAGAATGTCACATAAGTTATCTGCTTCAGTTCCAAGTTAATTAAGATGCAAATCAGAGACACAATGTTAGAGCCTGTCTCCCTAACCCTATATGAAGACATTCAACAGCATGAGGGGCAGCTACCTACAAGAGAAGAACATCTTTCATGCCAGTATGTTTAGACTAAACAGGATACACCCCTTGTGGTATCAGAGCCAAGAACATTTCAACTGTGTGGTGTTTTCATGGCTCCTGACTTCAGCAGGCAGACTGCATTTAACAGTCAGTCATACTGCTTTTTCATCACATGAAATAATTCCCTTTCATGGGGAAGTAAAGAGAATGAGAAGCCAGTACAGCTGCTTGATGGATGTCAAAACCTATTCCATTAAATAAAGGTAATGGCAAAACTCAGGAGAGGCAGCAGCACTTTATAGTGAGTTCCCATTTATTCATTTTGTTTCAAAGCCAGCAACAACTCCTATAGTCTTAGACTCCAAGAAAACAGAGTATTTGCATTTCAGATTTTATCAATCTTCTAAAGACACTACCTACAGCAGACACAAGCATGTCTAATGCATACTCAAAGCTCTTAGGGAGTTATTATGCTCAAATTCAAAATGCATGAATGGAATCAGTATAAAATGTGATATATGAATCACCCTGAATAGCAGGAGTAAACCTACCCAAACAGTGACTACATGGAAGATTTACCTCTGACCTCTGTTCTAATAATGTAAAATACAAATTAGAGACAAGCAGAGACACTAATTAATTCCATAAGGAACAAAAATCAGCAAAACATACGGCCAGTAACTATTATGTTACACCATGAAACTTGATCAAAAAGTTTCTGCTAATGACCTCTGACACACCTATCCATAGGTGTGGAAGGATACTGCTGCTCTGCCATACACATCCCTATCCAACCCACTGCTATTCCTGTTCATCAGCACTCCTGGAAACTGTTGAAATAGTGCATCACTCCATATAATGATGTGTAAAGGTCTCCATAATTTTTAAATTCATTTGTGTTTGAGAACATGAGAAACTCTCTAATGAATTTGTAAATGCTTTCATATGGGGTTTCTGCCTTTCCTGAATGATAACAGTGGAAAGAATGGGAACTGAAACAAAGCAGATTCCTTTGCTGCTGCTGCTGGCTGTTTTTGCGTTAAACTGTGGCAAGTAAAACAAGGCAGCACGGACACACACGACACTTGGAGCCAGCCTCTGACAAGGCAGCAGCGCGCGGCGCCAAGCAAATTGTGCAGAAAGCAAAAGACAAACAGCAGCAAAACGTGGCAGAGGCTGCAAACCCTTAAAGCACTAAAAGCATTTACTCTTTTTCAAATACATTCTAGGCACAGTGGGACATAAGGCATTTCATACATTTTTGCTGCAAGTGGCCTGAAATAAAAAATAGCAGGTAAGTGGCAACCTAAGCAAAGAATACAAATGTCCTAGAGAAGTACTTGAAAATAAAAAAAATAAAATAGTTGTAAAGTACTTCCAGTAGCTGAGAAAAAGAACAGCAACAGAAGAAAGGTCATTGGCATACCTATGAAATTAAATGCTGAACATTAAACAGGCTAATTTTGACAGACTTGAAAAGATCCAGCCCTTGATCTTTGCATGCAACATATTGTATTAGTTCATGATATGATCTGAGATTTAATATTTAAAAAGAGAGAGAAATACACCAATGGAGAATCCTCTGCCATTGTGAAATTCTGCAACTGAACCACACTCATATGATAATTAATACTGTCAGCAGTTAAGTCATTTGACTGAAAAAAACCTACACAAAGAGTAGGAATTCTCTCATTCTTGGCATCCCTAATGTAATTTATGAGAACCTTTTTCAAGCAGAAGATCCAAGTTTGAAGTTTATCTGTACTATGGCAATTCCCACCACCTCAGTAATGAGCAATGACAAAAGGAGGCTGCTACGGTTCTCACTAAAGGTACAAAAACCATCACAAGCAGATTTGGACTTTGTGAATAACCCTAGTAGTAACAGTTATTACCTTTTCTAAAGCTGGATTCGGGTAAAACTTTGTTTTATCAAAATTAAGAAGTCTGCAGCGCAATTGTTACAGAGCCTGGCACTCACTGTTTCTCTCACGTCTGTGTTTGTGACAGGGTGAAATATTAAATCCTGGTCTTCACACGAACCTATGAATTACTGACTTCTTTAAAATGTTAATCTTTTGATCAGCCAGTATCTGATACAGAATTCCAAATACCATGGTATTTATGTAAGGAGCAAATGCATTCAAGGACATTTATAGTTTTCTTTTTGGAAATGCTCTGAGGCAGTGGTGTTCTGATACAACTCCAAGACTTTTATCCATTTACAAATATCTCAATTCCAACAGCGTATTTCTACTTGACTTTAAATCGCACCAAGAAGAACATTGAAATTGCTACGTCAGATAAGAGCACTGGATCTCTTCCAGCTTTCTGTCTCGGAGTGGCAAGTCCTGGGTATTTGAAAGGAAACTGCAAAGATCTTCGTAAGAGACAGCTCTCATTCAGTAACCTGGCCGTAAGGTACTGTGGTTTTTTCTTTTCCTAACGCCCGTTAGTTACTTTCTGGCTCTTACATTGAAACATTTTATTTTACATTGAAACACTGAGACTTTCATGTCTTTTAGCTTTTATGAAATACCCTGTGTGAACTCTTTATGCACTTGAACAGCATCCGGGCACATCACATCAGGAATTCTATTGTGAGGTTCAATTCTCATAGTATGAACTAAACTATACAGCTGAAATAAAGATGTAACGAAAAAGTGTGATGTAAAGAAAAAACCAAAGGCTTTCCCTGAAAGGTCTTCTTTCCCATCTTTCTTATGAATTTCAAACTAAATAACATTGTAGCACCACTCTATTTACAGTTGTTCTGTATGTTACATTTGTACATAGTTATCCTAAGATTTGGGTTCTTTTTAGTCTTACATTGATAGAATAAAGCACATTCCTTTCCTAGAAGTTTACAGACTTACAAAGGAACACAGGAAACTGCTCAACCCAGAGCAGCAGAAATGGCCACAGGAAGCGTTTTTGTTGTGTTAATTATATTGGCACATGTCTATTCCTGCTCTGGGTTTCAATCCGGTCAATCTGTCTAAATCCCAAATAAATGATGACACAAACATATGCTGGAAGATCAAAGCAAGCAGCCACTCCATTCCCCTATGACACAGAGAAAATCTTCCTTGCATGTATCTGTGACAAAAGAGATTCCCTGTAAGAGCACATGGATGCAGGTGCCCCTGCTTCCTGTCTCCTGGAGGCAAAATGTTTGGTTTTAAAACCGAGTCCAAGTTTGTGAGTGTTTCTGTTTTCTCCCAGTTCCTGTTACCTTTCAGGGACACAAAATGAAGCTGTTTACTCACTCAGGCTCAGCTCTCTTTTGTCTCCACTACATGGGCTGGCCACAGCCTCTACTTAGTTATCAACTGCAGCATTTCTTGCTTTCTAACCACTTCTGTATGTAACTAAGCTGCAAGAGGAAAAGGTGCTTTTAAGCGTCTTACCTACTTAGGAGATACAGAATGCTGGATAGAAGGATTTATAAAATACAGAAATACAACATGCCTACCCTAATAGTGTTGCAAGGAAGAGAAGAAAGAGTGAAAACTCCAATTCTTCTCTTCATGTCAGCTTCCTCTCCTCTACCCTTCAGCATTTTGGTCCACCAGCAATTACCAGTTTGCAGATATTTACTGTTTACACACATATTGAGTCGCTTTGAGTTGGTTTGTCCTTTGTTTGCTGTCCTGTCCACTGGGTGAAAGACACTTAGTTTTAATAAACAGCACTTTGTCACAGAATCCAAAAAAAAGTATGCAGGTACCCAGATTTTTTTAAATTAATTAATTATATGGGAGTCTGTTGCACTTTTTGAAATCATCCAAGCATGCTGGGGTTTGGTTGTATGGTTATTTTTTAATTTAAATCACATTTAATTTAAGACAATTATCTTGGGTAGACACGAGAAGATGAGCTAATAGGTCATTTAAATCACATGTGGTTTCTTCAGAGCTCTGTCTGCCAGATACCCCAATGGGAAAAGACAAAGAAGGATGGCAAATACAGAATGGAACAGTCAAAACATACCTGCGTGTATTTTATTTTCTTTTAAATCATAAAGTCCTAGTCCACCATTACTGGCATGGGTGAGCGACCCCTGCCTAAGCAGCAGCTGATTACAGGCTGGTTAACTAAGACTGTCAGTATAATTAACATTCTGAGCCTTCTCAGGGACACCAGGTTACCAAAGCTGGAATATCTACAAGCTGCCACAGCTTGCTTAATTGAAAAAGACTTGACTGAACTATTAAAAGCTAAAAAATCTGAAACTTTTTATGAAAAAGAGAACAAACTTTTTTTTGCAGGAAAATGGCAGAAAACAGCATTAGACTGAAGCCAGGCAAGGAAGTGACTAAGCATGCAACTGCAGCCACTTGGAATAAATCATTCCTATGCTAGTCACGGTGGGAATGAGCACAATTATATGCTTCTTAATTTTGTTCATGTTTTTCTCTTTCAGTTGCAAATCTGCTCAACTGTCATGATTAGTTTTCTCTTCAAAATGTTTATAATGCTGTATAATAACACATCACTCTGTCTTTGGACTGGAAATCACAGCCTCAGAACACCACACTGAAGTCCAAGCAGGAGTCCTAGCAGAGGATAGCTGGAATGCTTTTTTCTCTGTGGAATTTTTCATGCATAAGCAAGTCAAAGGAGAAACTGGAAATTATTTTAGAATATTTCAACAGGTCAAATGAAATCATGCTACTCTGCCCTCCTGCCCCCTGTATGTCTGTTTATGTATGTTGAAGAGCAGTAAGACTAGGAAGTACACCATTAAACATCATCTACTAACTCGGGTCTGATGCTAAGAAATGCTACGTTTCTTCTTTTGTTTCAAGAAGCTAAAAATATGTTAATCACAATTTTTATACGGAAAATTAAAGGTAATATTCAGCAGATATTGAAGTCATTTTCAAAATGGTACTCTTGTAACATTAGAAAGGTTCTGTAAGTGAACAGACGTTGGCAAATTTATTAACCACAGACATGAGATAATTTTGCATTTTAAAAAGAAGTCTGTGTTTGTATGTTTGACAACTACATTGTCCTCACATGGAATTCTGCTATTTGGCCACTCTAGCTCAAAAAAAGGCATCAAAATAAATGATACCCATAACAAGCAATAAAAATTACAGGAGTAATAATAATATAATAAAAGTGTATAATAAAAATACACGGAATAACCTGTGTTGGAATTCCAAAAAGGAACAGAGAGCTTAAGTTATGAAAAGGATGTATGTTTGAATATAACTAGTGTCAGACAAAAAGTCAAGCAAATAATCTATTATGCTGATAAGCTTATAGAATAATTAAATGTCTCGATTCCTCTCTCATAAGTGAAGATACTGAGACCCAAAAAAATTAGAATAAAAGCTCAAGTTTGGAAACCAAGTTATAATGGTTTTTGATATGATGCGTATGTCATGGGTTTCCCATAATGAAAGTTCTTGCCAGCTGCGTTCCTTCAGCTGTCAAGGAGCCACTGTAGCCAACAGATATTCCAGGGCTGACCTGACAGAATAATTAATTCTACAGCCTTAGCACATAGAGAGATATCAAGGCAGCTTCATCTGGAGCCCCACAGAGTTAAATGCATAGTAGGGAACAGGTCTAAAATTCCTAAGAAATGTGTGAACATGCATTATCTGTGTGTGCTCCATGCTGTGCAAATGACAAATACTAATCCCTCAGAGATGTACACAGAGGGTAGGAGTTAAAAAAGAGAAGCTACAGGCAAAGGCATGAGGGCAGAGGGAACAGCCGAGGATACAAGGCCAGCCCTGAGGGTTTTAATTACACATACACATGGAACACTGAAAAAGGCTAAGGTCTGGTGAAAACCAAAACTGTCCAAATGGCCACATGGCTGACACTACCACCACCTCGTCTTTAGTCAAACGTTACTGTTCCTAGTAACTTACCAACATGACAGTACATGCTCAGAGCTCACTCCTTTCCCTCTGGCCAGAACTGGACACTGTCAGGATTATTGCTTTTCCCTGGAACCAGGAGGCAGCTGTGCTTGGATTCAGTTATGCAATGCCTCTACAGTGATGTCCCAGCCCTTCTAGACTTCTCCATGAACAAAACTGTTCTATGAAATGTCTATGTAAACGTGGCTGCCCGGGAAGTTCATCTGCCATCCCTCACAGTCCGCCCCTGATGCACACACAGAACTGTTCTAGCAAGGCCCAAGTCAGCCACCACAGGAGACTGTTGTGGCTTTGGGTTTTTCCCAGTGAATCTTTTCACTGATTTTTCAGTGAATCTTCTGCCATTTGTCACCTGAAAAAAAGACGCCGTCAGGAGAGGAGGTTGAAGCCCGGGGGATGAAGAGTCAGCAATTCCCACACAAAAGAACTGGCCAATGGTTCTAGCATTCCACTAAAATCTTCCAGGGAGCGGAAAACGCGGGTTGAGCACCGCTTAGCTGAGTGGGAGCACGCTGGCTGTGCGGGGAGCGGGGCAGTTCGGGCGGTTTCTGGTGCTGGACTTGAACTGCTGTGGGGCTCGGTGCTGCTGCGGAGCTCTCCTTGCTGCCCGCAGGTGAGCCCGCTGCTTGCAGGAGGGAGAGGGGGTCCCACCTGCCAGCTGACAGGGACTTTTCAGCACCCACCAGCGCCGGGAGACCCCCACCATCTCCGCGGGTACTTCAGGGGAAACCGGGCCCCCACCTCCTCCCTGTCTCCGGAGAGAGGGTCCCAGCTGCTGACTGGAACCTCGGCGGCTGCCATGGCCGGGATACTCACACCGTACACATGAGCGCCTGGGGAAAGCGAACCCCGCACACCTTCTCTCTCTTCCCGGGGCCGCCATGACCCCGGGGGGCTCAGGGCTCGCACTGGCTGCCGCTGAAGCCATGAGGGAGGCACCGCGGCGCCTCTGCCTCACACGGGGCCAACAGCGCCCCCTGCCGGCCGTGGCCCTAACTACACCGAAGGGGAAAGTGCCGAGCGCGGGGGGAAAGGCTGTTATGTTTCTGGGGGTTTTATTGTTCTTCTTCTTCTGTCTTGTTACATATATATATATACATATTCTAGGCAAGAACTGTTATTCCTTTTCCCATAGTTTTGCCTGGAAGCCCCATAATTTTCAAAGGGAGGGCCTGTCTTTCCATTCCAGGAAGGTTTTCACCTTCCTTGGCAGACATTTGTCTTTCAAACCAAGACAGAGACAAATCATTCTTCCCAGACAAGCGCACTTCATGGTGATACCTAAGGCTCTCTCAATACTCAGGCCACACAAACCCTGGAAGTGCTGTCTGGACAATCAGACAGTAGGCATTCTTCCAGCAATGGCATCCTGGCCCATGGAAGAGTGGGAAGCGTTTGCAAACCCAGGGAAGCCTTGGTTTCTTCTAACCTAATCTCTCTGGCATCTTCACAGAGACTGCAGGCAGCATCACAAGCAGAGGCCACCAACACGGCTTTGAATTTCACCCCTACACATCTCCAGGGCATTTATGGTGAGGACTGTTCATACTCTGCAGGTTGAAGCACTGTGTGGGAGATGTAATTAATTTTTACTTCAGTGATGATCATTCATCCTCCAGCACCTTCTGCTGCTTCTGCTCATATTAACTTTTCAGGAAGATGCTGGAGGATAAGCCTGAATGGATCAACACTAAATCCACTGAAACAGAAGTAGTCGTATCAGTTTCAGAGAGTAAGTAAAATGACAGCTTTGCATCTCATTTTGTGTCTCTGGAGGACGAGACTGAAGCACAGGCTGCTTGTCCTCAAACAGCTTCAAAATCATAGGACAAAAAGCCAGTCGGGGGACAGTTGTGTGTCCAGTGCCTCATTAAGGATAAAGGACTTATGATCAGGTCCAGAAAAATGCAGGCAGTGGATGCCACGAACAAAGGTTTGTGTGCAGCCTCACCTCCCCTGCAGCAGTGCAGAGGCCCCTGTGACCTGTCCACGATGCTAAGACTAACAGAAGTGCCCAGCTGGAAAAGCTTCCTTACCCAACAGCGTGTAGCTGCATGTGAGGAAAGCGATAGCCTGAGTGGCCCTGGAACAAGGCCCTGAGGAGACTCTGTGGGGGCACATGCTGACAGATGTGCCCCTGGTGTCCTCTGCAAGCTACCCCACGTTACAGGGACACTGGCTCCCAGCGAGGGGGCATGGCTTCTACATTCCTTCAGCTTATCAGACTGTGTAACATGGGATCCTTTCACCCTCACAGAGGCAGGGGAGGCCTTGCAAAGCTAATTGTTCCTAGCAGAAGAGCAAGGGAATATTTTCATTTATCCATCTCCCCCACCTACCATTTACCACCATGGTCCTTTAGGGCAGTACAGATCAACTCCTGGGATAAGATCCTCTCTACTCTCAATCCTCTTTCTCTATTTTTTCAGAACATTTTCTGTTGCCTCGATTTCCCTTGCCTGCATGTTCCTTGAGCCTGGCTTTCCCACACTTCCCTTTCCTTATGCCTGCCTTCAGCAAACGCTGCATCCTGAGTTTTCCTCTGCCGTCCCACGCTCTGATATTTACACTGGGAGTTATACGCCCCCAGCTCTAATCTGATCCTCATGGAACAGCAGGTTCATTTAATCACCAGCTCAAAAATTGCAAACACATTTTATTAGACTTATCTCTCTTAACGATACAGTGATAGCACACTACAGTACCATTTAGAGCAAGCTACTACTGCTAACCCAGCTGACTCCTGGCTTCTTTATAGGGAAATAAAGTCAAGGGAACGACACAAGGTGTCACTTCATAAACCCAAAAAGAACACAGTGCAGCACTTGCTAACTACAGCTCCCCAAAGGGATGTGTGATTCACACATAAAGGCACTCCCAGACCCAAGAGCTCTGTTTGTGAGCAGAAAAATGCTGTATTCTGGTCTGGTCTGAATTCCAAAGTTTGTGCACTACGAACATCATGCACTGTATCTAGAAAAGCTCAGACTGCATTCCTGAATGTACTTCTCATGGGAGTAACAGAAACCTTTTAAATGTTTTCTTTTTTCTTCTCTGTAACATCATCGTTAAATGGATTTTAAAGAGCAAGCGTGGAATATCTCGAGGAAGGCTAAGGTGAACCATGTGACAGAATGCGGGAAAGCCTTTGATTGATTTGCATGGAATCCCACGAGCACCTGGTTTGTTACACTCTGGGAAGTTTACATCCCTTCCCTGTCCCCTCGCCCCCATTCTACTGAAGCCTGATAATTCTGTCACTCCCCTTTTCAAATGTACTTAGCAAACAGATGTACCTGGCCATTACAGGTGGCTTCTCATAATCCTGAAAAATGCACAATTTGCTGTTTCCCCTTTTCTCTGTGAAATGTTTCAATTCCAAACCAGCTCTGCAGAGGAACACGCTTTCACAGTGAATGCCACCTTTTGTTTCGCCATTTACTATTTTGGCTGCAGCTCATACTAAGCTTTTCATACATATGTTGCAGCCAGGTATAGAGAACTCAGCCAGAATGAATGGAAAAAGAAAACACACTAGAATTTAACTACGTAAGCAAAACCAAAATCAAACATGAAATTAAATCAAAGCAAATTACTGCAAAATCAGATAGCAGTGAAATCAGTATAGAACAATATCCAGATAGAAAACTTACTGAAAGTTTAGCGCCAAGAGAAAAATCTGGACCATCGCTACTTTAGGACAGTGCATAATTTCCAAACAACTTTGAATTTGTCTGTCATGCAGACAGAGAAAACTATCTGTTCCTCACAGTCTCTGCCCAATACATCTCTTTTTATCTGGATGGATGTTAAGGCATATCTAATAATACATATCTAATTAAAAGGCCAATGCATTTCCTGATCTATGCCATTTCCCCCTCAGAAAAAGCCCAGGAAAAAAAATCAGAGTGATCAGGGTGTAATAAAACTCAAAACGTATAAGCATCTCAGGTTCTGTGGCATCTCAGTTTACATTTAAGGCTGAAATCCCAAAACACAGACTTGAACTTTGTGTACAAGACTACACAAATAAATAAAATATTTTTCTTAAGAGTTTTTTCTTTGCAGAATTGGCTAAAACACTTTTCTCTCAGGTAGATGGCTAATGTTCAGTCAGCATGAAGTCACCCAGACTTTGGTCACCTTCTCCTTCCTGCTCCTGACTGGGAGCTGCTATCCAGGACAGGACAGGAGGCAGGGCTGCCTAGCAATGATACAGAGAGGTGAGCTTACGATTCCCTGTGCCTACAGCAAGCGTCCTGCAGAATGAATGCACAGGAACTCACAGAGAGCACAGGTTAAATTCACACCAAGGCGTCAGCAAACTCCTGGGTTTTGGGCACTCGGGAGATATGGGATTAGTTCTAACGGAAAATATCTATCGCTTCTCCATAAGAGAAGCTAACCACTTGGGCCTCAAGGTCTTGTTTCCCCGTTCCATGAGTTGAATGGTTACGCAGTGGGGTTGCACTGATAGACAAGGTGTAGCTGATACAAGGCAAAGGTATCTTCTTGCATAAAACACAGCTTTAACTTAATTCTCTATTTTTCATAGTTTATATGGCCAGACCTGTCTGAAATTTTATAAGAAATGTTTCATACCGGGATTTGTTTCATACTAGGAGCTTTATTTCCACAACTGGAGAAGAACTTATTCTGCTGTATAAAGATACAGAAATGCAATTTTAAAAAACTGTTTATCAGACTCTGGCACTTTTCCTGCCTGTGTAATTCAAAAAGGATCTCAGTAACGAAAATTCAATTTGGCAATCCATTAACATAGATTTGATGCTCTCTCTGTTCATCTCTTGATGTCTCACCCCTTTCAGAAAAATGAAAATAACTCTTGGTAAAAGAGTGGCTGTTCCCTCTTATTAGTCCAGTATATTGGCAATTATTAAAACCCTAGGAAAGCTGCTGAAGCTCTGCTGACTCATGGTGGCCAAGAAGCTACTTGTTAACTCCATAACCAAGGTGGAGGAGGGAGAGAAACAAAAACAGGAAAAGCCAGAGAACAGGCAAAGTTTGGGAAGAAGGCTGAGTGCCAGCTGTATGCTAAGTAGCACCAATTCTTCAGGAGAAAGGATCTGGATGTTATTGGAAGTTTTACAGGTGAAGATTCAGACCTAATTTCAGGCCATTTAAGTTTAGGAACCTAAAAGAGTCATTTCAATGAAGAGTTTACCTCTCACAGACATCTACTGTCAACAGAGGAAGAGCAGCAGTTCCGAAAAGACAAATTGACTTACCCAAGGTCTGAACTGTCTTCTTCCTGCTCCATCAAGAACAGAGACACCCCAAGGCAGTGATGGAAAGCCTGTACCAGGACACCAGACTGGCACGTGACACTGCTGTCAGCAGAACAGCTCAGTTCCCAGTGCACTCTGCAGTTTGTCGCTGGCTCCTCAACCCTGCAGACCGGATTGCAGAGCCCCAAACAAGCTGGAGCAGAGAATGGGAGATGGTGATGCCGACAGAGATTAATGGAGTAATTAACCCTTTCCCTCTCCACCAATCTGTCTCAAAGGGAAGAATTCTTGCAGAATGTGCCATGATGCAGGAATATGTTTCTGATACGAAAGATGTTCATAGCTGTTAGGCAGGAATGGCTGCGCTCCTCATTTGGGGACTCCAGTTTGGTGCATTAATACTTGTGGGATTACTGTAAACTTGAAGTCATTCACAGCCTAAGCACTAACAAAGGTGGCATTTTAATGTCTGGAAAATTTTAGGTTTCACTTCATTTTAAGTTATTCTGTTCTCACAGCAGTGAACAATAAGGGCAAAGCCAGAGCACGTTATTCCAAGGGTAAGGATTCTGCCCCAGAAAGGAAAAGCGGTTCTCAGCACTGTCTGGTTGCATCTGAGGACTGCACTCTGCAGTCCTCCTCCAAGGGGAAGTACAGTGCTCTTCAGCCTCCTGCCCATTCCTGCACGACAAAGAGCCAGGATTTTCCACTTCCCCACCATCATCTGTGATCACATATTTCTTGGTGAAGGAAGACTGCCAGCTTGGTGTATTTGCTGTAACACCATCTTACCCTTGCTCTACCCAGATGAGAGGATGTGTTGTTTCCCTACAGCACACGGGGAACAAGGGAAAATTCAGGAAAGACAAGGTGGCTCTCTTGGTGATATATGAAGACTGTTGAGCATTGCACATATAAAAAACGCAGCATTATTGCACCTCCACATAAAATCCTGTCCGTGTCCTAAGTGACAGTAAAAACAATTCACCTCATTAAGGTACTACACCAGGCTGCTTAGTCGCTATGTTGTAAAGGTTCTGGAAGCCTATGGTTGAAGTGTTAGTGTTGTGGAACAAAGTGACAGCAAGTTGGGAAATAAATGAGCACAGTACTCTCTTCTAACCTCCTGGCACTGTGCCTTTTAACAGAGAAGAAAGCAAAAAGGCAAAATGTCAGCTCCAAAAACATTTTTCACGTTGTAAAATATAGTGTCCACACTACAGGACTTGATAAGAGACACAGTGAGGGGGCTGATATTTCACTGAAAAATAGTGATTGCAAAAAGGTTATGTGAACACATGCCTAATGCAGTAAGAAAAAACATCCTTCGGACCACAAATTTGTATCTGTGTCCTACAAATGTCACGTCAGCCCTTGAGACAAAAGTCTCAGCAGCTGCCATTGAGCTGTTAAGCTCAGGGATACAGGGCAGCTCTCACAACCACGCAGAGAGGGTCCGGGTAGTCCGGCACCCTCGGCAGCGCACACGGAGCTGCCCACTGCGCAGGGAGCGGCGGCGGCGAGCAGCGCCCGCTCTCCCGGGAAAGCTCGCTCATTTGCAAGGGAAGGCAGGCACTGCACATGCCCGCGGTGCTGCTGCCGCTGGGGGCAGCTTTACATAAGGCTGCGCCCGGCGCCAGCCCGCCACAGTCGGCCGGAGCTCTCGGCATGCGAGCGCGGCAGCGCCGGAGCCGCGTCCCGGGCCGGGCTCCCCGCACCTGCCGCGCCCGGCCGGCCGCGCCGCCAGCGAGCCGCTGGCCCATGGAGTACAGGGGTGGCAGCTCCCAGAGCTGAGCGCTGCGGGCAGCACCAACCAACATGCTCTCCTATAAAGCAACGTTTTAAAAGCCAGGTTCCTAACTAGAAAGATGCAAAACCGTAATATCCATGAAGATCCTATTACCTAGGAAGAATTTGACATTTTGCTGCGAATGCTGTGTTGGGATTGATTTATTCTTGGAGTGTTCTGCACGGCTGGCAAAGAATAATGTTCCAAAATCGGTCCATCTCCCAAGGGGTCCAATTTTTCTTCCTGGGTGTCAGCGAGCCCTGACTCACTACAGTGCAGCTGACAGGGGCTGCCATGCTTGTGGCACACTAAGCAAAAAACAAAAGACCTAAGGACGACCTTTGAACAACACAAAGGATGGGTATGTTTTTCATGTTATCTTTTTAATTTATAGTTCATAGTTACTGCATAGCCTGTGCTTTAATTACTCCATAGACTTACCTTGATGTGATTCGTTATGATACTTAAATGGCTTAGGGATTACACCTTTTACCCAACTGTTTTTCAGTACTTATATCAAGGTATTCTTAAAAGAAAAAAAAGCTGAGTTAAAAAAAAAAAAAAAAAACAACAATGTGAAAAGTAGTCGAGTCGAGCTAGGGCTTTGTAAATGATTGTTGAAGTAAAAGATTTTAGCATGATTGAAAGAAATGACTGATGTGTGGGGGGATAACTTTTCTAAGTTGTTTTTATTTCCAGGTTTCAATGTAATTAGGCTACTGAGCGGATCAGCTGTAGCTCTGGTAATAGCCCCTACTGTATTACTGACAATGCTTTCTTCTGCTGAACGAGGATGCCCTAAGGGCTGTAGGTGTGAAGGCAAAATGGTATATTGTGAATCTCAGAAATTGCAGGAGATTCCCTCGAGTATATCTGCTGGTTGTTTAGGTTTGTCCCTTCGATATAACAGCCTCCAAAAACTAAAATACAATCAATTTAAAGGTCTTAATCAACTCACCTGGCTCTATTTAGACCATAACCACATCAGCAATATTGACGAAAATGCTTTCAGTGGAATACGCAGACTAAAAGAGTTGATCTTGAGTTCCAACAGAATCTCCTATTTTCTTAATAATACCTTCAGACCTGTGACAAATCTCCGGAATTTGGATCTGTCATACAATCAGCTGCAGTCTCTGGGATCTGAACAGTTCAGGGGCTTAAGGAAGCTGCTGAGTTTACATTTGCGGTCCAATTCCCTAAGAACCATCCCTGTTCGAATATTTCAAGATTGTAGGAACCTTGAACTGTTGGACCTGGGTTATAATCGCATCCGAAGTTTAGCAAGAAATGTCTTTGCAGGTATGATCAGACTGAAAGAGCTTCATCTGGAGCACAATCAATTTTCTAAGCTCAACCTGGCACTTTTTCCAAGGCTAGTCAGCCTTCAAAACCTTTATTTACAGTGGAATAAAATCAGTGTGATAGGACAAACTATGTCCTGGACCTGGAGCTCATTACAAAGACTTGATTTATCTGGCAATGAAATAGAAGCTTTCAGTGGACCTAGTGTTTTTCAGTGTGTGCCCAATTTACAGCGCCTCAACCTGGATTCAAACAAGCTCACATTTATTGGTCAAGAAATTTTGGATTCCTGGATATCTCTCAATGACATCAGCCTTGCCGGGAATATATGGGAATGCAGCAGAAACATTTGCTCTCTGGTAAACTGGCTTAAAAGTTTTAAAGGGCTGAGGGAAAATACAATTATTTGTGCCAGCCCCAAAGAGCTGCAAGGGGTGAATGTTATTGATGCAGTGAAAAACTACAGCATCTGTGGCAAGAGTACCACGGAAAGGTTTGAACTAGCACGAGCTCTCCCAAAGCCAACGTTTAAACCAAAACTCACCAGGCCTAAACATGACAGCAAGCCCCCTCTGCCCCCAACTATTGGAGCCACCGAGTCCAGCTCCGAGCCCGAGCACGACACAGAACACATCTCCTTCCATAAAATCATAGCAGGCAGCGTGGCTCTTTTCCTGTCTGTGCTGGTGATCCTGCTGGTGATCTATGTGTCATGGAAGCGTTACCCTGCCAGCATGAAGCAGCTGCAGCAGCGCTCTCTCATGCGAAGGCACAGGAAAAAGAAAAGACAGTCGCTGAAGCAAATGACTCCAAGCACACAGGAATTTTATGTAGATTACAAACCTACCAACACTGAAACCAGTGAGATGCTGCTGAATGGAACAGGACCCTGCACGTATAACAAATCAGGCTCCAGGGAATGCGAGGTATGAACCATTGTGATAAAAGAGCTTTTAAAAGCTGGGAAATAGTGGTGCTTTATTGAACTCTAGGGACTATAAAGGGAACGTTTTTCTCACTTTTCTGGCACAGCTCTTCCATGTCTCTTTTTTGTACATTCATAATACTGGTCATTTTACTCTCATACATAATCAACTCATTGAAATTTAAATACCGCAATCAATGTGAAGCCTGAGCTCTGGTTTAATACAATACCTATTGTACAAACCCTCTACTGATTCCATTAAAGTCTCTCTTGTTTTTAAATAGAAAACTTCTTTCATAAGTAATCCACTGCACCTGCACCAACTGTGCCTCTGTTTAGGGAGAAAAATGACAACAATGAAAAGAAAAATCAAACTCAGAGTGTCCCCCTCTGCCTCCCCAACCCCAGTCCTTGCCCTAAAACTCACTTTTTGAACCCAGAACGAAGCAAAGACCCAGATACTGTAGCATCATATGAATTCTGAGTTGTCTGAGGAGAGAGATGGTGCAGGAACAGCTCTGAAAAAATGCCTGATTGCTGCCCAGCACAAGAGAGACTAAAAAGCACCCTCAGGACATGAGCTATCACACCAGAGGCAAAGCAGAGGGAAACCTAGGCTTAATAAAAAATTAAAAATAAAAAGGTGCAGTGGGACTTACTGTACTGCATTATAACACAGTGTTTCCAGGGCTGATAGCTAGCAATTGAAACCTGTTTATGTGACTTCATACAAAAGGTGCCAGTGTTTATCCCTACATCCAGTTGCCTTTCAGAAAGTAGTCAAAAGGCATTCATTAGATGAGGAGCAGAAATTCCTTATTGATGCAATTAGAGGAACTCAAATGTGCAGCAGCAAAAGCAAGACCACTTCCTGCACACATTTGTTTCAGCTCTCATTAGGAATTCTCTTTTCAAGACTGTCAAAGGCATTAACGTAGCTGAGGAAACCATTAAAATCTGTCATTTTCTTCCATTTCTTTATTTCTCTCTATATTTCTATATATTTTCTTTATTTGCTGGGCTAGGCTTGCTAAGGTTGTGTGTTATGTTTTGCAGTGTCCCTCTAATAACTAAATAAAGCTTCATTACTTAAAATGCCAAACACTGTGCATTTTAGACATACCACAGCTGCAAAGAGCTTTCAGAGAAAACTGGTTACTCACTGATCTGAGAGGAGTGCACCCAAAAATCCTTTTACATAAATCAGTGACAAATTATTTTGCTCTCTCACCAAAACCCTAATGACATTACAGAATTCACAGATACTCAGTTTTAATGTATAGTCATACACCAGTGGTTCTGGGCAAAATACAGATTTGTAACCCAGCTATTCCCTGCCTTCCTTCTCCCAAAATCATGTATTTTGTTGGTGGCAGAAGAATGTAATACCTCCCATATTTGCAAATAAATCATACCTCTTATTTTGATTATCAGGAAGGGAGGGTATGAAATAATACTGCAGCACCTTTATAAAAGCAAGTCAGTAATTTAATTATCTCTATTTTGCAACTTGATTTGGCTTAGTAAACTGCACGTCTTCAATCACTTGGGAGGGAATGTTTCTACAAAGCAATTTCACTGCAGCAGATTAGAAAAAGCAAAACCTTAGCAGAAGGTTCTCCTGAATTGTTACTGGAAAAAACCCAATCACAGCCAATCACCTTGAAATATGCTTGATACAGTGAAAACAAAGCTAGAAACATCTCTTAAAAGAACTAATACACTTGAAGGGGTTTGGTTTGAGGGTTTTTTCATATAATGAAACCATTCTCATTTTCAAGAACTGTAGTGAGGAAATAGCTGAGGGTGGAAGCTTGAGACTGTACTGAGCTCTGCAACAGAGACCCCATTTCCCTGACCACAAGGACCCCACACCATTAACAATGCAAGCGCTTGAGACACTTCAGCAGCACAGCAGAGCTGCACCTGAGTTGTACCTTGGAAGTTGCTGTTAAAAAGTCAATACACATTTAATTATCTTAGCTGCTAGAGATTCAGTTTTCTACCAGCAGGTCTTGGTTATCTCTGTACTGAAGGATTAGAGTTTGCTATAAACTTCATGTTAAGAACTATCCCTGTACTTCAGAGGCTTTCATCTCTGCAGTGGTGACTAATATCAGGCACAGCCAAAACACAAGAGATTTGGTCCAAAACATATGGATGTTCATATATACATACATATAGACATACACACGTGTGTATGTGTGTACAAATATAAACACATATAAAAACAAATTTCTATTTTGATATTTAGTTTTAGGAGTGCTAACTGCAATCAGAAAATAATTTCATACTATTACTTTAGAATTTTTGTTATTCAAAAATATTCAATGCATCTTCTGAAACTTCTTAATGGACTGTGATTATGAGAGTTGTCTATAACTGAGTTGGACTTTATATGCTTTCTTTTGTGTTTCTTTAATGCCTTGTGCTAAACATAACTACTCAAAAAGAACCAATCCACAGCCTCCTTCAGAAAGTGATACCTGTAAAATCATCACTAGCTCCCCTTGAAAAATACTTAATTATAGGCATGAAAAAGAAAATAATGGCCCGTCTGCCATGAATCATGGATGGATAACAAAAATACAGTAAAAATCCAGCATGCTCAGATCAACTAATTCATTCCTTGCCTGAAAAACTCCAGCTGCAGGTACTTCCAAACACATACCACACACACAGGTCAATGTGTAATTGCTGCCATTGTCATTGGTAATGAAGCCACTGACTACACAAAAAACATGCCCAGTGTAACTCTGAACCTTCTTGCACAGCCCAAGGCCTGTGAGCCAAGGTGCTAAATCCCACTCTAGTGCCTGTGGCTTGGAAAACATTTTAAACCAGCTCCACAGCACCTTAAAACACATTATGAACCCCCTGCTTTCATCTGGGCAAAACCCACATGAACTCAGCTAAACTGAGCCTCACCACTGTCAAATGAAACACTCCAGAAGTGACTTGTTTTGGGTGGCAAGGCCACCAGGGTCACAAATTCTAAGAATCTTGTGGGAATGACTTGGTCTTAGCTGAGCAACTTTTAGTCCCTGTGAAAGGATGCCCCTCTCCTGAATGCAAATGAAGTGCTGAAGCCTCAAAGGTTCCAGCAAAGAAATGTCTCCTTTGCTTCTCTCCAGTATCTGAAATCCTGATCCCACTTTGTCTTGGGTTTTGGATAGCTTGGTGCCAGTCTCTCACAAAACGGTTAAAACCTTGCTGGGGTGATGCCAAGGAATCCTCAGAGGATGTCAAAGTTAGAGCCACGGCAGCTACGATGCCTCTCACAAACCTGTGAGCCTTCACACAAGCATTTTAGGCACTAAGTTGAGGAAGATGTGTCTGAGTGCCTCCAGTGACCTGGCTCTTCCTTAATGGAGCTGGTATCACCTATGTATTCCAATTATAGGAGAGCAGCAATGGCTTTTGAAGGTGTTTGGAGCTTGTTTTGCTGTATGTTTTGGGGATTTTTAGTAATTTACTATTCCTTTTCCTGAGTCATGTATGGTGTCCTGGGGCTACCACTGACAACCAGGGCTTTTCAAGCTGCAGACAAAGTGCAAGATTCTTCCATGCCCATTGTCATTTTTACTGGTTTTGCAGTGTACATTTATTTTTAAAATGTTGAGACAAATATTAGGTGGAATCACCAGACTGCTTCGTTTTATTGTAGCACCCCAAAAATTTTAAGGGCAGTCAGGACTTTCTCTGTGAGACACTGTAGAAACATCTGTCGACAATCTCTTAACATTCATTGTTTCCAAGAGATGTTGAGAGACCATGGCAAACAGACATGACGGATTTGAGGTAACTTGTTGGATCACACGCCAGCTGAGTGCTGCGGGTGTAATCCAGTCCCCTCACACCAAGACGTGCTCCTCGCCAGTGCATCACCTGGCCTCTGAGCGATCTAGCTCCAGGAATATTCAAGTGCTATTTCAGAGTAATAAACCACACAGAATGCACATCTTTGGAAAAAGAAAATAACTGATTTGCTAAGCAAATTTGAGGAGACTGGTAATGTTCATTCACTGTGTTGAGATTACCTCCAGCAACTGCAGAGTAAGAGAATAATAATGAGAACAAGTGGCTTGAGTATAATGACTGCAAGCTTCTCTGCTGGCTGGTTTTCATGACTCGCTATCTGCACTTCCACAGTCATCACAGCTGAAGGTTTGGCAATGCTCTTTTCTTATTATTATGAAATGGTGAACCTTGATATAAAATTCAATTGCAAAATGAACATGAATGTACAATATTCCTGCAAATACAATTAGAAATTTTCAGTTTGCTGCAAGCGAATGGTCTTTGCTGTCAGCCCTCAACGCTAGATAAATATTCCATGGATGAATTTCTGTGGAACAATAGTGACATCCAGTGGGTAGGGAGCTTAATCACAGGTATCTCCTGCATATATCAGTTCACAGAGATGTGTCTGCCTTTTCCCTTGCATCCTTCTGCATCACAGGGCAGAAACATCAAAGCCTTGCAGCATACTGAGTACTCAGCTGGATCTGTGTACAGGAGCTATAACCTGAATGCAGTGAATACATGGAGAAAATAAGAGTAGATGAAAGCTGGCAGGAAACGGTCTATCCAGTGTGTAAGTCACTACTGCCAGCAAAAGCCAAGGAGCATACAAGTAAGCAAGGGTAGGAGCGCTAACAATCGGCCACTGATTTAGAACTTATTATTTATAAAACACCACTTTACTAGACTAGAAAATAGACTCAGGCCACAAACAACTCATTCAACTTCCTAACAACAGAAGACTAAAAAAATTAATTTTTTTAGTTTATTTTTATAATAATGAGAGAAAGATATTATTAGACAGATATCCTTAGACATCAAAAGGAAGGGCAACTCACCACCTGGGAACAAGTCAAAATAAGAGCTTCCTCTCAAAAACACACAATGTCCAAAGAGACAAGAAACAAATGATGAAAGATCAAATTCACAAACAATAGTAAACTCACACAATGGGAAACATGACATGAATATGCAGCGTATTTGCTTGGGCAAAACCTATGGTACATTTTGCTGCAACTACATTAGGGCTCAGTAACTCTGTGCCAATGTTACTGGTATGACTTTAAACCACAGTGAAGGAAATAAGACAATGAAGTCAGGATCACAGCTCTGTTGGTAAAATTCAGATTTCATTGGCCCTGAGAAGGAGCATAAGAACTCATTTCACTCCACACGGGAGGAAATACAGTTTTAATTCTAACTTTGGATGTTTTTAGGTGCATTGGGAGGTCACCTATCAGTCCGTGCGCTGGTGCCTTGCTTTTCACTCCTAGCGAGGCTTTTGAGAGCGGGTGTCATCACAGTGGGACACTGCAATTGTGATGGGATGGGCAGGGTTACAGCCAGGCTCTTCCCTGGCATCACCACCAACAGAACACAGTAGGACACACAAGCAGTAAAAAGTGACTGAGCTCAACAGCTATCACCAAGGAGGTCATAAAAAGGATTTTATCCAAGACCCTCTGGGACAATTAGCTGTGAGCTGATGGCCAACGTTTTACCTACCAGACAATCTGCAAATCTCATTTAGAATGAGCACAAACATCATAAAAGCAAGAATGAAAAACGATTTGCAAGTAGGCAGTATCTTTTTATTCAGCCAATCTATCATAGAAATCACACCTCCCTATAAGTCTTGTCTTGCTCACATTGTTACACTATAATGACCACAGCACTGGCATTCTAATGTAAGAATAAGCATTGCTTACTGAAGAGGGACAAAAGGGCAGTTAATTCCTATTTATTAACTTCTTCCTAAAGAGCTTAATAACCTACTGATTTTATTACAGGAAATATTACATACTCATGTGAAAAATCACGATTTTAAGATTCTTCATCACTGAAATCAACCAAACTCTTTAACAAAACAAAACAAAACAAAACAAAACATTTCACTCTTTACTTACAGTTTGTTACTGTTTCCCATAAAATTCTTTTGTTTGCCAAAAAGCAACTGAATGACTGGAGGTGTAATCTTGAAAAAAAGTTATCCAAAAACCCCTCACATGTGTCATCTTAACCACTAAAGCCATTCCTTTCTGTGTTCCTGACCAACACACTGCCCATGAGTCACAGTTTACACTCCTACCTCAAGGCTGAATTTCTATTTCTCCAACACCAGCATTGAGACCATGGATGACTTAATAATTACACTTTAACCTCGCTAATTTTCCAAGCGTTTTGTGACAGCCAGAGCTTACTAATACATCACAAGGACATGTGAAAACCAAAATATCTTAATTACTCACCTACTTAGCCACCAAACCAGGACAGAAGTGCATTACAAGGTTTAGTGCTTCACTACACCACTGAGAGGAAATCATCTGCTCAGTTCTGGGTGCAAATCCTTTTCCTCCCCAAACAAACAAACCCACTGACTAGCTAGGTCAGTCTCTCAGGACCCTAATTCCTTAGTGCCAAAAGAAAGCAAACCTAACTGCAGTGACAGTGGCAGCAGCCTGCAGAAGCTGCCACCATGAACACAGCCTTTATTAGTTATTGTCACCTGAAATCCAGCAGTACCCCCTATACTTGCCAAGGATTATCCTGGCACTCTATCCCATAGTGTGGTATATTACTCGTAAGAAAACACTGCATTTTCATGGGCACTTCTGTTCATGCCCATAATTATAGTGAGAGATGGAAAAAGAAGAAAACTCAGGGAAAGGACTGCATGTGGCTTACAGCACTAGTAAAAAGTCAGGAAGGGTCACTCAGCTTTTCCAGAACTTAAGAAGCTGGATTTAAAAGATACAAAATGATTGATAGATAGATAGATAGATAGATAGATAGATAAATAGATAAAAACGGAATGTCACATAAACATTTCTGCATCTCTTAGAAGTATTTTAAACATCTATTTTTAAAATAATTGCTACTGTCAGGTTCTGGGCATGTTTGGACATCAAATATAAACCTTCTCTTTTCTTTCACACCTTACTAAATGAAAGGAAGAAAATACCTTCCTATAATGTAAGACTTTCTTTCCACAGCTGCGGGACTGAGCTGGTATTGGAAAAAATCTAAACACATTCCATTTAATTATTTTATTGTTTCTTACATGATTATTTACAACACCTGTAGAAATGGTAAGATACTGCTAACAGGTAACATGTACATTATTCTAGCTGAGCACATGCTCCTGGCATTTATTTTGTGCTTCATGGCAAATCCTAGGTTATGCTGTTGGCTCTTACGTGTGGTCTTCATGGTCAGGAACAACCTACTGAAAGTTTGAATGCCAGTCCTTTAACTAGTGTTAGAATAAATAGCACTGTAGAATTCATTGTTCTGACTTTTTTTGGGCACTAATACTTTCCAGTTCCCTAAAGGCTGCAAAACTCACAAATAGATTCCAAAATGCAATGAGATGACCATCCCCTTCCTGGTTCAGCTGTAACTCAGGAGAAAAGGTGCACCAAACATTCAAAGGTGCAAGCCAGGACCTCCAGTGAAAGCTGGGCATCCCAACTGCCTTGGTAGTTCTTCCCTTCACTGCCCTCAGGATTACAAACAGCTGTAGATGCAGCAGCTGTGAAGACTGAACACGTGCTTTGCTCCAGTGTTGACAATAAGCCACAGTAATACATTAGTCATACAAATCCACTGAAAACACAACCATCATCAGTGGATTTTCTGTTCCAAAAATACAGACTTCAGAACGTATATTCTAGCATACACATTGTCTCTTGTTTGCTTTTCTTTGTTAAACACATTGTTTAACACTGCAGAAGCATCTATTTGGCCTGTGCTAAGTTGTGCAAAAGCTGCAGGTGATAAAAGTAGAAAAAGGGAACACAGTTTACAAAAAGAAGACTGGAGTCAAAGAGAAAAACATTTCAGACTATATCTTAATTAGGATGCTGTAACTCTTTTTTCAGTCTCTCACAGATTATCCTGTTTATTTTAAAACAGACTGCAGCAAAGGTTTTCAAACCTGCAAATGGGAATTTAAACACCCAGCTCTCACCCATTTGTTGCACCAGTCGAGCTCTTAACCTTTGTGATGCAACATTATCTCCTCTCCATTTCTCCCCAGAACTGGATATTTGAACAAGACTCAGGGGTCTACAAAGTGCTCTGGCCAGCTCCATGGAGCTTCTCTAAAAAATTCCCTCTCCAGAGATTTTGGCAAGATTTCTTGCAAGGGAAAGGGAGCAGTTGGACCTCAGTGAGGTGCAGCTGGGGCAGACCTCAGTACCTCAGTAACACTGGGAGGGCTGCATGATGAAAAAGGGCGTTTTCTGGGGAGCTGCCTTCTGATTTACTACACGAAGGACTGACACTAATTCCTGGCATGCAGTTACCGTGAACTCACCTCAGAAAACAATTAACTATAGTTCACTTTAAAAAACAGCTATAGATTCTCAAGTCTGTTGGTTTTTTTAGCCAGAAGAGTTTATTCCCCACATTCCTCACTAATAAAAATCATAGTAATCTTACACAAAAATATTTAGCCCAAGTATGAGAAAAGGATCACCTCTCCCTCTTCAAGAAAGAGTAACATCAAATAACCATTCCAGCACATCAGAGCTCTGTTAGCGGTGCACTATTACTTGTAATCTGACACTTTCAGATCCCAGCATTAGCCTTGCAGCCACCTGCCATATGAGTCATATCCTCAGAGCACTGCAGCTTCATCCTACCCTGCTCCAGAGCAGCCAGCTTCTCCTGAAACACCCTGAGCTACCCAGACACATCCACAGTGCACATCACAGCAATTTCCAATTCAGAAATTCATTCCATGTGCTCTCATGGCTGTGACTCACAGTGTAATACACAGGATCCCTCCAGACGGGGATGCAAACCCGTCTCTGGAACTGCTCCTAAGGCTACTTGTGCCTAGCACAAACAGGCTCTCTGCTTTGGGGACTAAATGTTTAGTTGTCCCTACTTTAATTTCTCTTTAACACCAGTTCCCGGTTACATTACATTACATTACAAAATGCGGGCCTGCAGCAAAACCCAGCGATATTATTACATGAGTTCAGGAGCTCCAATTACCAGACAGAAACTTGTCCTTCATTAAAGAACAGATTTACTCCAAGCACACATGATACTGGACACCACCTTCTACCCGTCCCTGCTGATGCTGGCAGCACAGACAAGTGCTTCATTTCTTTAGTGGGCAAGTCACAATCGTGGAAAACATGAGGGAGAGCATTCCAAATGAGAATCCTGAACACTGAGTCAGGCTGAGCAGAAAGCAGTAACATTGCAGGGAAAAGGGAGTGTGAGTGCAGTGCAGTAGCTCTCAGTTTGCAGGTGCTGAGGTCCAGCAGTTTCCATGGAGGTCTGCATTTATGAAAGCTTAGTAAAGCACAGCAACTTAAGCAGTTATGCACAATTCCCTGTTATCCAAAGGATAGTTTGTCTGTAGCCAGAGCACATAATGGTAAGTTCTGATGTGCAAGAGCAGTATAAAATAATTTGAAATCATAACCTAATGGATTGCACTGCCAAATGTGAAAGCATGTTAGATTTGGACTGTATCAGTATCATAAATTAAAAACATCTATATATCAGTAATATTAATAAAATGTGTTTTAACAAAGCCACAGAACTACTCATATGTATGCTTTGGCTTCATGTACAGACTGACATGGCAAATTCTAAATTTAACCAAGCCAATTTCTTTTAAAGCCTCATCACACTAATTACATCCATCAAGTGTGTAAAATACATTTTGTCAGCTAAGAACAGAAGACTTAAATTAAGTGTAAATCCTTACTCAGCACTTGAAGCTGTTAATGGCTCGAAGTCGTTAATGAGATGATGAAAAGAAAATGCTCCTGCAGACTCTGTAGTGAGAATTTATTACAAGTACTCACTGCTTCCATCCAGTTCATATTCTGAAAGTGTCCCACATTTATGTCAACACTCCAGTATCAACAGAGAAAGATATCAAAAGAATCTTGTTTGCTTGTAAATGTGCTCGTGTACATATCTGGGGCTTGACAGGCACTTCCAAGAGAGATGGATGCCCTTCTTCCCTAACCCAGAGGCTCCCAGAAGAGCTGGTGAAAAGGCCTGAAGTAGAGGATACTGTCAGAATGGTATTTTAGCTTAACTTTCTGGCATTTTAATTCATCAAACAGTATGAACACTAATGGCTGACTGCACAGCATGCCTGCGCTTATGTATTTTTATAATGAATTTTGATAGATCCCCTATTAGAATAAGCTCAGAAGAGCATTGGGAAGAGATTTACAGAACTAAGGATGAACTACTGCAGGATGGGGGAGGACATGAGAGTTAAAGGAATATATCCCTTTCATCCAAAACTTGCAAATTTAATTCCAATTTAGCAACATCAGGATTTATGAATTTTCATCCTTTTCACAGACTACAGGATTTTCTGTCTCTGCCTATAACTGTAAGGAGGGTTATTAAGGGAATTTCCCAATTGCAGAAAACCCCTAGATCAGGCTTAGTTCTCACTGAAAGGAAAAATATCATTATTTTGATTTCTTTTTTAGATTTCTCTCTTCCAGTCCACTCCCTTTCTTTCCTTCAGTCTGAGCTCCTCTGCTCTCTTGATTAGCTGTTTCACAGAAAGAAAAGGAAGATCCAAGAGCTACATTTAAGTGTACCAGATGCCCTTGAATTTCTACTGAGTCGTGCCCCTGCAAAGCCTTGCTTACAACCTCAGCTCCAGCAGCAAGCGAGCTTCCAGGAACAACGAAATGTTAGAGACATTTTCACAATAGTTTTAAATTGCTTCCCCCAGTAGAGAAGACTCATTGATCAGAGTAAATAAAATGAGGTACAGGGAAGTGATTCACGCTCAAACACTATGAAAAAAAAATTAAATAAAGCAGTCTGGAATATTTGTACCCTCTGCAGGAACCCTATCCCATCAACTTTTAGTCAAAATTAACATAATGTTCAAAAATTATTATGCATGAGGAAACAAAAGCTATCTCAAATGATGGCCTTGCTGTAACAGGATGCTGATTAGCTACAGAGAATTGAATTTTTGGTATCAGCGCTTTATTGGGTCACTATATGGATGTGACAGACAAGACACTTCCCTGCACTGCAACAAGGAAGCAGATTTGCATAAGGTTAATTCCACACTAGCTTAATTATTAATTAATCTCTCCCAAATGGATTTTTTTTAATGTGCTTAAAAAGGCCTTTGCAAATAGAGGTGCTCTGTGTATCGACAGGACAGTTTCGCAGGCAGGCAGGGATGCTGCAGTGTATAGCCAGCATTCCTTGGGCTGATGGCTTCATTAAAATGCATGGTTATAACAGGCTCTTAGAACTGCAGCTGAATAACCCATGGTCCCTTTTCCTCAGTACCACAGAACACTTCGTGTCTATTTAATAGGGCTGTTTCAGGATTTAATCAAAGATTTACAATCTACACCCTGGAACAAGGAGTCTTCCCCTTTTTAAAAGGTCTCAAATAAAACACTCATTTTTTGAGAGATTCCTTCTGAATATCTGTAGCCTGTGCCCCTTACCTGCACCTTCTTTCAATTTAATGCCTATTTTATACAATGTAATGCTTCCTCTTCCACTTCTCTGCATGCCCAACACAAAGAAAACACAGAGACTGTCACATGTTTTTTCCAGCATAAATCTTAAGTCCAATTTTGTTGACTGAATTAACAGCTTTGAAGGGGAAGAGTAACCAGTGGAGTGCAGGAGCTGATGGAAAACCTGTGCCAGGCAGTAGCTGGAGCAGGACTGA
Source organism: Gymnorhina tibicen (assembly GCA_013399875.1). Taxonomy (NCBI): domain Eukaryota; kingdom Metazoa; phylum Chordata; class Aves; order Passeriformes; family Artamidae; genus Gymnorhina; species Gymnorhina tibicen. The sequence continues at coordinate 1,535,614 of VXAZ01002138.1, forward strand.
AATTCTGTGGAAATGCACCTGCTGTGTAGCACTTGCTAACACACTGCAGTGGTGCTGCATGCTAATGTCAGTAAGAGGGGGTTTGCCAATCCATGAAGATGTACAGGCATTAAACTGTTTGGAAAACAGGCTGGAATGAAGGAATGCCTCAAAGTCAATCACTCAAAATTACTTGAAAACACAGCCCCTCCCTATTTCTGTCATACATTATAATGTATGTGATAACTGTGATAATTACAAAGCTCATTTAGCCACTAATGGCAAAACACGTGGACAGATACCTGAAACTTCATCACCTTCAGTTCAGTTTCAGCTCTGACTGTATCTGAGTCAGTTCCTTCCCATTTTGGAGCAGTTGGTCATTCCCTCAGAACATTTGTGACAGTACTCTAAAATGATCCTCTCTTTCTAGGCCAGGTTGGATAAGGGTGTGAGCAACCTGGTCCAGTGGAAGGTGTCCCTGCCCATGGCAGGGGAGTGGAAAGAGATGGTCTTCAAGGTCCTTTCCAACCCAAGCCATTCTATGACTCTCTGATTCAAACCCCTAACTCAAGACCTCTGGTCAAATACCTTCACTAGGTTGGCCTGCACTGGAAGTCTCCAGTGAGTTGGTAACTCCTGCGTCCTTCTGAAAAAGGTTACACGTTAGGTCTCATCTGCTTTACATTTACCTGTCTAATGAGCCTCCTCCCTAAATGCCTGAAAAGAAGCTGTTCTCTAAAGCCATGTTTTCCTTTCCAAGAGGCAAATTCATGAGAGCTCCTTTTGCAGCTTGCAAAAGGGTACTGGCAGAACCCTACTGAAAGGGCATTCAGGGCAGTCCGATAACCTCAGCCAACACCTTTACATTCTTTGTACGCCTCTGAAGTAACACAGGTCAGTGAAGAATCACTGCACATCCCCCTTCTGCTGGTTTCATTCTCTGTAAGAGTTTGTGTAATGGACAAACAGAGCCGGTCCCAGGGTCTCCAAGAGCAGCTTTCCCAGGTTACTGTCAGTGCAGGTGTGTTGTTTTTTAGGAAGTGTTGTTTTGCTTGACAGTAGTAACACTGACTGTAAGAATAACAACATGTAACTGCCTTATGCTTTCCTATTCTGTTAGTGCTCCACATATCAAAGCTTGCAGAGCCTGTGGGAAAGAAGCCAGTGACCATTAACCTTCACTTCATTTTACGCTTTTATAATTTTAGGAGTTTAGTTTCAGGCTTGCAGCCTTCAGGGCTGCAGAGTTGAGAGTGGAGTAACATACAGCAAAGCAGAAAATGTTTAACGTAAGTTGAAAGAGCTTTTCCTGAGTCCCCATGTCATTTCTCCCAGCCCTAATGCAAAATTTCTTTCAAGTGATTTAACAATATTTTTCTCTAGTTGGAATAAATGCACCAGAGATGCTTTCTGCTTTTGTAACAAAGAAATACCTCCTGGATTGATAGTGGCCAGTTCAGCAAGTTCCCAAGAAGTCACACTGAGTAGGCAACACCTGACTGTCTTTCAAACCCTGAATTGCTTGTCAGTGGACAAGATGAATCAAGGCTGGAGGGATGGCTAGGACAGCACATTCACCTCCTTGTTTCTATCGCCCATATGAATCCAGCAGAAAACCCTATTGCTATTAAAAAGCAGGAAATGCCTCTTGTACCTTCCTTTTCTTCAACTCAGATTAGTTCACTGAAACTCAAGACAAGGGTTGAGTTTTCCAAAGGGTAAGCGTCCCACAAAATCCCAAGACAAAACTTAGTGAGAACACACTGGCCCGAAGACTTGGGGGGTATGGTTACCATAAAGTCATGAGGGTGTTTCCGAAAAGTTTACCCTTCATACATCATTCATACATCAGAGCATTCCCAAAGGTGAGCTGAATTCCACACAAGACCCCCATAAGCTGCAGTTTGTAAATCACTGGCATGAAAGTAGGACAGCGGTGTCATGCTGACAAGAGGCCTTGGCATTTACCAGTTTGCTCACTAAATAAAGCTTGACTTGCGATGACTGCAACAAATCCACTCTCCTCAGCATCAGCTTTCCAGCACAGCCTTCCCTTCCCAGCACAGAGCAGCTGGGTGTGCCCTTCCCACAGCAGCAACCCTGCTCCGAACAGCACTGGGGCCTGGCTGCAGAAGCTGGGACACAGCGCTGCTCCTGCTGAGGAGCAGGACCAGGAACACAAACAGCTGCACTTCACTTACACCCTCACAGACATGCATTACGCTGAGGAGACGTGCAGCACTATTCCCGTTAAAACTGGGCTCCCTTATCCAACTTACAGAATCATTTTGTTTAAAATTGATATAATTTGAAGATTGTACGAGGTGCAAGGTAAGGCAGCGCTGCAGAGAAGGATGATTTCATCATAACTAACAGCCCTTTTTGCATTTTATTTTTCAAAGGCTTGACTGATTAAATAATAACCATTAGCTCCTATCACACAGAAAAACTGTAGGAGAGAGCCAGCAGGCCACTCTGTGCAGTGGAAGGGAAGCTGGCACCATTGATCCTTTACGTCTCCTACAAATCAGGGTCAGGGAGTTCAGGCCATCTTGACCTGTAGGTGAAAAACAGATAATAACACACTTCGTGTCTAGTCCCAAATTCTCCTCAGGGAAAAGAACGTTGAGCCAACACACAGTGTCAAAAGGGTTGGGTTTTTCTGAGTTTAGCAGGCTTCTGGCTTTCAGGAATGAATTCTGAGCCTTGCATTACCCTGCCGTTCCCTGCTCCCTGCTGCAGGCGGGAAGGCCTGGCACAGGCTGCAGGCAACGTTCCCACGTGCTGCAGGGAGCTGCTGCTGAGGCAGGGCACTGCCCACCAGCTCTCCTTCCTCCCAAACCAAAGGAGGCCAAAAACCACCAAATTATTTTCACTTTTCCTAGTCAAATCAGTCCCCCAGTGAGCCAAATATCTGTTGTTAACTTTGCTAACCTTCATATTTGTTTATGTTCTGGGAAGTTAGTAGATGGGGACATAAAGATTTCTCCTAAATTATATCCTCTGTAGGAATTCTACATCTCTTTCATTGCTTTGCTTGGCGTATGCAGAAATCAAAGCCATCAATCTGGAAAATATTTTCCTTACTTGGCGTTTTAGTATCAAATATGGAAAAAAACCCATTTAATTGGAGTTTTAGTATCAAATATGGAAAAAAACCCATTTAATTGGAGTTTTAGTATCAAATATGGAAAAAAACCCCATTTAATTTTCCAGAAATTCCAAACTGGAAATAAACGGCTCATCAAGTCAGTTATCTATCAACTAATAAATTAAATATTGTAACATTCCTTCTCAACTGCTTCAACAATAGAATTAATTAGTTCTAATTAGAAATAAATGTCACTCCTGAAAGTATCTTAACATCAAAATATGTTGAAGCACCCTTCATCAGAGAGTCTCAAAACACTTTGCAAGGCATTATTAATGCCATTTCCACAGATAAGACACCTCATGTGGGGTGTTTTCAGGCCATGGCAGCACTGGGAGCAGATGCTCAGCCTCCCACAGCCATTACTTTACTGATTGTTTTCTTACTCACAAAGAAAGTGGAAGCTGGGTGGGAGCCATGAGTCAGGTGAAGTGAGAGCACAGCATTATGCAGCAGCAAAGGAGCAACCCCACACACCCCCCACCCAAATTTAGAAAGGTACAGAATTTCCTAAACTAAAATATAAGCTTAATCCCATAATAGCACACTTTCACAAATGTTGCTTGAAACCTATAGCCTGTCAAGCCATAAAATACAATTACCCAGTGTTGCAATCACCACTGCTGTGGTTTGGCAGGCTCTCCTCCTACAGTGTCAAATATAAGACAGATGATGGTGGCCCACAGAACTTTAGGGAAATGTAATGTCTGACAGCAGAGCAACACTGCATGGAAAAGTATTGTATCACCTCCAACAAAATAAACAAACCAGAACTCTCACAAGATTCATACCACCAATTATCACCACCGTAATAAACAGAGGGTTTCATTTTGCTAGTTTTAAAAGACTTATTCCATTTGGTGAATTATGGCTGTTTTTTCTAAAGCGGCTCCTAATCTGATTGCTCAGAGATTTATGTACAGTCACAAGATTAGAAAATTATTATTGGGAATGTCTATTCAGATGAGAACTTTCTGAAAATTGAGATAAGGACTAAAATCAGATTTTATACTTCTCATTTAACAGTCTATTATTAATAAGCTTTTTAATTGATGTCGGTGGAACTAATAACTTCGTATTCATAGTGCCAGACAAAATTCAGTTTCACCGCTAACCATATTTGTGCTTCCCAGCATGACTTACCAAAAGCATACTGATGCTGTGGTGATCATTCAAAAACACCCAGCCTTAAAACACAAGCCACTTTTATCCCAGTGCTTGTATCAGCACCAGCAAGCAGCACTGCCCACACCTGTCTATGACAAACTGGTGAAATCCAGCTGAAATGAAGACAAGCAGTGACCCACCTGGTAATGACCACATCAGCACTATGCCACTAATAACACACATGGAAATGAAAGATGTGTCCAAAACTGGACTACACCAAGGAATGTGCTACCCCACCCTGTATGCCACATCCTCCACAGCAGCAGCAGCTCAGGAGAGTTCTACATTTGCAGATAGGGCCGAACTGCCAAGGGCTGCTTTTCCCCATAATAGCATGTGAGGAAGGGATATAAACTGTGTTTTACAGGTTGAAAATTCTGATCCAACTTCTGGTGACCCCATTAGCATCACCAAGGAGTCAGAATACTAATGAGAGATGGCCCTGGAGAAATGCAGAGTCAAACCGAAACAGATGCCAACAGGAAAATTGTTTTCATTCCATTGTGCCTCTGTCTGAAAAGCTCAGATCATGATGATACATGATACAATAACCTACCTTGACTGCAAGGATGCATTTGCATAAGCACAGACAACTGCAACACCTCATAAAGGAAGGAATCCATAGACAGGGCACTGAACTGTTTGTGCTTTCTCCTGAACCGAAGACAGCACAATCACAGTAGGAAATGTCATATTAGACATGCCTAGCAGGCTTTCTAACTGGGAGTAACCTGTGTATAACAAGTAGAAACAAATTCTTAAAAAAAAGCAAAAGAAAAAAGACAGCATACAATAGTTGGAAAAAGACGTCTTAGCCCTTAACATACCCCTGCAGGAATGTGGATCACGTATTATACTTTAAATAACATACTTGTAAGTGTTCTCATTATACACTTAGAAATGAAATCTTTTTATACAGAATTTCTACTAAAACCTTAATATCACTGAGGTCTGGCAGCAAGTTCTACAGATGAATTATGGACTGCAAATAAAAAAATTTTAATAAGCCATTTTAAAATCAATTCCCTGTCCCTTGAATCAAATGCTCCTAAACATTTTCCTCAGTAAACTCTAAACCATTTCTGTTTCAACTAATCTTCCTTGATAACACATAATTAGAATTGACCATAGACTCAAGAATAAAAGGCAAAATATTTACACAGAGGCATTATTAATGTACTCTTAACAAGCCTTCCGAACTGTGTCCAGAAGGACACAACATTCTCTTTTTTCACTCCTAACCCTTTGCTTAAATACTAACAGCAGATGTCTAGAGTTAAAATCATTCCTACCATTGCCAACAGGCAATACTTCCCATTTGTGAATTGATTTTGCTTGGTATGCTTGTACTCATTCATGTAGCTTTGCCGAGTTCTGGAAGATCCTGCTTGCATTCCTACATTTGACTGACCCAAACAATTTATATTATCTGCACATTTTGCCATTTTCCCTTTCACAGACACTTCAACTTGCAGCACATGAATCTAATCCAATACCTGAGGGCTCCCTGCTGTTAACCTTTTGCCATGTGGAAAATTGACACCTCATTCCTTCTCTGTTTTCTGTCTCCAGACAGTTCCTACCACAGAAGAGTAGCTCCCCTTTCACTTCAGCAATGTTAAGCTTCCTAAATAGCCTCTTATGATGAATGCTAGCAAAGGCTGTCTGAGTCCAATAAATTCTGTCACTGTGCTCCTCTTCCCCGTGGCAGACAGTACTGATTAGCTGTTATGGCAGAGCTGCTCTAGAAAGAAAATATTTTCTGGGCTGGTGGTACTTGAAAGCACCTAAGACAGCAGTAGTTACCACCCCCATTCACCACAGCTCCTTGATATGACATTTAGGAGACTGATAAACAGCAGTTTTGTGCAGTAGTTCAAGTATCTCCTGTACCATCTCCCAGGAAACATTTCTGGACTTCCCAGCAGTGGTTCTGAACTTCCCTCTATGGTGAGTTCAGGTAGCTCCTGTAATGTTATCCTTAATTTAGTTGTTTTCTGATTTAATTATGCTCAGTGCTAGTTTACAATGGGACATGCTTCTTTTGGGCTAGACGTACCCCAGAGCACTAAGGCTTCGCAGGGCGTAAGGATCCAGCTGTTCTCTTCGGCCACACGCACTGGATTAAATCTCCCAGGGTTTATCACAAAGCTATCACTCTGCAGGCAGAATGCAGTCAGCAGTTCTTTCATTTTCCCTTCAGAAAGCAGTGAGATGAATATAAAAATCAAGACTTATTATGCTAAAAACCACCACGCAGTAATGGGAATACTGAATGTAGAATTAAATGTGATTAGGGTCTTATTGACGTACAATGCAAAAGTGTGTAAATTGCAGAAATTAAAATCTATTTGTTTGCACTTGGCAAATGGAAGTGCGTGTAATACTAGACACAAACAACATGCAAGTTTACAAGCATAGCAAATGTTCAGATAAAGGCAGAGTTACTTCAAGTAATTTCTGTTATTCTAACAATCCATGCATGAATGCCTCCACAGTATACTAAAAAGAGAAGAAAAATAACATTATGTAAAGTATTTGGTTATAAAACACATATGAAATCAGTCACTTTTTTTTTATCCTAGTAGAACACCATCTTACAAAATCTAATAGTGTCTCATGCAAGCTATTTTTCCCCTAAAAAGACAACTGGCCTCTTTATTCCACAAGTAAATACACCACAGATTAACACATGCTAAGTAAACATATTCTTATACAACCTACACATACAATCCCAGGAGCCACTGCTTATTAACCACAATAATTAAATACCATTAAATGGTATCCCCAGATATTTTCCTGGCACTATAATCCAAACAGAACTTCTTTGGAATGCTGTACCACACAAAAGACACAGGCCTGTGTGCTCACAGCTGGGCCACCAAATCCTGTCCTGAGCACCTTCACTGCTGTTCCAGAGGCGTGTACTGCCGCGAGGGGTGAAGGGGAGAAAGGCCTGGCAGCCACACTCAACTTCATGGAACAAACTCTTCCCGAAATTATGAAGGGTCTGTTGTCATCCACTAATATAAATCCACAAATGAGACACAGAATCATCTCAGTGGCATGAGTAGTCCTGCTTCATTCCATCAAACTGAATAAGGAGATGGATGTCCTTGAAGTAAAATTTAGATGACTACTTCATTAGGGGGATTTTTTTAAGATTCAAGTTTCCATTGGCAATTTCCCTTTAGGTGGCTAGAACAGGGGTTTAGAAGTTGAGCTTTGGTTTGAAAATTGTCCATATATGTTTTCCCTTCACAGTTCCATGCAGTGTTCATTCCTAATGTACTTCATTATCTGTAGATATGTGTCTAGAAAAGGCATACCCTTCCAGCATACAAAGCCATTGTAACATACCTGTGGGGAGAAGCTTCACAAAATTGCCTGATGTGTAAAAGCAGAAATACAGCAATTTTCACAGTAATAAAATGCCAGCCGTTATTTACAAAGAAATAGAGCACTATCCATCTTGCAGGTGCTACCAGAGCAGGGGTTATTTCTACTTTCTGTATTAAACTTAAGCAAACAACATTTAAATGAAAAACCATTTTCAACTAGGTTACAGAGATTTTAATGCAATATGGAATATTGTGAGTTCATTGCCTGCTATTATCAGATCAGGATTAGGTGTATTTGTGCTAAGGCTCTCCTTACAGCCCTGTGGAAGGTTTAATATTCTTTCATTTCTGTAATAAATCAGCTGTTCTCTTGCTTGCACATAAAATGTTACATATTTGTAAAACAGCATCCAGTGGAGAGAGAAAGGAAGGGACGTGATTGACACAGGAGTCCAAACTCTGCTGTTGCTCATAATCCCATTTTATTATACAGCTTTAGGCATCTCACTGCAAAAGTAAGATTTGCTTGCATTATTCTCTCCATGATACATTATTGACAATAACACTTACCATTATTTTGTGATTTGGACAAGCTTCCAGAGCAAAGCAGCACAGAAAAACATTTTACCCTAATTGATTGGGGCTTATCCTTCACTAGCCAGTGCAGCATTCTCTTTCCTCACTAAAAATACTGCAGTTCCCACTTGTCCTTGTATCACTTGCCTTGTATTTCTAAAGTGAAACCGGAATAGTACTGAAAAATTTATCAAATGCTGTCAACAAACAGCATTCCTCACAAGGGCCATGGGCTTTTACGGGTTTCAGGGTAAGTCTTCAGCCTCAGCATCTGCAGCTAAACTGAAAATCCATCACAAAAAAATATTAACTAATACTGACTCTGGAACAGATTTAAGCTGCCAAGTGAAACTCATTAATTTGAGCCGCCCACTCCCACAACATAAATCCATAATAAAGCACAGACACTCATCAGTCTGCCTGCAAAGTTCATCTGAGTATTGACACTTGTAAAACAAGCAGAGAACCCCCAGAGGAAGATACACACATGGTGAGACTTTATGTCTCCTTTTCCTCATCTGTCCACAGGCCCAAGGATAGAGAAGGCATCAGCCAAAGTCAGAGGTGAATCCCAAAGTCAGAGGTGAATCTGTGTTTTGCAAAAGAGGCAGAAGACACAAAAACCCTAGCCAAATACATATGTGTTTCTATATAAGTGCTGAGAAGATTAAAAAAGGGATGGAGAGACTAGAACACCTACTTGGAAGTATGTTTTGAAGAATAGCAAACACTTGGAGGAAAGAGATAATTATTGGTACTTCAGTATCTGGATAAAGGATAAAAAAAAGATATAATATATTATGTCAGTACAGGAATCACGTTAAGAAATCGTACCACAAATATCTTAGAATCAAATAAGAGCTTGGTAAAATGTACCAGTGAATAAAATAGAATCTTTGTGAAACTCTAAGTCCATGTCCAATACAGGAAAAATATATTATTAAGGACAATCTAAATCTTTTTTATTTGAGAAGAGCAACCCTGTTGTGCCCAGAGAAACTGGAATGATTGCTAGCACAGGAAAACAGCAGTAATGGTAGGTTTTAGTTATTTCAGACATGCTGTGTGACAAATCTGATCTGTAGATTGTACTTCAGGGAGTGACTAGTAGGGAACCCACTAAAAAAAGCCACCTTGTGACACAGCAGTGTCAAGGCCCTCATCAAGAATATTACTACCAAGAAGGCAGTCTGTAAGAGAGAAACCCTGATAGAGTAAGATTCAATATCTCTAAAGCAGACAAAAGTTTAAAAAAATTTCCACTTGATTTTAAAAAGGTGATGTCACAAAGTCAAAGCTTGTTAAAATAAACAAAATTTCAAATGTTAAGTATTGGCAAGTATGTGAAGGTTATGTTAGCACAGCATACGAGAAGGTGAGCATATACCACTCACCTCAAAGAACCTTACTGAAAGGCTAACAGCAAAATAAGCCATTGTGTTGAAATGGCAGGTTAAGAGAGGGTATTAGCAACAACAGCATCAAAAAAGATCATGGCATATGCATGTAACAGAAAGGAATACGAACCATGGCAGGTTAGTTGTAAAAAACAGAGTATGACAGGCCACAAAAGCCTTTAAGGACAAAGTTGCAGCATTACAATGATCCTTAACACACCTTCTTCATCATTACGTCAGGAGCAGGATGGCTGCCAAAGTCTGTGGGATCAAGCTGGACTAGCCACAGAAAACACAGTGACTGTACAAAAACCAGATGAATCTTTTTGCACATTTAGTACAGAAAATCGCTGGGAGGTTTCCACAGATGAAAGGGTGATGCAGCTGAAAATGTGACCAAAAATGAACTGACATTTTATTGCAGAATAAATTGAAATAGTAAACCGTAAGAACTCACAAGGACCAGCCATAACTGACCCACCAATTCAAAAGAAAGTCACAGCTAAAATAATAACCTAATCACTATAATATACATGCTAATACTTCAAAACCTCACCAGCATCAAAAGAACAAAAGACAGCACAAATGACACAGCTTCTTACTAAGAAGCCTTGGCCACAAGGACCAGTACAAATAACATCCATCTAATGTGGACTGGTAGGTAGGAGCAATAATAAAGGACCAAAGTATTGGGCAAATGGACAAGTACTGTATCAATTATCCTGGAAAAAGGGTTAGGGAGAGTTTTTAAAAGAAAATTCACACCTCACAAAGCTATTGAAACTTTATGTAGGACTAAAATAACAGCTGGGAGAGCTTTACAACTAGTTCTTAATTAAAAGATCTAGAAACCTATTAAAATTATATCTGTGGAGAGATTGACTTGTAAAATGTAAAATCAAAATTGGCACACACAGAGAATAAAATCCATCCTTCTGGACTCTCAATCCCACCTCTCTCACCCGGGATTTTCAAAGGTTAACAGAACTGGGCACCCGTGGGTAATTCTTTAAATACTGGAATTGAACATTTTCTGACGTGGTTCTGTGACAAAGTTAGCTCCAGCCATTCCACTACCAACTTCCTCCAAGTCACTTTGCTATTTCAAGGTAAAATTGATTCCTGGAGTGGTGCTACTTTTCTGTTTGAACACTGTAATTATACAAATCCAAGCTGCTATTCGAGAATAAAATAGACACATTGTCTTTCTTTTGCTATGGCTGTTCCCCTACCTTCAAACCCCCTCCAGCCCTGATTCATCGCACTCTGACAGGAATTTGACAGCTGACACCACGACAGACACCTCACACAAATATGCCTCTAAAGTCTTCAATGTGAAAGAAAGTCTCCAGGCAGGGAAAGTCTATGGCCTCCCCCTTTTCCCAAGCGAAGGGAAGACTGTACGTGAGTGGGTGCCCCCAAGGAAGGCTGAAGCAGGAGCTCACCAGAGGAGGAAGGAGATGGGTGGGCGGACACCGTGTTAAAAAGCACCCCTGGAAGCTCTGCTTCTATTTCTCACTGCCCCTCTCCCTCCGGAGCCAAGCTGCCTGTGCCCCATTCAGGAGGCAGCTCTTTTCCTTTTCCTCTTAAAGCTTCCCCATCAACCCACACAAGGTCCAGAACCTCAAAGCAAGCGTCTGGGTTTGTACAGCATGGCCCTAGGAGATTTGAAAGAAGAAGTGAAGGAAAGAATAAATTTAAGAGTGTGGGGAGAGAGCAGGGAATAAGTTGGAATGGTAGGATAATGAAGAGGGGAATCCTAGCACTTCTGGAGACCCAAAGGAATTAAAAGGCACAGATGACTGCAGCTGTGCAGCTGAACACAGCAGTGTGAAATACTGCACCGAAACACGGGCATGGTGGCTATTTTCTGCTTCTGCCTTGCAGCAGTTTCTCCTTCGGAAGGGCACCGCGTTCATCAAGATCAGCCACAAAAGCCTTAGAGACTCACTAAAGCACTGCAGTTTTATAAATCTAAACAAAAGTGCATGGTGTGTCCTACATGCACTTCAAAGGAAAAAGAAATTACAAATGGATCTTTAAATCTGTTCTAAAAACCAAGAGTGTAGAAAACAAGTCACACATTCACTCTTCCCAAAACCAACCCTTCACAGCCACCCATCTCCGTTTCAATCACTGTTTCCAAAAAGGGACCCTTAGGGGAAATGAAACAAGCTCAACTAGGCTAGTTTTAAAGCTACACCCTAAACACCTAAAAGTCATACATCTCCAACCTTGGAGAAACGCCTCATGTCCGTGGGTACCACTGAGCTCTGTGTGAGCACGTGCCCCGCCTGCACCAGTCTGCACTGCTTTCCGTGGCCAGCTGTGCTGCCCACTGCCTCGGCAGGCGGGAGATGGAGACCTCAGCACTCCTGTTCATGCCTGCCCGCTCTTCAGCCTTAAACACAGTCCTGGGACAAGAAATCCCCCCACAGCTGTGAGGCTGTTCAGGACACTGAAGGCACGGCGGGCAGCGCATCCATTTCCTGCCCGGGCATGTTGGGCAGCTCGTAATTAAACCTTCTGCAAAGCTTTTGAATATTTTTCTATTAATTTCTACAAGCTAGTTTTTGAGCAGCTCTACTTACAGCCTACCACTGTGGCTTCCATAAGAAATGTTAATTTAATATGCTATGCTAGTACTTCTCTTACAACAGCAAGAGCAAAGAAAAAGCTTTATAATGCAGAAGAGATTTGGATTTAGCAATTAAACCTTTATTTGTATTTCATTTAGCAATATGAGAATTCTGCCAACGTCTTCAGAAGACTTTTCATATATCTGCATTAATGCACAGCCCATAAGCCACCAGTGCTTTCACTTACTAAGCACTCCAGTGCAGCCACAGTTGCTCTATTAGCTGGTGCACGGGGAACACATTCCCTTCCTGTGACTAGATTCTCCTGTCAGCTTCAAGGAAATAAAACAGAAGCAGCTCCAATTTCAACTTCAGAAGAGCTGGAATACATTACACTTGTTGCTAATCAGAAGCAGATGATCTTTCACACACACATTCAGTGACCCAACGTTACCATTCAGAGAAGCAAGAGTAGAACATGAAGGAATTTCTATGTGAAAACAAGAGCCTTTCAAAATACAGGGATGACTGAAACCCATTTATTTTTTATGCTTTAAAAATTACTTGGAATGTAAAAAGGAATGATGCAGTGTTCCCTTTAAAGCAGAAAGGAATAATGACAGTTCTATCAGTCAGCTACATGTCCAGAGTCTCTGAGCAAGCCAAACCATTACATTAAAAAAAATACCTGAGGGAGAGTTTTGCTCAGAAAGACGCTTATGAGGTTTATATTGCCTCATTATACAAACGTAAATTCAAGGATGCATAATATGAAGATTAGCTCCAAGTACGTGTTCCCTGTCCACAGTGCAACAGAAATTCCTCCTGCTCGCAGAGATGCAGGAACAAACCTGCTGTACAGCAGCTCTGCACATAGACACAATCTGCATTTTGTTGTCACAGCTAGGATTGCCCAAATCGTGCCGATTTTCCAAAACAGCCTCTTAAAATTGATTCCTTATTACCAACCCCTCTTCTGTCAGCTTCCCATACATTTATGAGTGATAATGCTCTCCTGGCGTGAGTCACAAACTTATTCTTTTAAAACATCTTACATCTGTATGCCAGCCAAAGTGACTACCTTCTTGAGCAGTCAGGAAACTCGAGTCCTCCCACATGACTCACCCAGACAGCACTAGTAAAATAACAGCCCTTTTTTTTTATGTCTGGAATTAAACATCAAGATAGAGCAATTACTTTATTGATCAACAATACTGAAAACAATAATACAAATGAAAATTTTATTTATTTGGCATTAGAATCCACCCTGCCAACATTGCAAGATCAGCAATTAAAGTACAGAGCAAATTATTTGTTGTGAAGAATTTTCCCACATCTAGAATTAGTCAGGGCTCATGTCTCCTTCAAATGAGTTATAAGTTGCTATAAAGAAGAAGCACCTTGAGGGCCAGACTGTGATCCCCTCACTTATACTGGCTAATGACAACCAGTGGTGTTTCCTTAAACTCCTACGAGCACTTGTCTCCACGGGAGCTAAGGACACCATCGTCCGAGTCAGAAAACACAGAAGACTGGGAATATAATAGAAAAAACCAACCTTTTAGGACAAACCAAGCTCCTGCCCATTGAAGTCTCTCCGGCTGCCTGGAGAACACAGTCTAAGGAAGAGCATTTCATGGAGGGGAACCAGCATGTGTCAGCCAGCAGCAGCTGTGCTGCGACAGCGCAGACCCCCAGGAGACGTACAAAGACTTGGCACTTGAGAAGGGTTCTCTTAGGTAACACTCTGAGGTCTGTCACGTACCTGTGAGCACTGCTAATGATTCCCTTCTCCAGAGGGAATCTGTACTTAGTCTGACAAAGCACCGGTGAGGCTTTGATGCCCTTTCTGTTCAAGGAGAAGATGAAGACAGATCATTTAGCTATTTTTCCTGTGCCTGGGACACTGTTCTAAAAACATTTTCTAGAAAATCAGCTCTTAAGCCCTGGGCTGTGCCTGAGATAGGTAACTAGAGTGAGACAGATTGTTGGGTGGCTTTGGCACGGTGTTTTTTATTAAATCTGTTCTTTTCCAAGCAGGTAGAGGTATGACTTAAAAGTTTATCGCCACTGTTCCAACTCAGTGTCTTAACTATCCAGTTACCCACTCTCTTCTTCAAATAAGGTGGTTTGTTTCATCCAGCTGATGAAATGTTTCATTTTCAGCATAACAAAAAGTAACCACATTTCTCTGCTTTTGGTCTGCTTGTTTGTTCGTAATTACGTCAGCTTTCAAAAGCAACCGCAGAGCAAAGCTACTCTCTAAAGTTTCCTGGTGCCAGCAACGCTTCTGGCTGCAAACTACAGCAGCAGTGAGACACAAGCATAAATCCTGAGGAGCAACAGGGGAGCTGCCAGGGGTCAGGATGAGGAGAAAGGTGGGAATGAGCAGTGCCAGGAGGCGTAGAGCATAGGGGCAAGTTCCAGGGAAAGAGGACTGAGCCTTCAGCCAGACCCTGCTGCTGACACAAGGCAATTCAAAGTTTATGTACTGTCTGCAAGGCCTGCAGGAAAATTAGCAGAGTAGATAATGAGAGAGAAACTCTTATCAAGGAGGAGAATTTACTGATCTTTTCCACTCCAGGCTGCAGCTTCACAGTTACTTTAAACTGACCTAATTACAGACTGTTGAAAAAGACGGTCTGGATCTTCTGTCCTTGCCTTGCTAGACCTGGTACTGAGCACAATGAGCAGGATTTGGGGTTTCACACAGGGCTGAGATTCAATTGAAAAGTAATTTTCCTGCTTTTTTAAATTCTTAACAAGTTACTGCTAGGCTGGATCAGTTCCTTCCTTTGGCTCAGCCCAAGCACCTCAAGGGAACATTAGATTAAACGAGGTGTGAAACCCCATCTGGAGAAGAACTCAGCTCCACCTAGACAGACAGAAATACCCTCGGTCCTGGGCAGGCCTCCACCTTTACAGCAACTCCCTGTGGTTCTGAACAAGTCCCACCCAGCACTGCTTTCCAAGCACTTCCATCCTGCTCAGGTTTTTCCCACTGCGGGAGGCTCCAAGACAGAAAGGCCCTGTGTGCCCACCAGACTGCGAATAAGCAGTTCCAACGTATGCAGTGTGGAGTGATGACAGATCTCAGGCTTCCAGTAACATGACACAGCTTAGCAAGATGTCAGGAAAGAACATTTGGCCATCAGTATTCCATAAATAGCCAATTTGAATAAAGCTGTTCAAGTTCTAGATATCTGTCACTTTTCTATTTTCAGTTCTTTATCTCATTATTTTATATAAATGTTCAGAACGGACTTCATACCTCTAAGACCTAAAGTGGATGTCTCTGTGGTTTTGGACTAGCAGACCACAAGCTTCACAGATACAAATGGTCAGAAGTTAATCTGTGTGAAAAACGAAAAGAAGGATCAACTGGCAGCAGCTCCAGTTCTGCAAATCAATTAGTAATCATTCAAAAAATTAAGTAAGAATATCTTTTTAAGCAGAATTACCATTTACATTTGTCTGCAAATGAGCAATTTATTTATTATCAGCACCTGCTCAGACAAGCCATCTTTGAAGCTCCTCTTTTGATGTTTCTCCGGGGCACTGAATAGTTCCAAGCATTGCTTTTTGGCAATTCTGTAGGCCCTTGTACTTGCTTAGCTGCTCAAAAGTCACTCCTTTAGGAAGAAATCCTTCCCTGTGAGAGTGGGGAGGCCCTGGAAAAGGCTACCCAGAGAAGCTGTGGCTGCCCCTGGATCTCTGGAAGTGTCCCAGTCCAGGTTCGATGGGGCTTGGAGCAGCCCGGGGTAGTGGAAGGTGCCCCTGTGGATGTGCTACTGAATACTGAGAGCTCATCCTTGCAGAGAAAGGTTTAGGAACTTAAGGTCAGTTTTACAGAGTTTATCTAGTCATTTCCTAAGCCATAATTCTCACAGCTTATTACCTTCCTTGTGTTTGCCAAGAACACTGAAACAACTGAAAATATTTCAGCATTTTCTTGGCTCCCTGTTGCCATGAATATACCACCCTATTCAGGTGCACTCCAGCCTAGCTCGGGCTCCTCAGTACTCTCACCATTTATTAGACAGCAAGTACTTTATCCTGTAGGCATAGAAGACTTACAAACAAAGCTTGTATGAAAGACGATTCTTCACTTTGTGAATTCCAGTACAATTTGCTGTAGGATGATGAATAATAGAAGTAATTATAGCACGTCTTAATCTCATCTAAACCAGCTTCTTGGGCTTCACAGAGAACAAATGAAAATGTTCCAGAAGATCATTTAACAAAACGGTTTTTGAGATTGACAACATACAGTCCCCAACATAGCTGCTTTACTGAAAAGTGGAATCAGGTTACTCTTAAGAGAAGAAAAAGTAGTATTTTCCCATATTTCTTAACCACCAGGAATTATTCTTCCCCTTTTCATTTCCTATTAGAATAAAGGTGAAGTCAGTGACTCAAAGAAAACTAATGCTGTAAATTATTGACCTCCATAGGTCTGAAATGATGGCTGGTACCACTGAATCCTTGAAACATGGTTGGAAGAAGTAAGTGGAAAAGTTTTCTACACTACTGTAGAATTTTCTAGTGGTGTGTGCACCTTGTGAAGTCCTAAATATCTGCCCAACAGTATAGACAGATACTCTATAGACAGAAGTGATTTACAAGAAACAAGTTCTGTTCAAAAGTAGCTTGCACTGAGCTGACTGATCTTCATTTAACATGATTATTTAGCCATGAATTAAAATAAGAACTCTCTGCCTTTTCAATGTAAAACTCAATTTATCTAGAGTGTCTTTTACACTTGAAAAATGAAAAGATCATTTCTTTCTGGTTTTTTATGTAATGTAACCACAGATAACATATTTGCTGCAACATTTCATTACCCAGGTTAACATGCAGCATGGAATATCCTAGCACTATGTTTATAGAAAACAGAACTTTTTAAATGTCACTGAATTGAAAGAGGTAACTGGAATAAGATGAGTGAAAAATTCATTTGTTCCTTCTCCCTGAGGACAAAGCTGTTGTTTTCTTCAGTGGGAAATGAAGAGGAAAGTAGGGAAATAGCTTTGCACATGAAGATGCATACAGGCCTAATTTACAAAAATAAAGCAGAACAGCTAATTCCATTAACCTCTGCCAAAAAGCAGCTTAGGTAGGATTCTTCTTACAAATCTTCAGCTTCACAGAAACCCAGAGCTTCTGAGAAGGCTGGATGAGAAAGCCCGGACTGCTTGTAAACAGTGTATTCCCCAGCCGAGCTCTCAGCAGCCTAAATGCACCCCTGGGGAGCCTGTAATTGATTGTGCTGCTGCCAGGGGCTGAATAACCAAACAAAGGAGCAGACATGGGCACAGTTACATTCATCACGCTGGAAAATTCTGTGCTGTCATATTTGCCCAATTAGTAAGTAAATGAGCACACAGTGTAATCTCCCCGTGCAGAGATGAAGGCAGGGCAGCAGCGCCTATTGAGATGGAAGGCAGGCACACGCTCTCGCTGCTGCCCAAAGGTCACACAATTCTTCCACCGCCACAAGAGAAAGGCAAGCAAAATGAACCTCATAAACACGTCTGAAAAGTGCTCTGGATTTATCATGCAAGCAAGCCTTTGGTTCAGACAAAAAGAAATAAGACTTCTCAGTTTTAAAATGTTACTAAGTTTAAGCAGTACAAGCCAGCACAGCGTTAAGTGGTATTTATTGAGAACGTGCTGATTAACCATCAACCAGAAAAAACTGTCCACCAGAAAAAATCCACGAGCTTGTAACATACTACAATAAATGCAATTGACTACAGTGGGAATCCTGGATAAAATCTAATACAGGATATAGTTCAAGCTGTAAGCCTAAAGAAATAGTCTTCCTGCTGTTTAATTGAGAAAACTGGTCTCACTCTGAAACAACTTCCATGAAAGTTAATAAAAGACTTGCCAGTGTTTTGCCATGGGAATTGGACGGTGCCTGAGCTTTGTTTCACTGTCAGAGGCCATTAGTCCTCTCTCCCTGTGTTTTCTAATGCGCCAGGGAAGGGTGGTGGGCAGAGAAGAGAGAGTAATTCTGATTAACCAACGAAAATAACTGTCTGAGAAGCTGATTCCCATAACAAATATCTCTGAAATTCTCTGATCCTCACTAATAACTCACCCTGAAGAATTTAAAAATATCTGAGAACAGGTCAGAATAAGAGTTAGCGATATGAAAACTCCATGGTGCATGACTGTTATGGATATGGATCATTAAAATGTTTATGCATGAGACACTGTAATCTTTGTTGCTTAATTACATTTCAGTAGAATTGTGGATGAATGGGAGCATCTTCTTTAAAATTCTGCCCCACCGTTCGAATTAGCCTGGCACACTTCCATTTAGGAGAAAAAAAATTGCAAGAAAACCTGAAAATAATGCTGATGGGAATGATTATATTAAAAATGGAATTGGGGGAGGAAAGAACAGAGACCAGAGTTACCTTCAAATTGGATAAGCAATTAATATTGGCTCCAGGATATTTTATATAAAGCACAGGAGGTCTAGCAGAATTATTTCACTCAACTGTTGTGAGCTGATACACTGCACTCAGTTGCAGATATTGCATTTTACATAAAAGAAAGAAAAAGGTAAAATAATGTAGAGAAAAGAAAATTAGAAGAAATATTGTTTAAAAATTACCTATGATGTGTTGAGTCAGTTGAATTTGGAAAAGATTGACAGAAACCACACAACAATCCCCCACCTGACAAAAATCAGTGGTAAAAGGGGTAATAATCAACATTATCAATAACAAATAGTGAAAAAAAAAAAACAGCAAGGGAAAAAAATCCAGTAATTTGCAACCAAGATTAGGCCGGGTAACAAAGAGTACTTCTTCAAACTCCATCTGCAGTTTTCTTTTCAGCCTTCTCTCCCAGAATAGCCTTTAGTGCCTCCCCTCTGCAGGGAAGAAAGGCTGGTCTGTAGGAAGACCCCTGTGTACAAGCACTCTGCCGGGCACTGGAGCAAACACGATCTGCAGCTCAGAGCAGCTTTCATTCGGTTCCACCCAAGCTTCCGAGCTGCCAGATGTTGGCAAAGAATACATAAGCTTCTTACAAGCCACAAATAAACCACGCGATTTATCCGAGATTCTGTGCAACTTTAATACTTCCTATATTAGGCTATCAAAAATACAAAGTGTTCTTAGGCTAAAACAGCGCAATGGATTACAAATTTGTCAGTGTAAGTAGGAAACCAGGCTTAAAGAAGAAAACCACACACAGATTTGCACGTGACACAAACAGTTTGCTGTACAAATGATACAGAGGAAGGTGGGGGATTGCCATAAGATTAGCAGATGAGGTGAACAGTGAGGTTCCAGGACCAAGGAATGACAACATGCCCTAGAAGTGTCTCTGCCCTGGAACAAACAGTGAAATCAAGATGTATTCCAGTAAGGAGAGATTCGAAACCACTAAATATAGAAACTACAAATCACAGATTCAGCACAATGAGTAATAAAGATGCCTCAGAAATATAGGAAAAACAGAAGTAGCCAGATATGATGTCATGGAGCTCATTTAAAATCTACCTAAAGCTAATTACAACAGACCAGCCTCAAGCACCTTTCAGGATAAATCAAGTCTATGCGCTTATTGCAGGGTAAAGAAACATGGTGAAGGGATAACACAGATTCCTAGTTCCTTACATCTCCCAGAAACTGGGAATAAATTCAGCTTTTCGAGGCACTTTTCTCCTCTATAGAAATGGCAGTAGTGTGTTTCAAGGCAGCTCAGTTAGGAGGCTGCTGGTACAGCATGGAATTGGGCAGCAGTGAGTGAACACAGAACCAAGTGTTCTAGGCGTGCAGAGTTGTTCCGAGATGACTGTGACCTTTAGTGTGTGTAAATACACACGGTTGGAAGGTATTTCGCTTCTGGAAGCTATGAAAGGATAACATTTAGGAAAGTACAACACTTAGTTGTGGAGTCCAGTTTGATAGCTCATATGTTAAAGAGAAAGGAAAAAAACCAAACCAAAACAGAAGAATTGGTTAACTCATCAGGGAGTCCTGAGGTACAAAACAACCTTTGCATGAAGGGACTAAAACTTACAAATAACCCTGCCTTTTTACCATGTCCGCCCCTCAAATCCCAAAAGCAAATGGAATCAGACTTGCCTCTCACATCCCCAATGTACAGCACAGGCTCCAGACGTAAAGGGCAGATTGAAAACCTGATCCTTACAATGAAAATGGAGCTAAGGATTGCCAT
The DNA here is from genome assembly GCA_013399875.1 of Gymnorhina tibicen. Classification (NCBI taxonomy): domain Eukaryota; kingdom Metazoa; phylum Chordata; class Aves; order Passeriformes; family Artamidae; genus Gymnorhina; species Gymnorhina tibicen. The sequence continues at coordinate 1,556,012 of VXAZ01002138.1, forward strand.
TTAACAAAACCTTTCTGATGTTCTCACCTTCCTTCCACCTGCTGCCAGTCAGCAAATTAATTCAGCAAGCAGACTGTGTAAAGGCAACAGATTATACAAGTTTAGTTTTCCTCCCTTGTGCCATATACTCTTTCTGCTGCCAGCTGGTTGGAAATGCCACCTAGGCGGTCCTGGTGAAATCATGGAACTTGACAGCACTTTGGATTGCAAAAGTTGCAGAACATGAATATAAAATATGATTAGAAATATCGAAACTGTGAAAGAAAATACAGATGGATTTTCAGAACAAGAGACTTATACAAGTCTATCTGATTAAAGGAAATGTGAATAGACAGTTATTTCTCTAAATCAAACATGGCTCAGGAGCACATGGACAGGACAGCCCATCATCTCATCCATGGGACCTTGACAGTTCTTAGGTCATTCCAGCAGCATTCCATGTCACTCTTCCACAGCCCAAAGCTGTAAGAAATGCTCTGAGAAGAACAATACTTGTTGCAGGGCGTGTATGTAGATCCTACAATGCCTAACAGCTGTTCTTCGCTGGACAACTAGGCGGATAGGGCAAGTCATTTGGGGGTTTTCCTGTACCAAGACAAAACTCCAGCTCTCTACTTGCCCATACCATGAGGCACTGCAGCTAAAACTGCTGTAAATGCCTTACTTACAATGGCTGAATAGTTCCACTTCTCGGTCCTTGCCTAAATTCTCACTTCACAAGCCAACAGCCACAGGTCTTGCTACAACCAAACTCTGTTTCATGTAATAAAGAAAATAAACTGTAGTAGAGAACTGACCTTTATCAGTCCTGCAGATCTCTCTCCTGTATCTAAACTAGAAGAAAAGGGTAGACCTGGCTAATCCCAGTTCAGCTGCTGCTGAGACTCTGCCAAATCTCCAGGAGAAGCGGCCACTGGAAAGCTCCTGTCCCACAGAAGGGTATTGTGTCTGTGCAGGCTTCCTACCCAGAGAGCACAAGTCGATAGAGCAGCCAGGCTATGCCTGAATAAAACACGGCAGATTAAAGCAGCAGCAGCAGCAGCAGCAAACCTAAATCCAAGCCAGAGCAGCTCTTGGATCACAACCCTAGACCTGATCAGCAGCCCAAACTTTGGAAAGTCTAAGTGCTGGACAGTCAGTCCTCCTAAGAAATATGCTTCAAGCTTTGTGATCTCCCTCTGCTTAGAAGCCTGCTAGGATGCAAGCTGGGGAAAAGGGATGCATCCCCATGGGGAGGTGAAGCCACCCCCATCATGAGGGATTCTGTTAGTGCAAGTGGATGAAATAGCTGTGTGCCAGTGTTCCAAAGGGGACTGGCAAATGAGGTGTTTACACAGCACAGCGGCTACAAAGGTTTTCCGCAAGAGACAAAAGTACCTGCAGCTCTTCTCTTCACATTTGTTTCCAAAATGTGTTCTTGGGGTCTTCTCCCAACAGGTGAAAGAGACAGAAATGATAGGTATGATAAGGTGTCTTGCAGCACTGAGACCATATTAGCCAATCTGTGAGCAGATCTGAGCTAAAGAATAATGGCACAGATTTTACAAGCCAGAAAACCAAGCACTGTCAGGTGTGTTCCATGTGCATGAAAGGTATGCAGAAAGAGGCCAGAGGATGTCAGAAGACGCCATCTCCTGAGAATTTTTCCCCTGTGTTTGACATACCCTCGTACCTTCAAACACCGAAAGCCCCAAACAAAGCTTCTCTACAGCCTCCAAAGGTGTTCTCTCCTTCCCTCGTGTGATTGAAAAGCATATTGAAAGCAGCTCCTTCTTGTGACAGGCGTATTTATCCCGAGCCTCAATGTGCTGCGCTCAGACAAAGGACACCAGTGCTCACACACCTTCCCGAGAGCTGTGCCCCTCCCAGGGACCGATTCCAGCCAAACTGCCTTCCCAGAGGCAATCCCACAGCAGATGGGAACAGCACCAACAGCTGCCCCCTTTGTGCAAACATCCCTTGGCACAGACCCCACAGCCAGTCACTAACTTTGCAGACAGGTTTGCTTTCCTTTACTACCTGTGCCCCAGGAATCCCAGTTCAGGAAAGGGACAACACTTCCCAGTAAATTACAGGGAACCACTGTCCCCTTCTATTTCGCATACAATTCATTGCTTTGGACTTGAAAAATAACACATGCACTAAGATTGATTTTTCTTGTAATTACACAGTACCCCTCTTTCTAACTTTATCAGACATTTATCACATTTTTAGCTGCAGGTTACTTAGGAAAGGTCTTCTTCTGCTGCCTTTATTATTGTCAAGTGGATCAATCAAATTTAATGGCATGATTTGTTTAATAGGATACTACCCAACATGAGAAAGAACGGATAAATTCAGCTCCCAGTCAGGTTTCTGTCTCGTTCCAGCTGGAATTACGCTTCTGCTAACCACACACACGTTACATGGTAATTTTCTCCCATCCTTCCCCTGTGCTAGCTTTTCAAGTGGTTCTTAATTAGCTCTGGTTTATTTATGAAAGCATATTTTGCTAGACTTTCCCCAAGAGCTTTAGTAAACAGCTATATTAAGCTTGTATTTACTTATCACATCTCCTGTAATGCTTCCAAAAAGGAGGGGGAGAGGGGAGATCGTTTAGAGGGGCAGAGCTGTGTTTGGGCTCTGAAGGCTACTGCTACTTGTAGTCCATCTCTTCAGCCTAATTTCCTTTGGAAATCGTGTTTCTCCAAGCACGTGTACGTGCAAATGTCCATTTGTCTCCTTTCTCATCAGTGTTCAGCCAACTAGCCTATTTTGGCATAATTTAGTAGAAGGCAAAGCTCTTAAACATATAAAATTATGAATTCTGAGAACAGAAAATGAGAGGGAGCCTGTCTGAACATTCCCATAAACACGGAACATCTGGCAAGGCCTTTTTCCACACACACTTCAGCAGTGGTCCTTCTGTGTCCATCTGTCTCCTTTCCTGTCATTTTTAACAAGCTGACCTGTCCTGGCCCAGTTTGACCTCTATCTTTTTAAGACAGCTGAATTTTATTTTGGAAAGATAGAAGGTGGCACAACAGTTTGTGTCACTAAAACTGTGAGTTCTACAGGACAGGCAAATGAACATGAAGCTTTAAAACTTTGAATTTTCACAATGCCTGCCATTACAGCACTCAGGAATAAATGAGACTAAATTGATTAAAAAATTGAGCTGTGAAAATAATTTCTCTCTTGTTTAGATCCCTGAAAATTTTAGAAGCTGACTAGAAGTAGGGTAAAAGTGGAAAAAAATAAAATACGATTCAATATTTCTCAGTTTTAAAAACATTCTTATAATTTTTTTTTGCATTGAACAAAGATGTTAATGCAAACTTTTTTTAAAGAAAATATGCTGACTACAATATAACTTTAAAATCAACACATTTTAAAAGGGTTGTGTAATTAGATGGCACTTCTATTTCACAGTACCATATTCTATTTAACTGAATGGAGGAAATAAGCTTTCTCCTATTTTTCTGACCTTTTATGAGTTGTCTTCTATGAATAAAACATGTTTCCAATAGACACCAGGGTTTTCTAAACAAATATCAGTGTTTTGTCTCCCTGGCAGACTCCCCACTGCTTCAAAAGAAACCTCCTGCATCTGTAGCCTTCAGTTGTATTTTTGTTTCAGGATATATTAAAGTTAGAGAAGCTATGGCAGACACGGACAGAAATAAAATAAATATGTTGTTAAAAAATAAATCTACAAGTGATACCTCCAAGACTTTCATTTAAGTTCACTGAAGTGAATGGAAAAAACGCAACAGCATTGAATCAAGTAGGATTCCACCCGGGTGGTCACATGACTGGATTCTGGTGGCTGAAAGCTTTTGTGAAGCCTCTGTGTCTCAGTGAGTGAGAGACATCTCCTAGAACCACTTCATAGGAAACAGTGGCATCAACACAGACGCCTTGGAGGGAAAGAAGGGATATGTAATCTAGGCACAGGCTTGAAATGTACTCCCATGAGTCTTTCCAAAGTCCTGAGAAAGTTATCTGACTTCTTTCCTTCAACTTCCCCTTCTATAAAAAGGGAATATTAATATTTAATGACTTTGAAGGATATGATGAACATTAAGGCTCACTTGTAAACTGCTTGAAGGCTAAAAACACTATCTAAAGGCTAAGTATCATCCCCATCATCAGAAATTCATGGTGTATCCTTTCCTCCTCCATATATATGAAGGCAGGAAATTATCTTACCAAGGAGATTGATGGCACCTGGAAATTGTAGGCAGCCACCCTCTAAATTACTGTGCATGAGTCACTTTAAAGTATTACAGTTCTTTCCTCTGTGGGGCTGTATTGGCTCGAGCGTATATTGTCAGAAACTGATTCTGGAGATGTTTGTGAGAGAGAATAAATTGTTCCTGAAGATGACCTGTAGCTGGTACACAAAGCACCTGGGGTGAACTTCCCAGTAATGGAAGAGCTGCTGGCTGTATTTCAGGATCCCCATCCCAAAACACCTGTGTATTTCAGATCACATCAGAAGAAGAGAAGCTGTGCTGATGTATTACACCACTGCAGCACCAGCAAAGCTGGATCCAGACCGAAATCCAGCCCTGTTACGCTGTGCTGCTGCATCTCTCCATTCCTTTTTTCCCCATGGACATCATCACCTGTGCATGCTCTTGTGGGGAAAAAACCACAAAATCCAGTCAAGAAATACAGTTTATGCTCAAGGTACCCTAACTCATCAGATAGGGAACTGCCCAGATCAAAGATATTCTAATCAAAAGCAACTTCAGAATAAGAACTATTTCTGACTCTTTCCAAAAATTCACAGCAAGTTTAAATATTCTCAGCGAGTTTGAATTAAGATAATTGCCTTGATGCTTGGGGAGCTGTGCTGCTAAACAGGGGATGAAGATCAGTGATTTAAATTCTAAGAAATAACTAAAGCAACACTTGAGATAGCTGAAGATGAATGTCCACTGAAATTTCTTTCATAGCTTCATCTTTTGATGGTCTGTATCTGTTAGTCTTTGCAGGGAGCAACTTCCCTCTGTTAATTCTGTCCCAGCCACAGTACAATGCCATGAGTCCTTTGGGTTTGATCTTGTGGCAGTGAAATAATACTGAGTGACGTTCTAGAAGCAGTGACAGCAGGTTCACTGAAGTTTAGAAAACTACACCGGCACACTTGAGCTATCTTGACGCCCACCCTGTGTGCCCAAACTCTCATTTCATTATTCTGGAATTCACCATGAGACAATCAAGGGTTCGCCCAAAGGCCAAGAATCTTTAGTTAAAAATATTTGTCATTCACAACCTCAAAATGTGGTCACATGCATCGCAAGAGCAAAATACTAAAATGGAAACAACCAAATCTGGATTTTTTTTTTCCTTACCTCACCTCATAAGGCTGCAAAGTGTCTCAGATCTTGGTTTTAGACTTTAAGTCTGGCACTTTGACTTCCAGGATTAAATTTAAACTGCTAGGATACATCACCTTCTGACGGCACTGAGCAAGCTCAACAGTATTTTATGGACTGAAAAACTGTTTTCTTCACTTTTCTTGTTCTTGTTTCTAGACTTAGCAAGTCCGACTCTTTCAATCCTTCCTCACAGGTATTATTGTCTAGGCCTCTTATTTCTCCAGTGTGTTTACATCCCAACAGTGCTGCCCAAACCCAACACAATACATTTCATTTTCATAACTAAGGAGTACCCAAAGTGCCCTTGTGCTAAGCAGGAGTATTATAAATGTTTCAGCAATATCTGTTACCTTTGTAAAAGCAGGTACAAGTCTCCCATCTCCTGAGATTTTGTTGTGTGTGTATTTTCCCAGCATACAATGGTGATAAAAGTGAATTATACGTTACTAGATAAAAATAATCCAAATCTTGCTCTCTTGGCTGTGAGGTAAAGACTGAAAATTTGAAATGAGCAGACAGTAAAGACTCCAAAATTGAGGTGAAAAATAAAAATAACTTTTAAATACATTTAATGACTTTTAAATTCCTCATCTCCATTTTCCATGCCTTATACTATGATTTTGGACAGTCCTGTTCGCGACTTCTGACCATTTTTGCAAAGTTGCCAGAGCTTCATCTAAGATTCAAAGCAAAAGGCACACCTGAAAATGTGTTTCTCTGCTGCCTTTAGAATAACAAGATGTCTACTGAGCTGGTGTTCTCCCAGCACTGGAGTAATGGAAATCATAAGTAACTCAATCCCCACTATGAATTTTATAATTTGATTCTTAACATCACTTTGTATTTCCTGTTTCCAAAGAAAAATGAATAATGTCACGCACAGCTCATTAAGAAGTGTGCTAGGCTGGTATTTTCAGCTTTACACATCATGATTGATGTTGGGAAGAATACTCTGGAAAACTGAAGCTGAAAATCTCATTTGGATTAAGTTCTTTCACATGATCTCTAAAAATGAAAAACGGTTTAAGGCCAGAGAAAGCAATTTCCACAAGTATTTTCACTGTGCACAAAACATGTGAAATTCTGTCTTCAATAGATGCAATTCTTCAATTTAACATTGATTTGACTTGATAATTTTAGGGGTGACATGAGAAAAGTAATGAAAGAAAGTAGAGACACATGGAATCATGCCAGTAGAAGTTATAAGGCTCAAAACACTTCTCAAGAGCACAGGGTTAAGAAAACCTTTCTATTCATCTTATTTAACGCTGCATAGGAAAAGGTGCCAACTTATTCCTAGCAAGCTTTTTTCTTCAGCTGTGCTTGTTTCCACAGGCGAGAAAAATCAAACATATTTTAAACCAACAGACAACTCAGCATAAAAAGACTACCAAAAAAGTGAGGAACCGCTTAATGCTCAACCTGTCACAGACAAGCCTAAGTTTTATTTCTATCACGAAAAAAAGAAGGCAAAATGTTGCTGAAGGAATGGTAAAGTACCCATTCACCTTTTATGTTCCCAAGTGTATCCAGTGCAAGGCCTCAAAACCCTTTACAGGGAGTCTTAACTCGTCAGGCACTCCTTCCCATGCAGCTTGTTTTGCCAGGAGAGAGACTTTTGTGTTTGTCATATGAGACTATCACAGCTCGTGCTGAGGATCTGAATAACCTGCCCAGCCAGGGTGTTCTCTGTGGTGCAAAACAAACAGCAGAACTCCAACACTCGAGGCATTACCCTTGGCCACTGATAGCCTGGTTCCAAGCATCACTCTCCTACATCACACCTTAGCTACACCTGCACTAGCAATATTCTTTCCAGTTGTTCTCATTCCAGCTGGCTCTTTATTTTATTGGAGCAGGACAACCACCTCAGCACGTCCTGCACTTCTGCAGTGCTGCTTTCACAGGAACATTCACGTTCTGTTCCTGGCCTTTCCCCTCGTGCTGTACACAGCAGCTTGGGGTCTCAGTGCGTGAGAATACATCAGCCCAAAATCCCCAGTAAGCTCCAGAGCAGGTTTATATATGTGAATAACTAATGACTGGTAACAACCCCCAGTTCATCAGTAAATCAAACAGCACTGTCCAAAGGTCAATGTTAACATCTGTAATCGAGAGATGAGTGATCTGAGTTCCAGAAAGGGAAGTCCCAGAGACGCCCAAGCCATTGGCAGAGGCAGGTGACAGCAGCCAGGTTTCCTGCATCTCATACCCTCTGCACTGGACAAAATTCAGAAATCCCCGGGGTTTACTGACCCTTTGTAAACCCAGGCAATGGTGTTAAAAAGGAAATGTGTCAATTCAAGCAAATTGTTTACTGTTCAGGATAAGCAAATAAAAATAGTGATCTGAAGTGCTGCTTTCTTTGGTTAGCTGAGATTTTACAGCTAAGCTTTCAGGATTATGTAGGTATAGCATAGCATGTCGTATCAATCATTAAACACAAACCCAGTTTATCGGCAATAATTCCACCTCTGAAGTGAGAGTTTGAAAGACTCTGTACTGGAAGCCTGTCCCTAGTAGAAGCACAGCTTTGGTGCAGAGCAAATGTGGATATAAACCATGTTCTTTATGAAACTGAAGCATTGGTACTAATGAACAAGGCCAGGGAGGTCCCTTCACACATGCCCATAAAAGTCTGGGAATGCTCAGGCGTCCCAACCCCTGATGTTGTGGCATGTGCTTTCCCAGAGTGCTTCTCCAGTGGATGTTAAATATTTCACCATTCATTAATAAATTCTTACTGTTTAAGATGTTTCTTAAGACTGCTGCTGATCTAGGAAAGTAAAAATGGAGAAAATTACAGGGAACAATTTCAGCCTCAGTAATGCTGCCAGACTTCCGTTAGCACCTTTCATGGGCAGTAAATAGGGCCAACAGGATGATGTGCATTTCAGGAGCATTACCTGAATAAACCTCTCTGTCCATTCAGTCCAGACAGTACCACCTGGCAACAGAGCTTTTTCTCCCTCCCAGAGAGCACCTGAAATTGAGGATGTTTCAACAGCTGAAGCAACCTTTACACTAGGAGATCACTAAAGGGAAGAATCCACTGGTCTTAGCCCAGTCTGCCTGCAGTTAAAGCAATCAGTGCCTTGCTGAGAATCCCAGATTTAAAAGGTGTTCGATTTATGAATACAGCAAGAGACAGATAAAAGATGCTGCTGTCTGTCTTTACCAGATAATTCCATAACCCAGCTCTCCGGTAAATAATCTATGACTAGAGCCAAGCAAGTCCTTGCAGCAAACTCTAAAATTAAGTGATGATAAAATAAAACACAGCTTCTGTAATGGCTTTTTTTCCTTGCAAAAACAGTTACCTGCATTTAGAATTATTCTTTTCTTGACCACTGCAAAACAAGTGCAGTGTAACCCCACTGAATGCAAAAAATGCAAGGCAGAAGCGCTGGAAGCTCAAAAGGCAGAAAGCCTTTTCTGCCTGAAGAAAATACCAGGTAAAAGACTTTACTGTCTACACTGTAAGCAGAATTAGCAGCATTTTCAAAGTCATCGATTTTATCCAGCATGCCACAATTTTTAGCACTGCTCTATTTCAGGTGTTTAGGAAGCTGTCTGGATTAGGGCAGGAGTCCATTAGTGCTTTACATTACCACTGGCCTGTCTTCTTTATGGCCTGAGAACATCAAAAGACACTGAAAGCCTTGGTGAGTACCACCTCCTTCACATTCCTGACTGGATTTTACCAGTCACTCCTCTGTCTTCTCACCCAATGCTTCTCTCATAGTAGCAATCACTAGTTTTCAGGAATTTTAAAGTAATTCTGAGATTGAATAAGTATCTAACAGCATTTTCTTATACTAAAATACTGTAATTGGGTGTCTTAGTCTCCCGAATAAATTATAGTGTCAATACAAGGAATTAATCTTAATGAACTCACTAATAATGGGCCAAATCCTCAGATGCTCTAAATGGCATCAGTGGAATTTTAACACTGGCAGAATATTTGGCCCTACAGATTTAATAATGCGTCAACAGACACTTTTCAGCATTTTTTGGAGGCACAAATTAGAACTCACCAGGTTTCTGCCTAATGGAAGTAGCTGACAGCCAAGAAACTCATCAGGAGTATTTGAAAATTAACTTTACTCATCCTCTCTGTGCATTCTTAGCATACTGCCTTCTCCTCCAGCTGCTAGAAGTCATGCTTTTTGTGGGGGACACAGAAACCAGGGGAACAAGGGAATGGCTAAGCCAGCCAGGATTCATTTAGGACATGACAGTGTGTTAAAAGCTCAGCCTTATGACACATTTCTCACTAATGTTTCAATGGTTATTCAGGAAGGAGAGGTTTGATATGTCAAAATGTTATACAGCTTGTCTGTGTTCCCACTAAAGTTCATTTAAAGTTGATGCCTTAGGATTTTAGCTTTTATATTTTTCATATCCTGTAATGCCTTGGTGTGCAACTCTAAGACTCCACCCAGCCCGTTAGCTGCTGTTCTCCCATTCTGGTCCGACAAAACAAATCCTCTCTAGGCCGGAACTTCAAGGCCACCTCACTGTCTCAGGCCCCAAAATATGTACACAAATTGGCTTAAGGGGGTAAACGAACTTGGGGTAATGACTTCATTACCTGAAATTGTAACTGGAGGATTAAGCCCGATATGCAAATGGACCAAACGTATAAAGCATGACAAACTCGTGACCCGTTGTCCATTTTGGGTGTAGCCTCTCTGAGGGCTTTTGACTGCCCAAAGTGTACCTTGAAGGCCCTCCAGTAAATACCCACTTTTACCCTCTTAATTTTGTCTAGCCTCTGTTTTTAGGTAGCCCCATCAAGGCATCAAAGTGAACTTCTTAAAGGATAAATTACAGTATTTGTAATTTTCTTTCAGATTCTTACTATCCTATTCATATCTAAACTGCACTGGCTCTATTTAATAAATGGAATCAGATTTACAGCTTCTTCCACCCATTTTTGTAACAAATGCTATGGAATAAGCTTAGACTTCCAGTGTGGAAGTTTCTCACCACCTGTGTAAGAAATAGGAGGAGCAGAAGACAAAAAGAAGCAGATACAGCTCATGGCCGCTTGGTGTGATCTGACTGAGGACTGCACGAGCTTCCAGACTGAGACTGCTTCAGGAATAAAAAGATGCATCACTTCTTGATGCTAAATTAATAGTTATAATCCAACTACTTCTAATTACTTAAATAGAGTCTAAAAGAGTCATCATTTTCACACCGACTACAGTTCTAGCACTTACGCCTGGTTTAATGATACAGCATCAAAGGCAAGAGAGCAGTGTAAGTCAGTCAGCAGCAACAAATCTGTTGCATTTTTCAAGGAAAACAGCAGTTCTGATTCCTGAATTCTGTTACTCCAGGACAAATAATTTATTTTCAGTCTGATTTCCTAGAGGAGGTGTCAGGTGAGGGTGAAGGATTTAGCAAAGTACAACTGCCAAAGCAGTATCCATAACCAAACTTCATCAGTTAGTCTAAAGATGCAATGCTGGCTCCTGAATCAAAGAAAATGTAGATCAGTTTTGTATGAAAGGTGCATTCCCTGTGTGTCAGCTGATTTCCTTTTCAAGGGACTGTATTACTGCCCTTGCCCCAAATTCATAACATATGCATCTGTAATTTCTTCTAAAATGTTATCTGAGTCTACCAAACTGACCGTGTTATCAACAACGCTGGTGCCTTGTCATGTGCCACAATTAACATCCTATTTTCTGACCCTCATTTCTGTGAAGGACTTCTACTCATCAATTCTACATTCCAGCTCTGAAACTTCTTCCCCTCAAAGATACAGCACTTTGATAAAACAAGAAACTAAAAAAACTGCTAGTTTTGATGAAGAGATGGCAATTAGCAATGAGACTTCTGTGGCAGATAAAGACCTCGTTTAAAAAGAAGCAAAAATTCCATGTTTGAAAAGAAAGTAAAGGCCTGGTGAGAGATTATAAAATCATTAATGAGAGAAGTAGTTTCACAAAAAAAAGTAAATTTATACTAATGAAATTTGATGATACACAAAGTTAGGCAGTATCATCAACACAGGGGCACTGAACTATTACACTGAAAGAGGGAAATGTCACGGAAGACTGCAGTAGGAGGGAAAACATTAAAATTGATGGGAAATAATACAGTCATGCATTTAGAGACAATCTTTTTTTTCCGTAAACAATGGGCTTATTCACTGGAGATAACAGCAGGGGAAAAAAAATGAATGTATTCATCAATTCCAACCTTAATATGAGGGAGTAAAGCAATACGGCTTGGAAAAAGATGAACCTGATTCTAAACACATAAATTGAGTCATTTTCCGTAAAGAAAGAGAGGTGTTAACATCATTATAAGAGGTACAAGTAATTTCTCCTGGATAATACATCAGGCTGTTCAGCTGTATTTGAGAAGGGGATTCAAAATGAATCTCTGATGGAAAGAACAACCTTTATGACAATCACTAGGACGGATGAAAGGAAATTAACAGCTTGGAGTTTTATTATACAAAAATTAAGGACAAAGGAGAAAATTAGGTATATCTCAGTAAATAAACCCCAGAAAAAAGGCAGGTTATTTAAACTGAAAGGTAGCGAAATGCCTTTATATTGACCCTATTACAATGTAATCAGAAACTGAAGAATGTCTAAAGCAGGAAGATGAGGCCCTACAACAAAATTAGTAAAAGAACAGGGAAGGGAAGAAACACAAGTTTCAAGAATGAGCCAAAGCAGCAAAAAAGAGGAACCTCCAGATTTATGTCCTACTTATCCCAAACCACCACGTTGTGTGGAACCCTTCCTGAGAGCTGCCTGGTGTGGCTCTGCATCCACACAGCCTTGATGGGATCACACAGAGGCCCGGGGGTTGTGGCAAGGATGGAGACTCCTCCGTTAGCAACTGCAGCATGCTTGGGTGTGCAGGGAATTAAGGGGAGTACGGCAGCACATGAGGAGGACATCTTAGGAATACCAACTCATTCCAACACACTGCTAGGCTGAAGGCACCCCTAGAAATTATCACTGTAGCTTCCTGAGTTGATAGGAAGTCGTTCTAGAGCCCTTTGTATGGGAATCAAAAGCTGGATTCAGCAGTGACACTCCACAACTGTTTGTCCTCAGATAAAGCATTTTTTCCCCCCAGGTTATGTCTGACAGTATCTTGCACTTGGATTAGCCACACAGGATTTTAGGCTAACCTGCTTCCCCAGGTTTGCCTGACTGATTTCATATTCATCCCAAACAGCATCTCTGGTTACACGCTCTGCATTAGGGGAAAGCTCAGAGCTTTGACAGATGCTGTGCCAAACTGAGCTTTGATACGTACAAGAAGTGCTGACTGAGCTATTTTAAGGCATCTCTCCTTAGATCTCAGAAGCAGAGTTCTTTGGCCATCACAAGATTTAATCAAATCTTAGGTAGATCCACAGACCTTTCTCTAGTCTCTAAGAGGTCCCCTTTGAACATAAATGAGGATTACTACCAAAAGGAGCAGAGCTAACTACAGAGCCCAGAAAACTTGTTCCAGTCCTCCAGTGAGGCAGGACCTTTTGACACATGTGTTATACATTTCCTTTTGCACACAGAATGCTTAAGGTCACCATTATGGTTTCTACAGTGAATCCTCCATTATGAGAAGAGTCAGAATAGGTTTTTATGGCACTACTTCATTCATTTACCAAACTCCTTAAAAGTGAAATGTGTCCCAGGTGCGTTCTTGACTGTGTTGTTCCAGAAGTTATGCTAGTATAAAATTTGGTTTTATTCTCAGGGATTTGAGATGATGAATGACAAGCCTTAGCCCTTAAATATTCCTGAGGCAATGTGGATGCCAAATATCCCACTCTGTAATGCTTTAATACTTCTCCAGAGAACTTCAGGATTGTAACAGAAGCCTGAAAGCAGGGGAACTGATGACTTTCCTGAATTCACTGAGTTTTAAACTCTCTTGTTTACAGAAGGTGTTGTAGCTTTCAGACAGATCGTAGTAAGTGATCAAGGCACTTAAAGTACTCCCATTTGAAAAAAAAACAGTGGCAATCCAGGAGCCATGGGAATCATGGAGTTTATTCATTACCAGTGACATAGTCCCTATCACCTCTCATCTGTGCTGGCCCTACACCTACTGATAGGTATTGTCCATTAACTGTGGCTGTGGACTACTGGGCTGGTTGAGGAAAAATTATGTTAGTACATTTGACAAAACCCACGGTTTAAACGGTTGGGAATTTCCACCTTACCCATCTGACCATACACACGTCCCAGTGCACTCAGCCAGGCCCTTCAGGAGCTTCTCACTTTTGGGCTGCCTGTGTGTAGGGGTCTCAAAGCAAACCACATTCCTTCCACAGCCAGCCGAATCAGAGGATGCGCTCCAGGAACGTTTCAACTGCTTGGGAGTGCTCCCTCCACAAGATCAGACAAAGTCTGCCACAAAATACAGGCAGTGCAGACTCCTGGTGCTCCTCAGCAGCGGCTTCACCCCATGCAGTGGCTGCACTGGCTAATCCAGGTGTGCCCAGTGGTGCCTCCAAAGCTCCTCTAACAAAAGTAATACTGGCTTGAAACTTTGCCCATCAGCCCTGGCAGGTCTTGGAACAGTGGAAGCTGAGGGAAGTCAATAATTAGCCATATCTCTTTCTGCCTAATGAAAGATAAAAGTAATAGTAATTTAACCTGGTACCACATCACAAGCTCCTGTAAAGCAGGGGAGACCCTAGAACAAGATTAAAGAGTAGAAAGAAAGAGGTCATTTTCTCTCAGAGGCACCATCCTGAAACTCAGAGCCACTGTGCCCCAAAAGAGCTCTAAACTTTCACACTACCCTGTGTACAATAGCCCATTTTATATAAGCAGCATTCCTATTTTCAATTCTTTAACTTGTTCCACAACAGCTGTGATGACTACAAAGTATGAGAGGCTACAAAATCAGGCCACATTAATCTTCCAGTAAAACTTGACATTTGAATCAACCACATTAAATGATTTGAGTCATAACATCAACAAAGGTGTATAAATAACACCTAATTACAATTTCCAAAATTTTCATTTGACAGAGTAAGGAATGCTTTGTCCTTCATGTCACATCAATTCCAGACTTCTTCTATAACAAAAATTAAATATACATCAATATGCAGATGCACAGACTATCTGCCACTGTTGTAGAAATTTCAGAAAAGAATTATTTTACTGGTCATTTTCTTTGTAAAACATTGCCTCTGCAGTAAAAGAAAACTTTTCATACATTCTTGAAAAATCCCTCTGCAGTATTTCTTGTCAAAATAGTTTCAGGCTGGCGTCAGGGGAAGCCATTGGTGGTAGTGTTGCAGAAGGCAATGAAAATCCAGAGGGAGTGCTGTCCTCTGGCCAAATGATGTCACTGCCAGCCTGAGGAAATGACTTCAGAGCAGTCACTGCCATCAGCGTCTTTGGGGATGGCACTGTGACGACAGCACCACACTGCAGTCATAGTGAAGTCATAATACTCTGAAAATTTAATTGGATTGCTTCTCAGTAAATTACTCACACAGGCCCAGCTGGAAACTAATCAAGCATTGACTCAGCAGCACTTACTCACCAGTGCCATAAAATGATAAATAGTGACTTTCAAAGAAGATGAGGTGTGAGAAGAAGGGAAAGGTAATGAGCAAATTACTTTGTACACAACTGCTGGGAGAGACCTCCCTAATGAACAGATCCTGCATTCATCACAGTTACAAACAGGCACAACCCAAAAATACGTTTATTTTGGTGGCATTTGGATTCTGAGCTCATATGCAGATCCCAAGCACTACAATACAAATAACATCTCCCAGAACTCTGAAAAATAAGATAAAAAGATCTGGATGCAAATTCTTAAAATCAATTCTATTTCTACTAATATTAAATAAATCTTCGCATTTCCTGAAACCACAATATCCAGGTACCCGTCTAAAGGGAAGCAGGGGAAGAAAGAGAAAAAGAGGAGATAATCAGGTAGCCATGTTTACCTTCTAAAATACTTTTAACTAATACAAAGCCCTTCAAGTCAGGATTTACCTTGTTCTTACTTACACAATGCACAGATTTTGTTTTCCAACCCCTCTGGTGATAGTAATATGAAGTAAAATTTTATGTATTTGTGAAATTAAGTAGAACACTACGCCACCAAGATGTTTTGCAAGTGCCAAACAGGATTTCATAAACAGAGACAGCGGGCAGAGGAGAAACTTCCTCTGGATCTCTGTCTGAGGCTACTACAGAAGATCTGAGAGCAGGTATGGACAACCCTTCTGCTTTGCCATTTCACCTTTCTCCATATGCTGCATGTCCTTGTTTGAGATTAATTGCCAACAGCAATAGCCTAGATAGACAGGATTTTGGTGTGATGTATTATCCAGGGATGTGTGATAACTCATATGGCTGGAGCCTTTCAAACTCACTTTCTCCCCAGAAGGCATATCCTGTTTCACTCCTAAAAGCTCATTTGGTAATTATTTGAGGTGGTTTATTCTAGATTTTTTTATTGCTTTATTTTGTGTTAGACTTCACAGGCTTGGTTCTTGCCTCCTTTAAACAAAGAAATGCAAAATACTTAACACTCTGTGCTTATATGTGCACATACTCAGAACATAAATTCACAGCCATGAGTTTGCAGCTCTAGCTTTATAAAAAATGGATGACATGAATGATGGCTTTATTAGAGGAGAGGAAAACCAAACATTTTTAGGCACGAAAATGATGCTCCTGGAATGACAAGGACTATTCTTACAGCACCGGGGCAGCTACGCTGTGTAAATCCACGTGCTGTCCTGGCAGCTGGGTTTGGCTCTAACGTCCCTTTCCAGCTGCTCCTGCCTCCTGTGCCTCCGTGAGCAGGGCCAGAGCAGAGGCCAGGCTGCAGAGGCCAGGCTGCAGAGGCCAGGCTGCAGAGGCCATGCCGCTGCAGGGGTCAGGACAGGGTCCTGGGGGGGTAAGGGCATTTACAGCAGAGCAGAAGGAGGGGCACGGCCTCTCCTGAGCAACCAGCTCCCCAAAAACATGGGGGAAGCAGGGGAAGGCAAGGCCAAGCTCCCTCCCACAGCAGCACAGCACAAACCCTGCCAGGAGCAGCGGCCGTGGCCACACGTACTCTGCACAACCAAAGCCTCTCAAAAACCAGAACTATTTCCAAACTAGGGGACTGAAACCAACTCTCTCAATTTTGCTGCAATACAAATTGCAGTAAATTTAAGATCTGCTGGGCCTGTCACTCTTGTGTTCAGATGGTCCCTGTGTCACGACTTCTTTTAGGTAGGTTGGTCAGATTTTACCTCCGAATTTATTGAACAGTTGCTGTGTTAGATGGGACATATAATAAAAAAGTTAAGCTAAATACTAAACTTTATAATAAAAGCAAATATTTTCCGTGGTGTGTTTAAGCTAATGACTTGGAAAAGCCCCATCCCCTCCCACCCCCCGTAAACCTTCCTTTTAATACTGAAACAAACAAAATTTTAAAAATGCCATGCAGCAGGTAAACTGATGGAAGTCCATATGACTTTCAAATGAAATTTGTGACTGTAGTTTTGACTATCTCTTCCCCTTTTTTTCCCTTTTCTACAGTCATTTCAATCCTACCTCAGTATCTGAAAAAAGTGATTTTTCAGATACCTACTGCACGTTCTCCAAGTAATACATATTAAACAAGTGGAAAAAATGTGGCACAATTTAAAAAAGCACAAACCCTTCTGTTACGCCTAAATGATACATATTTCAGAATATGGAAAATATTTTAAAAAGACAATGATAAATCCCTTAAATCAAGGCTACTCTTATTAGGTTAGCTTTTCTCTGAATAAATGGAGTCTTAATGAAAACTGTCACTAGAAAATGGAATGCAATCATTAGATAAACTATTGAATTACAAATTCCACCCGCATGTGAATGGGTACATAAAGTTTCACAATATTATAAGAGTATATTTCTGCACAAGGATTACTAAGGAGCAAAGCTAAATGATTTTTCCTTCCAAACAGTTTATTCACCACAAAAAAAAATAACGAAAATTTCCTAAAATTATTTGACAATTAAAATTTAAATCCACCTTTTTTTTCTCGCCCACACACTAAAAAATGCTGGGGGGGATGGGGAGAGGCAGCAACACTACTAATGTAACTGAAACCTTTTTTCTTTTATTTAGGGTTTTCAGCTCTTCCCATAGTTAGCTAGAATTGCTGAGAAAAGGTTAAGGGGAGATTTCAGTAAACACAGTAAAAAAATGTAGTGACACATAGCAATTTAATACATTTACAACTTATTCATACACCAGTTGTTCTAATTAACACCACTGAAAAACTGCACTCCTACAAGTGGCCAAAAATGTCAAGACCCATACTGAGTAAGTAGCAGCAGCCTTAATGTTGATTATGCCATCTGCTTATTTCTTTGCAAAATTCCATTGCAAATTCTGATTCGTGTAGTTTTACTCCATGACATAATGACCAGCCTTCGGTGGGCCTCAGACTGAAGAAGAGAACAAATGTTAACTATTCAAAATTGCAAATTTATCTTCTTTTAGTAAATGCATGAGACTTCAATCTTCTTGTCCTGAATGACTTTAGGTTTATCTTATTTCTACTTTAGCTCAAATACAAAACATCTGCTTATGAGGATATTGGTGTGACTTCTATTCACATTTAATTTACTGTATTGCTGTGACTCTATCGTAAACACAGCCATGCATGAGATTAAATGCAGTTTATGAAATAAGAACGTCACTTTTTAATTTGTTTCAAGTAATTCAGCCCTAGTGCATTTAACAACATAATTAAGTTAACACTAGTGCTGTTCTCGACTGCATTGTGTCAAGAAGTGCTGCACTTAAACCCGCATCAAGGTCACCTTCCCCCATAACTCTCATAATCCCGAATCACCACACAATAAAAAACCTGCTGTCAGTGACTGAACAGATTGGTATTATTTTTAACAGCCTAATAGAATTAAAGAGTTGTGCCACCTCGAAGAGAGGCCAGATTTTAAGGTACTAGGCACGTAGGAATATTGGACATGCACTTAGAATGAGTTACGACACTTCCTGCATTCCATAAAAGCCAGCTTCCTCCGAGGCTCTTACAGGCCTTTGGAACTGCACAAAACCTTGCTGGGAAAGGAGGAGAAATTTCTCATTACACTAAAACTACCTGCCCTAAATATATTTCCTTATATTTATTTTAACTACTGTCAAAGGGTATTTCTGAGGCACTGCAATGCTCCGAATACAAAAGGCAAGCTCAACATGTATAAAACAGGGCAGGTTCTAACACTGCAATTAGTTTCCCACTGCTAGATTAGCAGGCCTGCAGAGACCTCTCTCAGGCAATTAAGCTCCAAAATGACTGTGTCTAGCAGATCAAAATTCATTAAACAGGACATTTTATAATTTCCTGTTTGCACTTCCAGTATATATGGCATAAATGGATATACATCCATGGAAAACATTTGTACTTATTTCCCCTAAATTGGCTTCTATTACATTTTAAAAGACTGTGAAATTATCCGAATCACAGAAAAGGATTTGCTACGGTAAAGGTCACAGTCCCAAAGATTTTGTCTGTCCTCATCAATCTTCATCCAACCCTGTCCCACTTTGGGGCCTAAATTATTCTTTCAAGCCTTGATTCCTTGAATTAAGGCTTCCAGAAAGGATAGATGCTAAGAACGGTACCAGGGCATTTGACTCTACCCAGACTGTTCAGACGAGCCAATTAAAAAGCATCTACTCCTGCCAGCTGCAATGTGCACCTCCCCAAGAACTCACAGTCTGTGCACTCTTGGGTACTCAGATCTCAGCCCACAAACACTGTGCTGCTCCTGAGCTCTTCCTGCTGCAGAGCCCTGCTGGCAGGATCATCCAGAGGTTCCAGAACTAAAAGCCCTCCATTTCACAGAAACAAAATAATAAATCGTAACATGAAATAGGTGGACTTTCACAGATCACGCTACATTTCACTATTTCATTCCCCAAGCTGGTCACAAAGGTAAATGCAAGCCATTAAGTAATATTTTTACTGACTTAGCATTTCTGTAGCTTACTCTGCAGGACAGCAGCCTCCATGAAGTGCTAACTTGAATAGATCACAAAGAGCATAATCTTTTTGCTGTACAAGTTTATTTTTTTCACTGTATGATTAGTATAGAAAGGCTGGAAGAGAAATCCTTTGATCCAGGAGGATAATACTTTAGAGAAGACCAAATGCTATCTTTCTAAATTCCATCACTGGGCAAGAAAGATTGACTTAATCAATCTGGATTTCTGGAACTACTCCATTTCTGCTTTTCTTTTGATCAAGCTATATGTGTAAAGATGCAGTAACTCCGGGCAGGCCAAATTTATGCACCAGCTTCTTTGAACTTCAAACGAGCTTGCTGGACCCTTTAAATTCCATTTTATCTGCAACTCAATTACAGACAAGTTGTTCTCTCTCCTCTGCCTAGGAAAGTATATTTCCATTTGCAGCATCTCATAATTTCATATAACCTCCTGTGGAATCCTATTTCCCTTGTCAAGTATGATCAGCTTCCCTAGGAAAGTTATACACTGGAGTTAGCAAAGTATTTATTCACAAAGCTTTTGGTAGTCTTTGCCCCAGTAAAGATGATTTCAACATTTAAAATAATTCCATTCTTGTCACATATAAAAAACTAGCAACTTATCTCCCAAGTTTCACACAACAATCAATTTAGTTCTCCCTGAGATCTTGTAGGAAAATCACCTGCTTCAGAAATAAAATGCCTTGTTATCACTACTTACATGCCAGAGGTATATGGGCAGCCAATCGTGGGAGGAAACTCCTTGAGACAAAACTGGAGTCCATCATTTAGCTCTGTCTGAGGGCAGGTGTGGAACCTGCCCTGAATCCCTGAGTGGGCATGGCCAGCCACAGCAGAGCCAACTCCAGACCCATGGATATGGTCCGGCTGAGCACAGTGGGCAGCTGCTGCTGCAAGATGATACCGTGGCAAGTAAAATACCTTCAGGGCTGTCTTTTGGCACACCTGTAATCCTACCACAGACCCCAGTTTGTTTCTGTTGTAGGCCAAAATGGTAAAAACCCCTCCTTTTACTGCAGCACACAACCCTGCTGTCAAGCCACCTGCTGCACCCTCAGCCTCAGGACATAGCTGACCATTCCTAATCCCTCTGGCATATCTCGAAGGGCCCCCTTGACAGAAAATCCTCACCTGCCCTACAAACTGCTCCAACCTTTTGCTACTGTGAGTATTAAACCAAATGAAGCTGTTGCTGCTTGTCCTACCAATCTGAGCCCAAGAGAGCAAGCCCCTTCCCCCAAAGCAGCTTTTAAGCCCCCAGTGTGGTATCCCCCAGGACTGCTATCAGATTACTGTAGTTTCAGTTAACAGTGTTGCTGATAAGAGAAATAGAGACTTCCTACACCTTGTGCTTGGAGAGGCAACTCAAGGTAACTGTGCTGCACACAGGCTGTACCTCCACACTGATCCTCTTGCATACCACACTGCCATTTAGTCACACTGATGAGGCCAAAACTGTCAATCTGCTTTATTTCATTAGCTGGATTACAAAATACCAATAAATCTTCTCCAATAAAACTTCACTGTCTTTGCCAATAGCTTGGCTCTCTAAAAGCCCGGGCAAAAGTGTTACAGAGAGATGAAGATAAATCTTGAGGCCAATTAACAGCTCCCAAATTCCAAGCTGAATTTTTGCAATTGTACGGACCTGAGCTCTCAGGAGAAAGTACATAGAATAGACAGCAATTACAGACACTCCCCACTGCTTTATATGCAATTACAGATATCCCCCTAGCAACTGAATAATTTTCTTTACAAATAAATCTGACATGAGAACTTCTTAATCCTTTCTGAATTTGTCCTTAAGCAAGTAGCCTGTGCCAGCTCTACATTGCTTCACACTCATTCTGCCCCAGTACTGCAGCACACTGTGTCCATTGCCACGTGCGGATGAAAACAGGGTCTGGCCGAGAACACTGTGCAGGAACTGAGGTTTCTGAAAAATGCACCAGCCAGGAGATGCCCAGCTTCCAAGGACCAACTCAGTGCCCTAGAAGAAACACATTTAATTTTGCAAATTACCCAAAAGTTCTTTTGACAATTGTGGTGAATTTCTTAAGCCCCAATGAAATATATCAACAGATTAACTCCCTGACTTCCTTTTACATCTGCTGTGCTCTTGGCATAAACCCAGTTAGATCAGTTCTGATTTATGATACTGAAAGTAGGAGAATAATTAAATCCATTAACCCCCTCTCCCAGAAATAAACTGTGATATATAGCATTCTAAGTGGCTTGATGAGGAGGAAAATATTCCCTCTAGCCCAAATCTTTTGTAATTCAAACATGAAAGCCCCTGCGCTGCCCATCCTACATGGCTGTCTCTCCCAATTACTGCTACCACTTTCATCCTCTTTCTTCAGAATAGGGGAAGAGAGAAACTCTATTAAAACTTCTACAGAGAGCACACAGAAATGGCAGACATCTGTTCTGAACAAAATATTACCTCATCCAAACCAGTTCAAGATAAAAGAGAAATAACCTCTCCTGCTAGGAGTGCCTCTCTCAAGAGGCACTATTCTCCCATTGCTCCAGTGAGCCACCAACAACCAACACACAGAAATATTCCTCAGGGCCACACACAAGCCTGCTGGGGACAGGTGCAAATGCAGAATTTCCAGTGTTACAAGCTTGTTCTGGGTGCCACCTTTCAGTCACTCAGCCTCTGAAGACATTCCCAGGCTCCAGGCTAGCCAGGGTTTCCTTCTGACAGAGCTGTGCCGCACACTGTAAGCTATATGCTGGCAACAGAGGAGTCAGTCCTCAGTTTTCAGGCTCATCTTTTCCTGTAAGTTCCACTGAGGTGGAACTCTAATTTTTCACAGTTTAACTCAAGGAGGAACATCACAGGCGTGATTAAAACACACACTAACAGACAGACTTTGCCAAGAGTCCTGAATACACAGTTTCACAGTCAGTTACAAAAACCTTGGGGAGCGGGGTTGTTATCTCTGTCCACAACAGCATAATCGTTCCCTTACTTGCCCCTCATTTGCTGAAGACAGTTTCTTAGGCTTTCCTGAATCAGATTATTCCAGGTGATTTTACCACCAGTGAAACTTCTCAGTTTCTGAAAGTGAAAACTCAGTTGCTCTTTGATCCCTGCATTTGGAGAGACAACCAGCACGACTTTAACACTTCAGTCAGACAGTTATGTCTCCATTTGGAGTGCAAGCACAACAGAGAGGTGAGAAGAAAACAGAGCTGAAGAAAAACCGAACAGATGGGACTTTGGCAAGAATGTCTCTGATCCCACACAAAACACAGCTATCTCCAAATTCTCTTTTAACCTACTTGTTGATCTATTTCTCTAACAAGGACTACCCTCACTCAAAAGCGTATTTCTTTGATCTACACCTTCTACTTCTGGGCACAATCACTATTTCTTACTTAGATAGGAACTTTTCAAGACTAAAAAGTGGTTTCTTCTTGTTTGGGGGGTAGGGGGGCAGAGGGCACAGAATGCCAATGCTAAATTCCAACAAAAAGCCTTCTATCTAGAAGCTTACTGAGAAAACATTTACTCCAAACCAGACTTGAGAAACACACAAGGGAAGTAGTTTGGTTCCAATTCAAAGTGTCTTTGAAAACTGGTATTTTGGAGTGGGGCTGAGAGGAGTTGGGGACATCACCTTTCCCATCTCTTGTCCCAGCAGGAATGGCCATAACGCATTCTTGACAGAAGTCTGGCTAATCTATTTCTGGCTTGCTTCCTGTGAAGTACACTTCTCTATTTCCTCTGGCAGCTATTACAGTACTTAATTATCCCTAATAGGAGAAGTTTAATCCAATTTAATCCTATTTAAGACCTGCTTCTTGTTTTACCCACCACTATGATGGAGAACAGATCTTCCCTTCTTTGCAGCAGAATTGTATATATCTGAAGGGGTTTATCACATGTTACTTCATCTTCTCTTGACTGAAGACTCCAAATCATTTTCCTAAGTCATCATCTCCAGATTCTGATTTCTCCCAATGCTATCCTTCAGGAAATCTCTGATTATTTTGTGGCTTTAATGACACAGCTCAATAGTGGACATTATTCCTCTCCAGCCAAAGCCTCACCAGTGCTGGCCAGAGTAAAACAATTCCAAGACATGCCCTGGCACTGAAGTACCGGCCTCATGTGCCATGTCTTTCTTGCATCAGCTTGCTGATGGTGGCCCTCACAGACTTTGGGCTGAATTGCCCCTCACCCAGTTGTTTCTCCCACGGAGGGCACAGCTGACCAGTCCCACGTGAGGGCAGAACCAGGCACCCCATCTTTGCAAACCACCTCTCCCATCTGCCAATCTAAAGTCTAGTTCTGTCCTACAACATGCCCACAGTCTCCTCCTGCAATTTTAATCCTCAGCTCCACTAAGGTGCTGCCTTATGACCAACACATCGAGGAGAAATTTCTGCAGGCCTTTGTTTGCTGTTCTCCCAGCCTGAGAGTGAAACCACACAGCTCAGTGTTACAAAGCTTCCCCCATGCCCTCACCCACATTTCAGCACATAAGTTCACAAGCCAGTTCTCATTCCCTACCATGCTCTCTTTCACTCCAGGTTATCCTGTAGCACCAATAGTCAAACTAGCATGCGTGAACAGGTTGATGTTCAGTACCCATTTTTTCACTGTTTTTTTCAATTCAGGTCTGCACAGTGTACTATTTCTAGTAAATAACTAGAAAAGTGTTAAGTGCTACAAATACATCAAATCCTTGCTTTCTAAATACACTATAAAATACACAAAACAGACATTCAGATTTCTTCCATAGTGTTTGTAGCTTCTGTGGCTCCCAGGTAGAAAACTGTGATGCTGACCCTGTGTACCACAAGCAGCCTGAAACACCAGGATATTCTGGTGTTATGGCACGTGCCCTGGGCAGAGTTCCCAAGCCAGGTGTGTCCCACACCTCTGCTCAACACCTCATGGGCCTACTCTGCTCTTCTCGTGTGCAGCTCAGGAGCACAGAGGCACCTGGCAGGAAATGTTCATGCAGGCACGTTTCAAATCATCTGTCTCCCATTTTAAGTTTGAGAATTCACACAAGAACATGCTGAAATAAAAAAGAAAAGAAAAGCCACTGTGATTATAATAAAAGCTAATTTACTTACCATGCATTTGTCTACAGCTGCTGTGAAAATTGCTTTAACCAGTCATAGCTGTGGGCTGAGAAGAAATACGTTCTTTTGAAAGCTTATCAGAAGAAATAGGCATTAACAAAACACTTTGATTTTAAAAGTAAATAAGAAAATTGGAAATTAAAGTTCCCAAAGCAACTAGAAGCCTGTCATATTGTATGTGTGTATTGAAGTGAAAAATTAAAATACACATATGCACAATGGAGAGACTTAAAGAACTGCCATGAAAGAGTGTAACAGCACGGTACTGCTTCAAGGGCAGGATTAAAGAGATTTCTGTTTCGCTCCCCACCTGGAAACACAGCACACCCCAAGAGAACTGAGACACAGGTCCAGAAACTCAAAGGATTTCCGTGAAAATCAGAAGAAGTGTTAAGGACCTTTCACGTGGACGGGTTTGAAATCTCCATTTGTACTGCTATCCTGGCCAAAGGGACTTTTCCAGAGGAAAAGTTCTTCACAACTGGACCAATTCCTAGATCAGTTAATGTCTGATTCAGCTTAAAGTGCTGATCTTGATGAAAAGTGGCATCCATTATGACAGGAGCAGATGTTTTTGTAACACTTTTACACAACAAACAGCATCATCACCACCATCCACAATGACTTCACAGGCAGGCTATTATACACACCAAACTAGTGTCATTCAGCATACTCCCTCTGAAGGGCTGTAACTTGCAACTAAGAGTCAAATGCAGCTGTGCAGGGGGGCACATGGAATGTTAGAAATGGCAGCCAGTGTACAACCTGACTGGGGCTTTTAAAAATTCCCTGACAATAACCAGACGCCCAGTGCCACGTGTCAAACTGAGATTTTGTACTTGATATCCCACTATCATGTATTAAGCCCTGATGTCACAATTAACTGGGACATCTCTGAAAGGACACCAAATTACATACTTTTCCAATACTCTGAAATCTTGATTTAGTAAATCCTCTCACCCTGATTTATAATAAGTGAGCGATGATCCAAAGCCTGGATTTGTGGGATTATCCAAGTACTAACAGTATCTTTGTCAATGAGAGTGAATGTATCTCTCAGTCTCTCACTGTTAATTCAGGAGTCAGTTGAAAATATTATTTGATCAACGTATCCATAATGCTTTAAAGGCCAATAACAGATCAGATACGATACTGAGATGAGACATCAACCTTCAATTCCTACCATGTATTTGAACAGAGATATACAAATGTATCACATTTAAGTAGGTGCCACAAAAGTGGGAAATATCTATTAAACTGGTAAGATACTAGCAATTAAAAGAATAAAGGAATATTTTACAGTGACTAGTTTAAAGATTCCCATCCCATACTTTCAGCAAGATAATTTGGCAATAGGCAGCCAGTAACATTAGGAATAAATATGTATATAGTTCTCTAGTCTAAACAGCCTTTTTGATCCAAAGTCTACTTGCGTATACTATAGACAACACAAGCAACTGTTTAAGCTTCAGCCAAAAACCCAAGAAAAGTGTAGCACGAAAACTCTTATGCTAAAATCATTCTGCAAAAAGATTTTCACTTAAAAAAAAAGAATATAATGTAAATCAAATGGAATTTCTGTTATTCAGTCCAGATTTATCTGTTGACAAGCGGCCAGTTCCTTAGTTGAGCCTACAAAGGCTGAACTCTACTGGAGGACCCAATTCCTCTTTTGGTGGCAATCAACATTAGATTTGCTGTGAACAAAGCACTTTGGGATCCCTTTTCAGACATCTGGTAAAAAGCCCTATTAACTGGTACATGAGAAAAGTACTTTGCCCAGAAAAATAGAGATGGCATTTTATAATATAAATGTATCAGACTTCTTTTATATTTATCACATCTACATAAATAGTATGGTAATAGTAGTACAGCATTTTTTCTAAGTGGGTCACCATAAATACTTGGAATTATATTACATTTCTCAACCCTGAAAACTAGGATTGCAGCTGGCAGCTGCCTCACTCTGCCAGCTGTGCCTCTTGGCACAACGATCTACCTTAGACTTGTAGCAAATACTTCTGCAAATGTGAAAGAGCCAGAACTAGAGATTTCAACGCAACCTACAGACCAACTGGTTTCCAGAGCCTCTAATGCCCTGTAGTTATGATATCTGCATGATATCATAATAACAGGGCTGTCACATGGCCACTGGAGCACTGTCTGCTTAGGTGATGGAGGAGTCCACTTGTTTGACTGGAAACTAATACTGGCTCTATCATCCAGGAACTCAATAACGGCTTAGAGGTTAAAAACCTCCTAAAAATTAGCCACTGGGTTGGCTGGTTTGACAAGTACTTGCCAAGAGGAAGTATCCTAGAGGTTTTGAATACATCCTAAATTACTGCGGGAAGAAATGGGCTTTATGTGCACACTGGACCTCTTGCCCCTACAGGTGACCATTTCCCTTCCCTGGCAGCCACGGCCAGTCTTTGAGGAGTCAGGACATGAGGTAGGGGGGAGAGCACGAAGAGCCACTCTCTTTGTGCCCCAGTGTCAGTGCCTCCCTGTTTCAGTAACATGCAAGCCAAGCAATCCTTCATGCCCTGGCTTTGAAGTCCCTGAGTGACAGTATTTTGCAATAGAAAGGTGGAACCACATCCTTGAGTTGGTGTTTTTCCCCCTGAAACAAGGAGAGATTTCTATGAACAAAAGAAATGTAGGAAAAAAATAAATACCTTTTCCTGAAACAGGAAAAGCAGCTCCCATCCAGACTTATGGCGCCTTAATATCACAATACATAAAAGAAAAGTCTGGGTGATTGGGATGGAACAGGGTTAACATTGGAGACGTGCTTTATTTTACTGTTGCACATTGTGTCCAAAGCGGTGGTGCAGTGCTGAGCAAGGGAAAAGATGGCTGGCAGGAGCACTATGAGTCGTTTAATTAAAAGAAGCTACGTCCTGGCCAGGGCTTTATGTTAAACAATTTGCTGTTTAAGCAACCACCTGTTCTATCAAGTTAGAGTTGGCTCTGATTGAGGAAAAACATTTAGAGATGAAGCTTAAAAGTATTCATAATCCTCCAACACTGAAAAAAATAGAAAAAATTAAAAAGGACATACAGTTCTGTCCATCAAAGCAGAAGATTCCACAAAATCAGTATAAAACACATTTGTTGAACGTGTTTTAAATGCTAGAAAATCCACTGAGCAGGCATATTCCTGATCACAGAATAAAATGACTGCCAATCCTCACGTTACCCTGTCCCTATAATGGAGCTCTCAGGAGTAAGCGCTGAGCTGAGCCACACACAGACAGAGGGACACCCAGACAGCCACCAACGAGCACAGCTACGTCAGCAGCAGGGCTGTGGTACGCCAGATGAAGGAGACAAGGAAATGAAAAAGCAGCTGCCTGAACAGCTCCCCTGGTGCTGCACAGGGGTTACAATCACAGCACAACAGGGAGGTTTAGAAGGACCCCCGGCCCAGGGGAACAACACTGGACAGATATGTCAATAATTTATACTATGGCAAAGATTCCCACAACTCTGACACCGAGCACTGAGGCTCCCAAACACTCCTGTTCTGACTGCATTAGTTTTTTCCAATCAGACACCTAGACAAACTTAGCTTTTTAAAACCTTCTTACAGCACGTGCATTCGTGTTGCTTTTCAGTGGCGGTCCTGTCCCAGCAATATCATCAAAGCGTCTCATCTTTTGGCTGAGCTGTTATTTCCTTACCTTCCTTAATTTATCCAAACAGGCTGCAGGAGCTAAAGATTCCCTTGCCCGCTCCCTGAGATCTCTTTACAGGCTTTACTCCTGGGCTGTGGGCATCAGTGACGTCCCTCAGAGCTGGGGGCAGCACAGCAGTGTCAGTGCAGGAGGCACAGCAAACACAGCACGAGTAACAAGCTGGGTGCTCAAGAGCACTGAAAATCCGACAGTCTAGGGACTCTGACTGCTGCAGGGCAGCCAAGAGGCGATACAAAATAGCAGCACATGTTGCTCAAACATCTCCAGGAGTGGAAACAAACAGAAAGCACAGGTAGATTAAGGATTGAGCCCAGAATGCTTTTAGGATTTTTTTGTCTGTCCTCATTTTCTTTTAGTCAAACAACATACGTGAAAACACCACATATTAATTGAATAAAAAACAGAAAATAAAGAACCTCAGAAACTGAAAATCCATTAGGCTGTTTGTATTGCTCTTAAAGAATAAAAGATAATTTGTTAATGAAGAAGAAATGAACATATCAACAATTCAATGCAAATCATTAGCCCAAGCAATTGCATTAACTTCTCTGAATGGCAAACAACTTTTACTCTCCTCATTCTTGCTCGTTAAAACTTTTCTTTTTAAACAAAAAAAGTGTGTTATTTATTCAAAGCACATTATTACTTTTCATAAAATGAATTTATTAGAGTGTTTTGAAAGCCCTACTGCAATTTTTACATTTACTCCAGAAAGTGAATGATGGCATGTACTGAAAAAGCTGGCTATCTAGGACGCTGAGTGGTTTATCTTACAGATACAACCCATGCTTAAAATCAATTATTCCTCCTTTCCTTACTGCACTCAAGTTGCCACCTTATCTCTGGAGTAGTTTATAAGATAATTCTTTCCATCCCTTTTCTCAGTAACATCAAGACAAGGGTTAACTCTGAATACAGTGTTCTTCATCATTTTACTTTCTTGCAAACCACCAGTTATTATTTCTATAGAAGCCAACTTTAAACTACCCCGGTAGGAGATTTGAAAGACAATGCACATAAATCCGCACTGTAGAAACAGAGAAAGTAAATCCAGCCCTGCCTGAGCAAAGGCAATGGGCTGGCAGTGCCAGCTGGGCACACAGACCTTGTGTGACCACTGCGATCTGAGGCAGCAGCTCCACACCCCAGGCTGCGGTGCAGGAACTCCCTCAGAGCGCTTCCATTGCTCTGCAGGCCAAGCCAGTGACTTCCTTGCACAGAGCACCTTTGCACAGTGCTCTCAGATACCCAGGGCCCAACCTGTGCACGTCACTGTACTGCCAGGGACACCATTTGCAGATGTGACCTGTCTTTGACACCTTAGGGAACAGTAAAAACACTGACAGAGAAAATGCAAGGTACTACCTTAACTGGCAGGAAAACTACAAAAGACTACTTTGTGCTGACAGTGAAGCAAGAGCATTTTCTGGGGCAATCACTGCAGCACTAATCAATCTACACACCAATTTGCTTTAAAGTAACTTCCTTCTCAAGCCAGCCTTCGCTTACTACAGAAATTCATAGAAGTGAAATAAGTGCTTCAACAATCAGTAATTTGGCTGTATCTTTCCTAAATCACGATACTCAAATAATTATCACCTTTCTCTTCCAACGCAGTGCCAAATTCCACGTTTCCACCAAGTCCTCAAATAATCCTAGGAAAAAGCAATCTTTTCTGGGCAGCACTTGGCCTTCCCCAGACCCATTTCCTATCAATGCCAGATGCAGAGTGCAGATACAATCAAAAACTTCGTGGAAGGCAAACTCCAAGCGAGGCCCAGCCTGTGTGGCTGGGACACAAAGCCCCTGAGGAGGCACATTCTAATGAACTCCTGGGTGACCAAAGGCAGCTGCCCGACTCAGCAGCAGTGCCACAGAACCAGCACATAACGGGGAGCACTGAACAGCCCTAAAACCTTCATAAGCTTCCCTTTTATAAACTCTTGTGCTTGTAAAGTCAAATAGGAGTTACAAAATGTGCTGCTAGTGAGGTTGGAGAGGTTGTTCAGGAGGTTGGAGAATTTTTTTCTGTACAACTGTAAAATCCATTGCTAGAAAACAACCGTGACCCATTCCAGTTAACTTCACCGGCTTTGGGGTAAAAAGCCTTTCATAGGGAATTTTCCAATATGGATTTGAGACTGGCAGATTTCTGCACCAGCCACCTGCATCTTTGGGTAGCTCAGCTGAACAGTTCTCTGTTCATCTACTTTTAATGTGCAAAGCACATTACCAAAAGGAACAAAATGATAAAGATCAAACTATTCTTTAAAAAGGCAGAAAATATCTCTGTCACGTAAAATTATATGAAATATTTCTTATTCTAAAATCACCCCAAAGAACTTCTGCCCAAATATTTAAAAATTAGGTTTGTAAATTAGATGTGACCTCTGTTTGCCATCTGACTGTGAAATTTGGTCAGACTTTCAACCCACCTGGTGTGCATATTAAACCATGCAAAACCAGATTTTGAAGAAGCAGTACTAGAAATTAATTATGCTTTAGTCATTCCCATGCAAATTCTTGTAATCAAAGTTTTACACAAAGCTTTTCAAAGCAAATGGCTTTAGAGAGGGGTTTGTAAGAGGTAAAGTTAGCTAAGACAATTCTCTGTGGAATCACACAATGGTCTCTCTGCAGACCTTGGCTCATCCAGCACCTGTGCTGGCCCTTCCGACGTCTGTTCAGCACATGGAACCAGCGCTGTAGGCACACCCCTGCCTGCCATTCCTGCACGGTTCCAATGTGCCAACAGCACCTGCAACATGCAGCGCTTTCCCAGGGAACAGCCCACGTGTGCCAGCATCCCCTGACTGGAAAGCAGGTTTTCAGAAGGAATCTTGTATCGCTCAGGACTGTAGGACCACAAGAGCACTCCATGGTGACCCACGAGATGGAGAAATCCAGCTCTTCCCTCACCAACAAAAGCCCAGTGGAGCTGTGAATCCAAGTCAAGCAATATCTGAGTAAGCTGTCACTGTTCCTCTGCCAGCAATTCTGTGCAGAGAGCAGCACTCCACACCAGCGACATGTTCTGACCTTTTGGTGCTTTACGGCTACCAAACACTAAAACACCAATTTATGAGAGCACAGTCACGCTACTCGGAACAGCTTTTGCCTTGAAACTCCTGACACTGTACAGGTGCCATCAGAGCCCTACATACGGGACAAGTCAAACTCTGCACCTGTTTATTTATTGCTATATTCTGAGAGAATGCAGAAATGCCTAAGGAAATTGAAAGGGAAAAAAAAGAGGTCCGTGCCACATTCTGATGCATGACACACACCAGACACTGATCTGCCCAAGCAGCCAGATGATAAAGAACTACTGACACAGTGATTATCTACATTCTGTCCTGACAACTTAATTAAGTCATTTAATTAGTAACAGCCACTAAGTATTGCACTGGCACTGTTAGTAACTCCGTCTATTGTTGCTAGATTGCCTCTTTTGTCTGTGTTTGATGTCAGAGATGACATGTGATGGTACTTTGTGAGCACCATCCTGCTAATGGCATGGTCTGGCCTGAGCAAAGGAACCAATCCTTGAAATTATTCTCAAGGTGGTCAAAATTGGTCAAAAACACATGGGTGGATTTTTTTCAACAGAAAATTGCAACTAATGAAATTCATTTTAAAAAGAAAAAGAAAAATATATGAACAATATTGCACTAAAAATTCTGGAACATTTGGATTCAACTACAATGTTCTCATTACGATTTTAATACACTTTAATCAACATCTTTAATCAACATTTCAAAAATCAATTTTGATAATCTGTATTGTTGAAGGCTTAATTACTAAGACAGAATGCCACAAAAACCAGTTAGAACAAAATATTCTAATTTAAAATGAAAATACTTCCAGTGCTGTCAAAAATGTCTAAAGTCCTTAATTGTTTTTTTCGTTCTAATTCAAGCCAGCATCTCTCAAATTCTTGAATTTCCATCTAAGTGGAAGTTCATGTTCCATCATCAGGCTCTACCTAGAGCTAGTGAAGGTGGAGCATGAGGCCTCAGAGTGTAAATTTCTCCTCATTTTGCAAACCAGCATTATTATTTTATCTTTAACATGCACAGACTCATTAAGATGGGTCACACATAATCTTATCTTTCTCAAACACAGAGGGAAATTCTTTCTTACCAGCACAGTTTTCCCCATCTTGCACCTGCAGGCAGGAAATACCAACTGAGGCCAAGCACACCGAGGAACATCCAGGGCACCTGCATTTCCTTTTTCCTTGCACACAGCTGGGCCTGGCTCTTGAGCCCTCCAAGTTTGTCCTGTTTTCCACGGAATTCCCTCACTTGTTCAAAGAGCAAATAAGCCCCCTGAACAGAAACACATCCCCTCTTGTAAATTCTGTGGAAGTTTCCCTATAGAATTATATAAACCAAACGTATTTATTACATTTTCTGTACTATTGTCATTTGTTTCAGAAGTATTCAGACTCCATTGTTCTCCTCCAGACCAGACCTGCTAAAAGCACTGGCTGTGCTGTGCCACACCCATTTTGTGTTTTCCCTGAAATCCTGGGGACTCTTGCTAGACACGGGGGCTTTAACACTGTTTAACATCTCAGGTTGCATGAAGAGAACCATTCTCTGTCTGCTCACAGTACCAAAAATACTACAGGCAGCTTCTTCCATCACACTGCAACATGACCCCATTTTGACCTGGAGGGAACATGCTGACCCAAAATAGCCACGCAGCAAGGGCTATCGACTGCTCTCTCCACAGTTAAAGTAAGAAAATAAATGTATTTGCACGACTGGGTACTAGCGAAGGTCAAAGTGACTGGGTGTAACTGGCTGGCTCTAAAGAAATGTCCCAACCAGTCTGCATTTCCCTCGCTGCTGGAGGATTGCTTTATTGGGGAAATGCACTTTATCTGTACGGATCTGAAAGGAATACCACTGGCACCAAGCGGTGAGGAGGATGGGGCTTTAAGATCCCCCTGCCCAAAAGGCCACGAAGAGTTAGGACAGCCCAGAGAGGCTCCTCTCCTGTTAGTGCTGCCCCAGCCCCGGTGCCAGGAGGGCCGTGCAGGAGGGAGCTGCGCACAGGGCCCGCAGCCGCGCACGGCTGCGTCACCGCCACACCGGGCTGGGCACGGACACCCGAGCCCCTGGAACCCGGTCCCAGGGCAAGAAGCCACCAAACCAGAAATTCAGGTCATCTTTAACGAACCAAAAAGGTTTACAACAACCATTCCAGGATTTTTCTTTCCAAACTGCTCTGCTCAGCTTTGGGCCCTTGCCTGCACACCTCTAACTCTGACACAGTGTGTTGCCTATGTCCCCGTGTTTACTGTAATTTTCCTGAAACCCTGCCAAAGTAACTAATTAGTGCAGCATTTAAGAGTGAAAAGGATAGCCTGGCTATCAACAAACTGTCACTTCATATTTGGAATGTTTGGCCTGGATTTTAGAAGAGTTCATATTAAATTGGCCAAGTAATGCTTTCCTGCCCTGAAAAATTTGTAGTCCTAAATTCAAGAATTGTTTCGTTTTGGACAGTTCAATACACAAACATCCAGCCTGAGTGCCACACAGATGTCATAGCAGCAGTGCAACTGCTTTGCAAGATAGAAATATTTTAACAAGTGCAAATATTAACACATCTTAGAAATACAAATAATCTAGCCTATACTGATGTACTGCTTGGGAATGTAACAGAGCTTTTTCTCTCTGGAATTACACGGTGATAAAATACAATATGACGGCCACTCAAAGAGGGAAATAAGTTAAAAAAGAAAATTTTTTCATTAGCATAAATATCAAACAATATATGTACAGGATGTGATGGTTAAGGAAAGGAAACCATCTATTATTCTGTCACACCAGAAAATAACAATTTTTTATCAGGCAGGTATACACAGATATTCATTTCTCAATAAAGGTTATTAAGAACCTTTATTGAGAAATGAATGATCAATATATCCCATGCTCCCCATCCATGAAATTTATAAATTATATTAAGCCCTGCTCTTGCTTTTCAAGCTGCATCTGGTATTAGTCTTCTGTTGTAATAACATTCAATTTTTAACAAACATCTTTTTTTAATTTACTTAAATAATTACACAGAGCCTATTCAATAATGTAATCGGAAATGCTTCACTCAGAAGAGTTTTATAAAATTATACTATTCTGCAGAAATAAACAAAACAAACAGTGCTAATTTCATGGTAGAGTCCAAGAAACGAGTCTGATAAAGCAGGATTTTAATTAAATATTAAATGTAAATTTCACTTTTCTTTTAGATATATTCTTCTCTATTCATTGTTTTAATTTTCAGTTAGAAATTTTTGGTTTAAATTCTTCTTTGAGTTGTTTCTCCCAATATTCTTTAGGAAGTCTCTCCTCTCTGGGTGAACATGTCAATTTTCCTACCCCTAACAAAGAACGAGAACTTGGTTCCAGGAGAGCCCCTGCCAAAACTGCAGCAGCATTCTGGCATCATTCAAAGGGTTTTTTAAGATATATGAAAATGCTCTTGTTCCAACAATTAGAAAATATCAATATGCTAGTTATTCAACTAAAGTGCAATGGTAGCTATATGGAGAATTGGTCTTTTGCCTGTTTTAATTATTCTTTCAGTAGATATATTATCATCCACTCCTCTCTGAGCAATACAAAGCCACCTCACAGAACAAAGGAAGGAAGGATGGGAGAAGAAAACCTGAAATTCTGTGCAGCATGTATTACATTTTCAATGAGAACAGCTGCATTATACAGTGCAAAACACACTTCAAATATAAAACACTTCCTGCAAAAAACAAACCATTTTAGTTTTAGCAAATTATTAAATCCCAAGGGAATCTGTCTGTATCCTCCAAATAATTTAAAGATTTACATGCAAAACTCAGCATGTGGGGCACATTTGGATTTGAGTCAGGTACTTCAAGGGACTTTGAGACCATAAAAATCAGCAAATGGATTAAGGCAGTCTCAGTATAAGCTTTCCATCTCTGAGAGGTATGTCTGGATTAGTCACTGGAATAATATTACTCATTTTTTAAGCTGATGCAGGCTGTGAATGTTAGATTTTTGAATAATTTGTTTGAGAACACTGTGCACAAAACGACACCACTCCATGGAAACAAATTGTTTGAAACGTAAAGAGGAATTTCTATTGCAACACTCCTGGGACTGAAATCAAACCCCCGCAATTAACATCCTCATTCTTCATGAGTAGTTTCCTACGCCCAAAGAGGCACTTGGATGTCATGCCTATAAATGACCTGCACACACCAGACACCTCGAGGTGTGCTTTGGCTCAGCTCGGCACCACAGAAGCAGCAGTACACAGAGGTACCAGAGAAGGGGAATTGAGGTACTGGGGGGGCATTGTTTGTGTTTTTAAACCCTTCTTACACACTTCCTAAGGCTCTGGGACTTGAGATTCCGTGGGAATATCCCTGAGACTGTATCACTGACCACTGAGTGCCTCAAATTCCCTGGCAGTCAGCTGGGAGTGCTGCAATAGCAGCAGAACAATGTGACTGCAGGCCCCCTGCAGCAGCTAAAGAACATCCTGCCTGACACACACCAAGATAATAAAATTAGGCATGGCTGCATCTGCAGGAATGGCTTTGCCAGCACACCTCTGCTGAGAGAGCATCATGGTTTCAGTTACCAGAGCACTGTGGACAGGATTCTGTCAGCTACAGATGCGACAGGAAAATCCGTCCTCCAGAAATATCAGGAGAAAAACATCAAAAACATCAGCTTGTAGTTGGTTTTTGTGCGTTTTTCAACTGGTACCCCATTTTAATCTCAAGCTATCTGTAACAAAGAATTCAAATGAAATACATAGTTTGTCTTCAACTCAGTTTCTACACATTAAATTTTGGGAAAAATCAAGCTAGCAGGTAAATAAGGCCTCCTCCTTGCTCTCCCACATAGTACAAGTCCTCTTCCCTACAGATCTAGAAATCTTACGGCCCTGGTTTATGATATCCCAGGGAACTCTACTTTATCCAACCACTAGGAGCACGCCATCAGCTCATTCCATTAGGCAAGCCACAGCTGCACTCAGCACTTGGCAGGATCAGCCTTTGGACACCATGGAACCACAATCAGTCTGTGCAGCAGCAGAACTGTTTCAATATGAAGGGCTGACAACTAATACTCAAAACTTAGAACCACAGAGTGAGGTTTCACCATTTGTCTCAGCACCACCAGACTATCCTGTATCCTCTCCTAGAGTCAAGAAAGCCTATTTGGGATACAGCACTTAAGGGAAAAGAGCATTAGGGCATCTTGGTGAAAAGAAGCCAAAGAGATAGCGTAGAATGCAAGGAAAAGCAAAGGTGAATGAGACAACAGACTAATGGCAGCCAACAACAATACAACTGGAAGATGGAGAGGTTACACAAATTATTAATATGGTTAATAATAAGGATGCTTCCTCTTAAAGACAGAAATAGAGGGAAAACTATAAAACAAAGCAAGTAAGAAAGGTTAAGATTCGGAAGATAAGAGAGAGAAAGGGCAAAGCATAAAAAGGAAGATGTCAACATCATCCAATTATCAAGTTCCTTGGTATTTTCTCAACCCCCTCTTACTGGAGTTTTAAAAACTTTGGCTTTCACTAAATTTAGAGCTTAGCCTTCACAGTTAGATACACAAACTATATAAAATTGCCCAACTTCTCACACACTGAAAAGTAAAGAACCAGCTAAAGATTGTATCAATAAAAATACCTTCCTTTTCTTAAGGTAAACTCATGATCTGTGGAGTTGGAGTTGTGGTTCTGAACACTCAGAGTAGGTAATACTTCAACTTCTGGTTCATTCAGTGTTGTTTATTCTGCTGCTATTTTATTTCTCTGTAAACAAGGCTGATGAAAAGTAATGAGACTGCCTGTTACAGTACTTAGGGGATATGAAAATTGCCTGTTACATTAAAATAATTAGAGAAGAAAATCAGATCATATTAATCGCACTCTACAGAAGCCTACCCAAGGTATGAGAATCCATCCTCTGAGGAATACAAAAAATTCTACTTAGAGCCTACTGATGGCTCAAAAAGTTCAACTATCAACCAAAACAGGAACAATTAAAATCAGTAAAGATAACTGCAGTTGGTGTCATAACTGATTAGATACTGCACCTGGCCAGTCTTCAGTGGGTTTTGCTCCTTAGGAGAAATACCCCTGATTACCATGCACAGACCTTGCTCTCCACAGAGCTCTCCAAAACACAAAGTCTGCCCTTGGGTTTGTGGAAGACTTGCTGCACAACCAGCCCCAGGCTCTTTAACTGAACAAGGCACCCTGATGTTCAACTAAGCCTGGCTTGGCCAAGTTTAGAGGAACTTTAATTCATTGTTTCTTCTACTTCATGATACAAGAAGTTTTGATTTAAGGCAAACAGACCTCCCCTAAACATGAAGCAAATCTATAATGTAAATCCAATTAATTTCACTGGTTTTCTTCTTAGCATTCTAGAACTGTCAGAGGAGAAGGGAAAGGGGTGCACTGACCTCTTCCAGGGCTGGTCCACATGACTTACCAAGCGTGCACGCATTACCTACACGTGTGGCTTACAGACACATTCTCTGAGACATCTCTACAAACACTTTATTCGCTTTTCAAAGGTATCTTTTTTAATGTGCTGTTATTCATGCAATTCCCTCATATTTTAAGATGCTTTATTGATTGCTAAATAGAGGATTATAATTAAGATACAGTATGAAGGTCAGGTTCTCCAAGCTATAACAAACCTACTAAGACAAGGGATAGCTCCCTGTTTCTATATGCAACAAATGCTTGCTAGGCAATACTTTGATTTGAGTCCATCATTTATCCAGCATCTAAAGTAACAGCTTTATCTGTGTTGATTTGCTTTTAGTCCCACAAAGCTCAGCGCTGCTGTTTTTAAATGATACCTCAGTAATTATGCCTTCAGAGCCTATCTAATAAACACCAAGTTTTGCATACAAATTAAAAACAAATGAGAAGCCTAAAAAGGTTAGTGCTCAGTTAGATACAGATCTAATTGTAATAACATTTTAGAGCTACTTTAGGATAATGTACACGTCTCTATTAAATATTATGAAGCATATTTCAAGCAACTGAATGGATTAATTTTTATTTACTCACACACTCTCATACCTACTTCCTTAGTTCACTTTACTACAGTAGAACTTGAAGGACTGCTATTAAAAAGAAACAAAAATCCAAAATTGTAGGTTGTTCAAGTTAAACACAAAACAAAAACAAGCCAACCAACAAATAAAACAACCACACAACCAAAGGAATCCACACAGACAAATTTTTTAAAAAGCAAGCAGAGGAGATATTTGCTTTGTCAGGCAGAAGAGTATTTATAACTTGTTCATTTTTCTAACATTATTAGCAAGTGTAAGTGTCTAACTGAAAAAATGTAATACATACTCCTTGCAGAGTCAAGCAAGCAATTAGAGCTAATCAAGACACAAGTTGTTCTCATCTTACAAATGTCACATTCTTTGCAGGAAGGAAAGGTCTTAAGTAAATAACACCCTGTTCAAATTTTAGGAAAATTAACAACATGCAAGACAAAATGCCCAGCAACTAGGAAACCACAGCTCATTATGTCAGCCTGAACGCAAGTGAACTGAATCAGTGAAATATAAAACCTTTTCTTTTTGCTTTCTCCTCTTATCATCTCCTTAAAATTAAGAAGAAAGGGCTTAGCAGCTGTTAGCAGCTGTTCCCTCTGGCATTTCAAAAACTGGTAAAGGTCACTATCAAAATTAGTATATGCAAATTGCTGGAAAAATTTTGTCAATTCCTTCTATTTTAAGATATCAAATCTACATTGACATAACAAAAAAAAAAATCTGGTTTTGCCATGGAACCCACCCAGTGGTTGAATGCTCCCTGTACTCTCTTCCAACCCTCAGAAAATACCAGTTTACTATTCAGGAGTCCAGCATTCAAAGCAAAGCTTCAGAAGTTCTGGCCTTTATTTTTCAAGGTGATTTTTATTTTTTAACACCACCCTCCTTTCCCAGGGAACGTGCTGCATCATAAATTACTAAAAATTCATGCTGAACACTGAACAGGTAAGATTACTATCACTGATGGACCATAATTCTAATCATGCACTTAGGAAAGATGTTCCTGTTTTAGTATCAATATAAGCCTAGGGCATTCAGCAGCTACTTCAGTGAGGGGTTATTTTGTTTATAGTGTCATGGAGACAATGGGTCCTCCCAGGGAGAGTGACTCAAGTGATGGTTTAAAAGACTTGAAAGGACTTCAGGTTTCTCACCTGCCCTTTGCTTCCTCACTCTGGTCTTTCTCTGACAGGAATGTGCATTTCAGTCTGACACAGCAGTGAAAGGCACAAAACTTCTGTTTGGATTCAGCTGCATTATTTCTCACAATGTGGGACCCCAAGTCAACCAGAGACAAACATGTTAGAATAGAAAAATTGCCAAAGCCAAGCAGGGCACACGTAACATTCCACGACCGTGTAGCAGAATTAAAGCAGGAGCTCCTGAGTATCAAAATTTCACACATCATCTGGACAGGTGTTCCCTTCGAATAGAAAACACAATTCTCCCTCACCAAGAGCACATTAACATTTGTGCGAAGAACATTTTGCTGTTCAGTGAAAGCTATTCTTGCTGCTTACACTTTTGGTAGGCTTTTAATTACAGCCTGAGCTAGTACAAAATGAGTTTGAGAAAAGCAGGAAAAAGCCTGAAAACATCTCTCCCTTTGCGTTCAACAACTCCATGCCACTGACAAGGCAAACTGGCTGAGTTGATACCTGTCCTTGTGACATCTCATGCCAAAGTTCTCAGCAGCTGATCCAACCACACATTGCCCTTTACCAAGCCTTCAGAATTTGGACTTGGAAAGGTTGAAATATGTGAACACGAAAAAACAACCACCTAAAAACTGAGAAGTTTGAAGGAAAACTGAGGTCTTTAAAAGTGACTAGAGATTTCTGCAGCTATCTTTTTTCAGCGCTTTCAAGGGACAACAATTCAATCCGAGGCACTCACTGCCTTACAGTGTGGCCTCCTCACAGTGTATGCAAATAACAACAAAAAGTAACTTCTGGTGACTTTACCCCCACAGCTGAATTACTTCTTGGTAGGGAAGCCAGAAGGATCTGAACTCTAAATCCATGACCATCACAAATTGGCTGGAACAGATTTATCTATTCCTTTAACAGAAGTTTAAGTATCTCCCTTGTTTCACAGCACAGCAGCTTTAAGTAAATAAGTACTTGAAGAAGCAGACAATGAAAGAAAAGGGACAAGATGATAATCAGAGAGGTATTTTCTTTTCATAACTGCCTATGACACAGCTCTAAGGCATTCAAGAGGGAAATTAAGGGACTTGTTACATGCAAGGCCTGCCTAAATCACAGAGAGAACTTAAATGCAGGGGTATAGAGGCAGGAGATGTAGATGTAGGTACAAAACATTATAGCCCTGTCCTAAAACTCTGTAAGAAAAAAAAAAAAAGTCACAGAGACAAACTGATGGGTTGCAAAGTATCAGGTTTGTTTTGAGGTTCATTTGAAAGACCAGGAATCTTCCCACGGTCATGAATAAAGCATTTCATTTTGATTCATGTCCATAAAAGCTGTATAGTTCCCTGGTATGTATTGCAAGGGCTTGCTCCTTTTTTTAATTGAAGGCAACAGCAAAACTCATATGTGAAATAGATTAAATTCTCACCCATTGACCATGTGCTGATATACCACATTCCCATGCCTGTGCTGGCTATGACATTACCATTACACTGTAAATCTGTACATTTTCAGAATGACACATCATAGCTCCAGCACTTCTATTGCTTCCATCCTTCAGCTCATTTGTTCAAGCGTGGTTTACTTATTTTCATCCCTCCTTTTCATGATCATCTGTTTTTCAGCTCTAGTTCTGTCATCTTCATGGCTAATATTCCATGGCCCTATCGTAATTTCCCATCATAACATTCTCAAGCCACTCCAGATCTGCGGGTGCCCTCTTATGCCTTTATTTTCCAAGTTTTCATTCTCAGGATTCTGTGGCTGAGTCCTGAAATCCCCCCAGGAGGTTCCAATGCCCCACATCCACAAAATTTAACACAATACCAAAACCCTTAGGCTGAAAACATTGCCTCTGATTCTAAATACAATGCACTCAGAAAAAAAATGCAATTCTATGTTTTATGAAAGCACAGCCAAGGTCAAGCAATCAGGTAAGAACACAGACACACCACCAGAAGCTTAATAAATGCTGTAAGGCCTTTGCAAGACCCTTTCCCATCTTTGCCGACTGCTGAGATATTCATCTGGAGCTACGAGCGTTCCCCTCCCCAGCCAGTTCACATCTGGTTACAAGTAAATCCACTTCTGCGGGCTGGAGAAAATAACCCATTTCCTGCAGATCTCTGTAATTGCTACAGAGAGACCAGAACCAAATTATCTGCCTCCTTTTTTTTAAAGGCGGGGAAAAAAAAAAAAAAAAAGGCACTTTCTACTTAATCTGTGGTAACTTTTCAACTGCCAGTGACACTCAAAAGAGAATTGCAAAAAAATTCAACATACCAAACACTGGACTACATTCTTTTCAGGACTGAACAGAATTATTTTTACAAAAATTCTGGTTTGCCATACAGTTTTTTAAATACAAACTTTTAGCCAGACTTTCTATGTCAAGTAAGTCTAGGGTTTTAAACTTCCTGGGAAGACAGGGGGTTGCTGGAACTTCCCCCTCACTGCACAGAAATTTAATGCTATGCAATGAAATTCAGCTTGCAGAACAGATGCTTCCTTGAATAGAAACTGCAATTTTAAGGCTTCTGAACTGTAAATCTAAGATAAGCTGGGGCTTTCTGATGCTCATCTGAACCTGAACTCCAAACAATATGAAGCTCACATATCACTAGTAATTAAACAGTGCAGTGGGTTTTACTCCAGAAGTGCTGTCAGAGATGAGAACTAACATTACAATTGCTGTGATATTATTTGATTTTTTTAATTTCAAAGAACAGGAGATTCTTCATCACTAGAAATTTTATTGAGACACATCCCGCTAGGCATGAAAACAGGAAGGCAAGCTGCAAAGGAGGAGATACCAATAGGGATGTTCCCTGTTCAGTTACAATGCCAGGAGGGTTGAGGTCTCCTTCCCCAAACACTTCAGTAGCTCTGACCTGTATTTCCAAGCAGACCAAAGGCATCACACTCACTGACAAATTCAAGCCACTCAAACTTGAAAAAGCATTTACATTTCTTTTGAAATATGCCCTGACAGAGTGATTACAGCTGAGGCTAATTACATTCTAAAGATAATTTAACTTCAATCACATCTTAATCTTCACAAACACATTCAAGCACATACATAGCCCTGAGTCTCAAGTCAAAGGTGGCAGAGGTCAGGTTTAAAACATCCTGGTGAAGACCAGGGTTTGGGTGGAGAGGAGTGAGTAGAGGGATAGAGAGAGCAGACAGTCTGGTTTTTCAACATCCAACTCAGGCAAGTACCATTTGGTTCTGTCCTTGGTAACTGGCTGCTTTTCACCTCTGTTTTTGCCCCAGATCCCCTTGTCCATGAACGTGTCAACATTTCTGGCCTACGACCAGCCCACGCTGAGCTACTGTGGAGTGCACCACGAGCTGCTGGCTCACAAGCCCTACGACTCCAGCACCCAGGAGGAGGCAGTGGACACGCACCTGGAGCCCGAGCTGGACCTGAGCACAATCACGACGGCGGCACGGATCAAGGAGCACAGCCAGCAGCTGGCTTAGGGGGTGCTGGCTTAGCGGGGCTCCTGTAGCAGAGGCTGCAACCAAATTCTATGTAACGTTATGGACACGAGGGAGAAGACGATTCTATGGATTCTAGGATCCCTGTTCAAATTAAAAGCGAATCACAAAGATTAATTGTTTCGAGTCTACAATTTGTAATTAGTTCAGTTGTGCAGTATTTTTTTGACTTCAGAGTATGACCCTTGAAGTGAATCTTTTTCAAAACTCATCCTACCTACCTGTATAAACTGTACAGATGTAATGTATTTTTCATATTGTAAAGTTTCAATTACCAAGAACAACTGGTATGTACAGTACCATAATTTAATTACATCTTACTTTACAAGCTTCAGTTTCTAAAGCTTCAAATTAACAAAAGTTATTTCTTGTGTTATTAAGTTTCTCTGTTTTGTAGGGATCATTTTGTTACTGCTTTTGTGCCCAGACAACTTTAATCTAAAATTCTGTCCTTTGCAGAATATGCACCATTTTTACCGTGTTTAATGTGTAGAATTTTATCTACTGGTTCCAGAGGGAGGGTTTAACTATTCAAGCTTCTAAGAAATTCTTGAAGTATATAGCCAAGTTTTCCTAGAAATTAAAAATAAAAAAAAAAAATTGAATTCCCCTCAAACCTACCTGTTGCCTTGAAATACAGCCTGATTTTTAACAACAAAGCTTGTTTATGCAGCTGTTAGTCAAGGCTGATGATATTTTATTAAGTCTCACTGCTCTGCAAGACAATACAGACAGGAGACTTCAACAGGCAGCTACAAAATCTGCTGTGAGCATCTGCCAAATCAGGCCTTTGTATTTCTGCTAAAAGACAAAGGGGTCCAAAACCTACTTCTGTCACAGGAAGCTGCCGACAGAAGTGGCAACAGAAACAAGCCCTTACAATACTCCTACAATGTAAAATGTTACTCAAAAAAAACATCTATTTGCTGAAAAATGTAGTAATTTGGAACAAATGGTAAAAGTTTATAGTCCTTTCACATTATGAAAAAGCAAACAAAGAAAAAAAACCCAAAACCTTTAAATAAAAAAAAAATTAATGTAGTATTAAGTCTTTAACAATTACTACATTGCTTATTTGTCTATCATTTAATATCTGGATTGAAGCATTCTTACGTCCCATTCTTTGGTTCTAAATCTTCAAGACTTCTCAATACTGTATGAGAGTGACTTTTTATACCACTACCCTCATGTTGTAATCATAAAAGATTACAGAAATTAGAAAGACATTATATCATGCTGACTTGGTGAAAAACAAAATGGGAACATGAGCCTTCCAAAATATAGGAGAAAAAAAGTTTCATATGGTGAAGCAACTTTTTTATAATAAAGAGAAATTATATAACCACAAATCTATTCTTCTGGATCTTTATCCCATCATATTTTCATGTAGCTTCAAAGCAGAAGACTGAAATTTAAAATTACAGGGCAACTGTTTGTACAAAAACAAAGTGAATAGAATGAAAAACAGCTTCAAAAATCGGTAACAAATTAATCTGCATTCAGTACTTGTTAAGTGGAAACAAAGTGTCAAAACAGAATACATTGTACTGCTTATTTATTTAGCACTTAGATTTTGTAACATATTTTGCATAAATTATTTCCTCTTCAAAACACTGTCTTTTTAAGATGCCTCTTAAACCTGCACACTTCAGTTCTGTGTTCACTACACAGGTTCTTGAATTTGTGGTCACCTTCCACAGTGCTGGGATTTTCCTACACATGGTTTGAAAACACATTTTGCAAATTACCCACTGCAAGCAAACGTGCAGGAGTCACTCTGTGACCCAGTGACTTTC
The DNA here is from genome assembly GCA_013399875.1 of Gymnorhina tibicen. Lineage (NCBI taxonomy): Eukaryota > Metazoa > Chordata > Aves > Passeriformes > Artamidae > Gymnorhina > Gymnorhina tibicen. The sequence continues at coordinate 1,600,790 of VXAZ01002138.1, forward strand.
AGGCTGCTGGAACAAGTTACCTGAATCACTCCACAGCTTCTGAGGTTTAAAGTTTTGGCATTCTGGCTATTGGAGCAGGCCTGAGCTGGAAGGAGCAAATACCACCCTCCCAAAAGGTCATTCAGTTGTTCTTGCTCTGTCCTTCTTATTCTGTACTTTGACCCACTGCCCTCAAGTATTTATAGTGTGTGAACAAGGCCCTGGCACTGACAGAGCTACTCAAATGCCCAGATGTTCAAAGGTTCCATGTATTTCCTATTTATGGAGAACTACGCCATGAGCATTCCCAGTGTTGGACACTAGTGAGTTTAGACCAGGGAACACGAGAAAATATTTCCTTATGCCAACAGACACAACACGTGTTTGATGAATCTGCTTAAAGAGGCACAGATGGGTAAATATTCACATACACACCAACATTTCCCCTTTTCTTTTCTTCAATCATGAACCAAAGGCTCCCACTTCCAGACCCACATATCACAGGACAAACAGTAGAAGCAGTCACAACTAGCACCTCGCAGATACCTCGTGCTCACACAGTCACTTCCCAGGCATCTGAAATGCCAGGCTCTCTGTAACCCCAGCAGGCCACTCCAGTGCTCTGCAAGACAGACCCAACATCCCAGGGCCCAGAGCAGCAGGGGGTGCATGCCTTTCTGTAAATACTTAGTGGATACCATTTTTTCAATGGATTACATCAGCCCAAAACTTGTCCTTCTCAATAAGATGGATGGCTTCAAGAAAGCTAGATGGCAGGTAGGTACCTTGTCTAAAAAATCCTCATGAAAAAAACCTAGGTTAGGCGAACCCAAAAAAAGACTCGCTCCTAAATTCTTGTTAGCCTGTGTACACCTGCTTGCCAGCAGCTTGCTGCCAGCTGTGCTCTGATTCTGGCTGCACGGGAACAGTAAACGCTTTTGTTCCTTGGATAAAACAAAACTGTATTCCTAATAAAGCCCCAGCCTTGTAGCTAAGTTAGCAGGAAGAAAGGAGTCTATGGGTTCAAATATTTATTAAGAGGGGGTCACTCACGTATTGCTTCCCTCTCCAATAGATCCATCCAGCAGAAGTAGAAGTAGCCATCGGCATCCATCTCTGTCACACAGTTAAGCGACACCACCATACCCTGGCAGGTCCTTTTACCAAGAAAAAGCTGGGGGAAGTCATTACGCTTGCAAAATACAAACTGAGAGAGAATATAACCTCCAGCAATAAAAAACTCCAAGACAATTTAAAAAATAAATCTAGCTCCAAGAAACAATTCCCACCATCCGTCGGTGGATCACGCTTGTACAGCAATGCACAGGGTTGGAACACCCGCTAGAGCAAAGCAAGCCCAAGCATCTGACTGGAGGTCCTGTCTAGAGAAGGTGCTGTATAGAAAGATTAATGACTAATTTAACAAATTCCTGTATATATCTCAAGACAGTAAATAAAAAATAACAAACACCATCTATACAAGGAAGCAAACGACTGCTTCAATTAAAAAGCTATGAAAATTTGCAGTACAAACTATTCTTAAGGGATCTGAGAACTACCACTAACACAAAACCCCCCTAAATATACAGTTTTCAGACACTGCAAATATCAGACTTCTTTTGGCAACACACAACAAATGGAAAATGCCAGCCTCAGAAGCTGTGTACTAGGCTTGCTCTACTCAGAGTCCCTCCATTTCTCTCCTTCTCTCTCAAGGTATGTTTTATCTCTTATTTCCAGTCCTCAGACTGGACTTGAGAACAGATATTGTGCAAAAACCATAACATGAATGGTGAAAAACAAAATAAAAGTGCAAGGGCCTCACCATGACCTGAGGAATAAGCCATGATTCCAGTGTCAATGGACCTGTAATAAATTCTGGATACTGCTTCACTGGCAATGAAGGTACTCAAAGATGGTGAATGTAATTGATTACATAATCACGTTCAGTGTCACATACAAGCAGCTGTATTCAGTTCCCAGCTGGGATAGCAAAAATGGTCTGATGAACAGGTGAAAAAGTACAGCTTAACTCACGTCCTATAGCCCGATCCTCCTCTCTTGAGGGAAAGGTCTTTCTGCTCCAGAGTTTTGCACAGGTCTCAGGCCTGGGCTTCCTAAAGGCAAATCGTGGCAGTAAAGGTTGAGTACAATAATGGTTTTAGTTGGTCACATCAAAGGTACACCCAGCCTTGATAACCTGTCTCGCACAGCAGCTGAGAGATGAAACCCAAAAAAAGAACTCAAGACTGGGGCAAGCACACAGCCGTATTTCCCTGCAAAGCCCCTACAGATCCCAACTCTCTGTAGGTCAGGGACAGCCTGAGCCAAACATGGCCTCTTCCTGGTCCCCCTCTGAACGTGCACACAGCTTCTCTGAAGCCACAGCAAGTGGCAACGTTCACAACTGCTGCAGCAAGGACATCTACTTTGACAAGAAAAGCTGCCTCATCTCTTTGTTCTGGTAGCAATGAACAATTTCCATTTCCGACGCAGAAATACGACTATCACATAATTAACAATGACACACTGCCAGCTTCCAGGGAGCACAGATAACATCCACTCAGTCACCTGGAGGGCAGACTTCATCTGAAACCATGAGATTTCTCTTAAGGAAGGTGGGGGGGGTCTGTATCTTATAATCAAGATCCAGCTAACCAGAAAGGAGAAATGCTTTTTCCCAGGTTTCTCAAGTCCATCACAATAGTAAACGAACAATAAACCTGCTTGTCAGAAGTACTGCAAAAAAACCCAAGCATTTTTCAACACACAAAGATACATTTGAAGCTCTAATAGGCACAAGTTTGACCATATGATCTGTACTTAAAAGCAGATGTTCCTTAAATTCCTCAAAAAAATTCTAACATTTGAGTGAATTAATAGCTCTATTATAAAATAACAAGGCAAAATTCCATTTTATTGTTCTACCTAATTATAGAATCTGATTAATTTCAGTTATGAAGTTTCAGAATAAATTAAGGTGAACATAATCAGAGTTCATGATTAATGTTATTTTAATGAACCCCCAAGAAATTACCATTTTGCCACTAGAACTTTGCCTAGAATTTTTATGTAAGCTGAACTGCAGTGTGTAGAAGTGTGAAAATCCCACATGGCATGGAGCTTCTATTCCACTTGATCACCATCAATTTGGTATGTAAATCACTCACTCTGAGAGCTGCCTCTTCAGATGGGGAGCCACAAAGGAGCCCCTGCTGTGGAACAGCAAATGAGCCAGTGACGCACGGCTCATCACCCCCAGCCCTCTGACATTAAGGCTCCCACACATTCCTGACAGGGGACACTTCAAAGCCCTACCACAACAGACGTGCCACGTGTAACACTAATAATAGACAAATGAGCATTAAGTAGTGCTGCATTAGTATAGAATTTCTTTGGATTAACAGTAACGTGTGATGATTGCCTTATTAATTGCCTTAGGTCAACTGACATGAACAGGACGGATGGTCTCCTCATAAACACCAGAGGAATTCAAAGTGTGCACTTACACAAGAGCATGTTTTTTCCAGCTTTCATAGAGTACTTCCCACTTTGTATTCCCTAAGAAAGAGGCTTTTAAGGTGGATGCATTTCAGCAATAGTTCTATATGCAATCTAATCATAAAGTGAGTGCTTCAATGAAACATATTTCAAAGCCCAAAAATTTAAACATTGTTATGCACTAATTCTGTGTTTCTTAGAGAACAAAACCTCCTCAGCTAGTGCTGAGAATACTCATTAAAAGAAAATGATGTGTCCCTGCAGCACTGTGCACCTCAATAAGTTCAGTAGTTTTACACAAGAGCATGTCATAAATGAGGCATGGAAAGCCATTAACTGAACAATTCATATTGAATAGTTTGTTATAATTTATGCTTTCAAAAGAAATAATGGAAGTGATTTATTTTTCTAGTAATAATGATGCACCTCACTTTTATGTCTTGCTGTTGGTAACTTTATTTTTAAAGAACCTCTAAACTTGCACAATTAACCCAGCCATCACTGCCCAAAAGCCTTATTGTCAGGAAAGGAAAAACTACAGCTATCAATGGTGTACCTGAATATGCAAACAGGATTGTGAACAAGATTTATTTTTGTTTTCTGCTTTAGCATTACCTAGACACTTCATCCCCATCTCTTTGCCTTTTGCAACTTAGCTCTTTCTCCAAAATCTAGCTGTCACAATTGAGACTGCCAGCAGTAAAACAGAATTGTTCAGACTGAGATCCTGGAGGGAAATGCCTCTCAGGTACCAACCTCCAGAGCTGAGCAGCTTTGCTGCCTACCAAGCACATGCTGAAGCTTGTCTGACTCCTTTTCTTCATCACCACCTCTTGCAAATATAGATTCATAAATATAATAATGCTAGAATATGTTAATAAAAATCAACCTTTTTTTTTCACTCTACCAGTACATAAGGTGATGTTAAGTTTTGGGGTTTTTATAATCTCTTTGCACCCTAAAGCCTTGAAGAGATATGGTTAACAGATGGCAGTATCAACTGCCCTAATCCCACTTTCATCAAGCCATTATAACAGAACTCTAGAAGTTTCTGGAAGGGATGAACATGATGCCCTCCCCATCTCAAAGCAAAAACAACTGTATAGGTGCTTCTCTAATTTCTTAAAAAGCCTTCGGTCTCTAGGGAACACAGTATCTACATCAATGGAATGGAATTAGTGAACCCGAGTGGGAATAAACATTACTGATAAAATCTGCTTTGTAATCCTGTCTGGCTTAATTAGTCACTTCAATGCTACCTTCTTCCTGAAATGAAGACATTTCTTTATGTCTCTGAATAACTCCTTGAATCTACAAACAATCTCACTGAAGACACCTGGATCCCAAAGAGGCAGAAAGATCTGCCTGTGTTCTGCACTGCAGAATCAATCTCTTGGTTCAAATGTGAGGTGCTGCCAGCCTCCTCTCCCATTCACAAGCCTTGGCACTCGGTCACTCCTTTCTTCCCTACCTGCATGCATTTTGCCTCAGGAATTTGGAGACTCCACCTTTACTTTAGCAAAGAAATTAAAATACCCACTGAAATAAAGAATTGATTTCAGATGATTTATATTGCTAAATTGCATTCTAAGATTCCTTCCTATGATACACAAGTATAAACCAAATATATGCTTACTAGAAACCAAAATGATTCTTTGAAAAAAAAGAATCATTTTTGCTTCCCAGAAATAAGCATTAATGGCCTGTTTTAAGAGTTTGTGTGTAAGCTTTTCTTTTACAAAATAAGGAGGGAGGAGGGGAATTTATGCAGGGGCATTGTTAATGCCACAGAAATACAACAGTTACCCAAAAAACCACTCCCATTGCTAGCTAAAACTTGAAGATTTAAATGCAGAAATAAGTCAGCATTACTCCTGAGACAGGATGTAAAGAAAGGGGCTATAAATACCATAGATGCATCTAAAGTTACACTGCAGGAACAAAAAAAAATATATTTTCAAAATTTATATGGACCTCAAAGACAAGGTATTTAAGGCTGGTTTTTAAAAAGAGGTACAGGCTAATAAGGCACAACATAAACCAGAAGATGAGAAGGATTAAATTTAGGTCTGGACTGGATATACACAGGCAAACCACTTGAGAATGGGATCTGCCTTTCCCAAAATGAAAACCATTTCCATTTTCTTTAGTACCAAAGACCTCCTGTACATGTCAGTAATCAGGAGGATAGTATCTGAACATAAATCAGTAACAGAGATAAAAAAGTTGGCCTTACACACATGAACCAAAAGAAGTAACTGACCACAGAAAAAAAAAGACAGACCCAGATCTGCGAAAGTGCTCAGGAAGGCAAATAAATAGAATGCATAAATATATATTAGACCCTCAATCAAGTGCTTTTATGTTAAAAATAACATTGCTAATGGCCTGTTTCACCTAAGAGGACTTCAGAGAAACCAAAGGAAGTGCAAAAGTAAATCAAAGGCAGAATTATTAATAAATAAATAGTAATATATGTGAAGAGGTATTGCTCATATGAATATTAACTCAATTAGATGGGGCAATAAAGACATACAGTGCTGCCCATCAAGAGCAGAGTGCTGTTCTGCTTTAATGGTGTATTTTTCCACTAACATCAGTTTTCAGATAATACAGGTCACATCGGAAAATAATTTAAAAAACAAGGAAGCATTATAAATATAAAATCTTTATCACAGCTATTGCAGCATCAAGGGTTAACTAAGCTGAAGCAGCAGGAGCTGCTTTGTCAGTTCAGTGTCTGACTGAAGGGGTTAACAAACACATCAGCAAGGAAGAATGAGGGGACATGGGGGAACTCCCCATAACAACCCTTGGGAACCTTCCAGTTATTTCCACCCAAAGCCACTATCTCCACTAAAGCTTTCCAAAAAACAGCATTTCACTGAAAAACATCTTCAGGAAAAACACCCAACAAGGAAAATAAATTAATTCTACCTAAACAGGAGAAGGGATAGATGTGTAAAATGGAGGGAGGAAGAAAGGAGGGGAAACCATAGAGAAGCCGACGGAAAAGGAAGATCCCAGTGATTCAGTGATGAAAGACTTGACGGAGCTGTAACTGCTCCTCATGGTAATGGATTAAGGTACAGAAGGGAAAAGGAAGGAATGAAAATGGGAGGGCACAGATCCAGCTGCTCCTTCCTAGTGATTGGTCTGAAAACAAACGGAATCCCCTGGGGCAGGGGAGTGAACAAACAACCGCTCCATTCAATGAGCTGCCCACCTCACCTGCCATGGCTGGAAAATCAGGTGTTGGTCACATCAGAGGGACGGGACAGTGACAATATACACAGACAGCACCATGTGAATTGATGTCATCACTTCAGCTTGAATACTTCCTTTTCTTCGAACATCTCAAGGTACATCCATTATTTTCCTTCTCTCTAAAAGGGCTTTGTACTTTGCAGCAATAACTTGCAAAAAATTAGGTTTAAAAAAATGTATTTTTCGCCTTCAGTAAAAGCACATCAAACCTCATAAAATATTCTGCTCCCGAAATTTTTATAAAAATAAGAGCTTTGCAATCAGATATATTTGATTTAAGGATAATGAAGCAGGTTTTATGGGCTGCAGAATATTATAAATCTTTTCTGATATCTTTTGGGGTAGAGGGAAAAGGGGAATTGCTGAAGGAAAAGATGATAGATTACATCTGCCTGTGGGTAGTAAGGCTTCCTACAAAGAGAAATGGCATACTCTGAATAATTACATGCAGTCTGAGGCCAAAAGAGACAGAGTCTAGTCCTGGTCAGAAATTTGAGTTGCCACAAAATACTTGTAAAAAATGTGTGAGGAAAATAGGATGATTTCTCATTGGTTTTTCTTTTGCTAATTTGCTCAGCTTCAACACTAGGTCAAACCATAATTTCTTCTTTCTGCTTTGCAGAAGTTCTTCCATTTTGCATCATGAATGCCAGCAGAAACATCAAAATAACAGCACCATTCAAAGAAAGAAAAAAAGGGAAGATATAACCAGGACTGTATTTTAACAAAAATATTGAGCATATTTTTCAAATAAAGTTTGTAAGACACTAAAGTAAACCAGAGTGTCAGGCAATGTAGGCAAAACCAAAGAAGAACAGCCTAAAATGTTCAATACAGACCACACTCTTTAAAAAAAGTAGTAAGACCCCCCGAGCTGAGCTGAACTCCTTGAAACAAGGTGATGCTCTGGCTCCATTACAGCCACCTGCAGTTCCACCACTGGCTTTAGAGGATTTGATATTTTCGTAGTGGGATTTTTGCACTCGAACAGAAGCTAATTAGGAGTCAGCACTGGAGATAAGAATGAGAGCTTTACGTAGCACAGCTGGATGCAGGCAACAGCCACAACACACTGGCTGATCTCATACTTAAACGCTCACCTGCAGCATTTGGAGGTATTTCCCATACTCAAAGAGTATTTCATTAGAGGGTTACTCCTTCCTTCTCACACTGAAGAAAGCAACTCATCCGTATGGTGATTTAGGAATTTCAGTTCTGTGTCACTGAGAAGTGGCTATTGGAAGCCTCTCAAGAGACTGCCACCCTCTTGACCACAGCCTCCTCCACCTTCTCCTTAAGAGAATCAAAAAGCCACTGAATCACAGCTGTGCTTTACTGCCACACAGTTCTGAGAGAGCAACACAGCTGCCCTGATGGACAAAAGAAACTGAAAAATCAAAGCGTTGGTGAGCCCTCTCTTGCTCATCATGGACCCTTCCTTTCCTACAAACCTGATTTCAGGCTAAGAATTCTCAGCAGGGCTTTTGAGATGCTGTAACTTTATGAAACTCCCTCAGGAGCCACAGAAATAGTCTCTTCTTTCTTCACAGTCTCCTCCAAGAGAGATCAGTCACCATCTCAGGAAGCTCCAGAAGCTTCTCTCAGATGAGCATGTTCAGCTGTTCCCAATGAAAATGCATTCTCCCTTCCTCCCAAAAAGCTCCACCCAAGCAAGGGCTACAGTGGCCAACAAGGAAATTAAGTGACCTTTCTCCCTGCCTCTGAGCCAAAATATAATACACTGTAACATTCAGTAAAGAGTAAACAATTTAATAACAAAAATTATGTTATCGATCACACCATCCCAGAACATCAAAAGTCACATTTTGTATCACAGTTCATAGATCAAAAGCAGCAGAATAACTTATATTTTTCTTCTATGTAGTTTCTGGAACTTCAGGCTATTTTCTAGGTTGCCGTATGCATGACTTCAGCACAAGCTAACGAGATATTGAGTGAGAAATCATTAGCAGCTGGTCAAGTAAAACCACTCCATCAATCATTTTCATTTCCTTAATGTCAACAATTCTAATTTCAACTCTGGGAAAAAACTGTGTTTTAAACTGTGAAATACATCACATAAAACAGTGACATTTGATAGTATGCTTTTAGATTCTCAAGTTTACTGTGAAAAAGTTAGTTTGACACATAATGAAGTCATTCTTCCTTTATAACCACCAAACCCAATTGCAGGAGGGGAAAAAAAGCTCTTCATGTAGATCAGGCAAACAGACTACCATCCATTCCACAATAAATCCATCATTTTGTACCTAAAGCACCAGTAAAAACTCCAGAAGAACTGCAAAGCTGTCTTGTGTCTTCTATTTATGAAGACATATTCTAGGTTATTCTTGTATTCTAGTCAGTGAAACATCCACCCACGACTACCAAAGGACCTCTCAGGCAGCACAGCTTCAACACCGTGCCCTGCTCAGTTTTCCTGGTGCTGTTTTCCGCAGACACACTTCTGTGAACAGCTCTCCTACCAGAACTCTCCCTGCTGTTTGGCAGAAGTTCCTGAGGAGGGGAGCACTGCAATCAGTCACACAAAATCCCATCCCTGCCGACACACATTCCTGTGCTCGGGAAGGGGCACAGCATGACAGGGTCCTGGGGTGGCACAGGGCCAGCTTTTCCTTTCAGGTGTCTGGAGCAGCGGCATCCTCCATCTCTAAAGCTGGGTTTACTGGAGCTTTCTGATTATTAGAGCAGGGAGATTACGGAACATGGCAACCCCCTGAGAAAGAAAGCTGCGACGGCCAAGTGACTCCAGTGACTGTCCCCCTCCTCATCTCCATCCTGACATGAGTAGGTTACTCTTTCCTTGCTTCCTCGTCCAGCACCTTGCAGCAGCACCCAGGTTTATATCAGTCCTGGAGAGCCTTCTCTAGAACCCTGGGAAAATTTCCTCCCTTCAAGTTTCAGGCAAGGTCCAATCCCTACGGCCATGCCAGCCTGGGGCAGCCTCCTGCCTCCCAGGCATCCCCTGGCCACAGCACGCTCCAGGCAGCTTTCACCTGATTTCATGTTAACACCAGGAAATTACTGGGGATTTCTGCCATACAGCCAAATTACCGAACAACTGGTTGGTTGGTTGGTTGGGTTGTTTTTACAGTGCATATCCATTCTCTTCAGGAAAAAAATTTAAGTATGAGGGAACAGCTCACAAATTACATTACACAAATGCAATTTGGTTGCTAAAGTTTTAATCTTGTACAGCAAAATTCCTGTTTTCTATTTCTTGTACTTAAGTTCCAGTTTATGAACAGATTATAGGATGCAAAATTGTTCGGTAGATTGTAGAATATTAAATTTAGATAAATCTTTCTAATGTAGTTATAAATTTGTCAGGATACAAAAACTCCTGCTGGTATGATAAGCTGAATCACTGTTAAATGTACTACTTTCATGCAAATAGCTCATGAAGAAACAAACTCCTAGTATGCCTATAACTAATAATAGTTTCTTTTATTAACCAGCCTTCCCCAGATGCTTGAACACAAAATTGTAGAAAGGACAGATTATTATCTGTAGATGGCCTGGAAGTCTAACAGCCCCGCCAAATTTCAGTCTAGTTTTGATCACTGCATACAAAAAGCATTCACTGTTACAAACCTACACTAATCTGTGGAAAAAAGCAATTTGTAGTAGGAAAATGCAGTATAAAGACTGGGAATATTACTTTACTAGAACTGTAAGCCAATAATCAGTGCGGCTAGGAGGGAGCTCACGGTCACTTTGTGCACCCTGAGCACTCTGAAACAGCCCACATTCCTAGAGCTCCCAGGCAGATGCTGGGCAGCCCAACCAGTCCCAAACGTGTGCATGACCAACTCTCCATGGCCTCCCAAGGGAACTGCTCCAGTGCTTACTCATCTACATGGTTGGGTTTTTTTACCCAACACTGCACAAATTTTGCATTTTGCCAATTACATTTGTCTTTCTCTGAACAGATACGGAGAATAACTTAACAGCATAAACCTTAGAAAAACTTCTTCCATCTCTGAAAATATCAGCATGTTCCTCTTCTCCTCTTCCTAAGTTACAGAGACTCAGTTAAGTCAGCTGTTTCCTACTTTTTCTAAGTTATAAAATCCTTGCTTCATTTTGTTCCTCTTATCAACCCTTGTTATTTTTAAGCTGCGATGCCCAAAATTTCCTACTGAGCTGAGCCCTACTGACAGTTCATTTCATCTCTGATTTTCATACAGCACTGGGAGCTGTATAGCAGTACCACTGCTAAGCCACAAATCCTGCATTTTTATGTAGACAGTGAACTTCTTCCCAAGGGTAATTGTTTGCACTTATCATGTCAGTCTGCCGATTTCAGACCGTATCTCCACTAAAAAAAAAATAAAAATAGGGGGCGGAGGGGGAGGTAATGTTTTTATTGACCTATAAAATCCTTTGAAGTTGCACCAGGGTAGCATCATTCAAACTCTCAATTATTTCCACTCTTCATTCCCTAAGCCATTTATTTACTTTTATTTCATGTATTACTAATGAAAATACACCATACACGTGGGTCCCAGGCCAGTCCTTGCAGAATCACACTTCGTTAAGCTATCCCAAACTGACCTGCAATAGATTCAATACCAATTCAGTAGGAACATTGTTTTTCAGTGACCTGTATTTTCCCTCATTATACAATAACTGTGCTTCTCAAGTCTGCTTATGAAAACATCCTCTCAGTGTGCAACGCTGTGGGCAACATTACATCAGTTTACAACTTCCCTTTTAATCCCTAGCCAGCTATTCTGTCAAAGAACCACGTGTATTTGGCAGAACGTATTTTGAACATACATGCTTGTGGCTCAGCACCACCTTCTTATCCTGAGCAGTTTCAGGAAATGAATATATAAGCATTTCCTGCAGCTTCTTCACAGTTATCCAAGTTAGAGGGACTGACCTATAAATTCCCTAGATAAAGGAATTTATCTGTTATGATAAATATAGCTTTTCTGGTACCTGGAAATACTCATTCTTCACAGCTTTTTACAATCAAAGCCAAACTCCTTCCTTAAATATTCCAGAACTCTTTCTGGCATATATTCACTTTGCCTTATTGACTGCATTAATTTTTCCCAGCTATTTACATGAAGCCTGAAGCAGGTAGGAAAGACAGTATTTTTGAGTTCCTGTCCCCATTCAGAAAGGTCTTTACTTTCCCTCCTATTATTTCCTTCTAAATCACTTCCAATGCTCAGATTTCCACACTCTTCTTCACTATTAAATTTGCAGGTTACTTCTTTCTTCTTTCCAGTCCAGACATGGAATGAGGAAAAAAAGGGCTTACATCGTGCTTATAATTCTATCAGACATTTAAAATGGCGTTGACAATGTTACAGACTAACCGGAAAACAGAGCAAGAATTGAACCATGACATCAGAAATCAGGAATTCAGCTGGAGATTCTCCAGAGGAATCTTTCTTCTATTAAATTTTGCCAGTTTATCAAAAGCAGAATCTTCCATGGAAACAGAGAAAGCACAACACATCTTCTGACAAAACACAGGCATATGTTGCGGTATGCCCTGCCAGCTCTGTGAGACGGCCTTGGGACCAAACTCTGAAAATTTCAGATCTGCTGTTCCCGGTCTTTCTGGGAAGAACTTGGAGGTACCAGTCCCTGAGCAGTCTTACTCTACAAAAATTCCATTCTTACAGCTGAGAGAGGCAGGTGTTCTGAGAATCACAATAAACAAGGAGCCAAACAGCCTCAGGACCTGGCAGCCTTACCTGGGGTTTATTTAGATTTTGCATCCTCGCTCATATGCAACAGCACTCTGGTTTCCCACTGGGAGCCAGGGTACTACTTCACCTCAACAACCTGGGCAGTTGTTCCCCAGCTGCTCAGGAGAGGACAGGGAGGAAACTGCTAACAGCCCTGGCAGTATCTGTCAGCATCATCTACAACATCCCAGTACATTAAAGCAAGATTTTGAAATGAAATGCACGGTTGCACAGTTGAACGCAGGAGGTGGCTGACAGAATCCAAAAGATTATTAGGCCACTTGTTTTTCAAATTAGAAACACGTTTTTTCTGATTACTTGAAAGCTAAGGAAGAAAAATTCTGTTTCCTTGCCAGCTGTAGGACACATCCCAAATGCCATGACGACCTTACCCCCTCAGCAAACAGCCACAAGCTGTCACACAGCAGTTCATGTCCCCTTTACCTGTTCATTGTTTGGACTCCTTTAGTTCACGCTTCCTACAGGAACTTTGCAAAGTCTTCCCCTACTTCACTTCCTTATTACTGCAAACAGTAGCCTGGAAATATCATTATAAGACCAAAATGGTTCTGGCTTATGTGCATTTGCTCTCTCGTGTGTACACTGTCCACGTGTGCACGTGCACGGCCAGTAGAGGCACGTTAATAATACATTAATAATAATAAAATACGGCTCTTTTGCCATATTAAGCAGAAAAGAAGCACTCATCAAGTTCCCAGAAAAGAGATTTACTTTGGGTTCCACTTTTGTTTTCCATGAACTGCTTTCAGGGTGTATGTAATTATTATATTTCTTATTTTCTCTTATTTACATGGAATAAAAATTGATTATTATTCTTCATTTCTCCTGCAAAGAGCCAAATATATTCAAGAAAATGAAGGGAGGGATTGCTTTACCATTTATCTTCTCTTACAGACTGATAATTCCTCCTGTACAATATTAGGGTTTAGAAAAAATTAGAAACATCGCTACTTGATAGAAAAGATAATCTTAGATTATTCCTGAGTACAGCCCCTAGTCAAATAGCTGACGTATCATTTCTTCCCATCTTCGCATAAATTTCCTTTATTTTTTGCTACTGATAATGAAACAATGGTTAAAGACAATTAGAATAACCTAAGGTAGCAAGGATTTTCCAGTAAACATGGCAATTAGAAGAATTTATTTAATGTATTCTACTAAGCACTGCAGCTGTTGGATTTAAGACATTTATTTTCTTTGCCTACTCAAAGAGAAAGAAGATGTGCCAACTGGCAACACAGGCTTAGAAAACAACCACGAGAAGCAGTTCTTGGGAAAAGCTGATCTTGAAAGGACTAAAGCACATCCTTTTTATTAATATGATGGGGGGTGGAATTGTTTACTTTGCCAGCCTTCTGATCATACAGATTGGTCACAAATCCAATTATACAAAATTATATTCTTCCTTTTTATTTTCCTTAATTAAGAAAAGAAGAGTAGCACATCAGACAGGAACAACAAACAACTGGAAACGAATCCCCTGAAAGGGAAGTTAAAATGAAAGGGAAGTGCCAATAAATGCTGCTTATGACCAAAGACAAAGATGTGGTTTTGTTTTTTAAGCCTTGTTTTGGTTTTCTTTTCAGAAAGAATATGGAAATGTGGAATTGAGATTTAGCTCTTCAAGATGCCAATCTCCTTTAAGTCACTGTTATAAGATCTGGCTGAACAATTAAGACCAAGAATTACAATTTTTCTGCAATATGATACAGTACTGATTTCATCAAAAATGACCGTAAGCTATTTCACATAAAACTCCATTGTTCATTCTTCAATGACAAAAAAAGATCAAGAGAAGTTAGACAAGAAATTAAGTGCAAAAGCCAGCTGACAACTATGCAGATATCTCTATTTCTATCAGAGAGAAGTCACTTCTGGTTCTATAAATTAAGAATTGCAGCACCTCATAGGTTGGTGGCATACAAGTATCCTAAATCCGAGTAACCATAGGAAAAAGCCTTTGGTTTTAACCACACAGCAGAACTCAACAGCCAGGCAATGAAATTCTTAGGGAGAGCTTTTAATCAACCACTCCCCAAATTACTTCTACAAGGTATTTTTTTATAGAGAGGATTCATTACCACAGAGTTTAACACGGGAACTACTGTTCTTTCACCACCCAAAGATTAGCAGAGATTATTCAAATGAAAGAAACTTTCCTTTTACTACTTTATGAAATTTCTTGTCCTGGCTTCATTACCTGAATGTCTTTTAATCTTCCATTGGTAAATAATGGTATTTACTGTATATTGAAAGGAGCTGGCAGGGTCATCCGGGACATTGCCCAAACACTGGAATTTATTCAAATGTTTAGCATCAGACTCCACATATTGAAGACAGCAGCAATGTTTGGACATTATCCGGCCCAACCCACTGCTCAAAGCAGAGTCAACTCCAGCCAGGCTGGTTTGGGTTTTGGATGGGCCTACAACACCAACATTCTATGACAAGTTCCCTGAACTATCAATTATGATTGATCTTTTTAATTACAACTGTTACATAAACAAAAATAAGTAATTTTTAACCTGAAACAGAATACAATTTAGAAATGTATTTAGACAAAAAAAATCAGCTGCATTATACCAGAGGATAAAAACCAAGATAAATGTGTCTGGAAGAGCAGACTTCAGTAGTGTTTCCAGAAATGGCATCCTGACATTTCAAAAAATGACCAGTCTAACACCCTCCAGAAAACAGGAAACTGGTTGAGAAAAACATTACATAATAACAACCATTTTCAATAAACTCTAAAAATAGGAAAATTCTTGTAAACTAAACAGCTAGGTAGCTATTGAGTTAACAAATACTTGACAATTTATTTTTAATACTTTTTTATTACCGTAATCAAGGATTTATTTCATCTTGGGGAGAGCAAATGCTGCGTTACTGAAGGTTTCTTGGAAAAAAATTAGTCTTCAGCAACCCAACATATTTCCAGTGCTGTCAGGTATGCTAAATACAAATTACTGACTCTTGTAGTGAATCACCCTCCACAGAGCCGTGAGTCGCTCCTCACGCTGCATTACTCCTGTGCAAGCTGTTCAGATCCGATTAATCCTGAAATAGCTCGGCTCAGACCCGTGCAATGAAAGGCAGGGCTTAAGGAGAGAAAAGCTTTCATTATCCTTCTCTAGCTCACGTGCAGAGATCCCAGATTACTGCAAAGTCTGTAAGAGCATCTACAATCAGGTACGTTTAACTGAAGCTTATTTTTCAGCTATAAATCTATTTGGGGAATTCACTAGACTACTTCTGTCTTTTAAGTACACTTAAGATCCTCCTCCTAAACAATTCTTATCTAATTTCCCCATAAAACAAAATGTTCACTGAAAGTTAACATTTAGAAAAATAATTTTCAATTACACATACTGCATACAAAACGCAAGAAAATCCTCTGTAGGAGTGTTCAAAGTCAACTCAATCAACTACTCAGGCAATGTGAACAACAGAATCATGAAAACTACATATTTTCCTGCATAAAGGCCAGCATAATATGCCATATGGGCATACCAATTTTACTGGAATACATCCTTTTTTGTAAAACATAATACTCAATAAAGTCATAAAAAATAAAAAAAAAAAAAAACACAAATAAGAAAAGAACTGAGTGACACTTTCCACCCACACACTGAAATTCTTCTAGCTTACATTTTGACATACCTCAATTTCAAACTTCTCTCGAACACCAGTTTTCTTAAAATGTTTGAATAGGAAGAGGACAGTAAAGTAAGAGCATTCAAATCCAGCCTTTTTGTAAAAAGGCATAAATACAAGTGTTTTCTATTTGTTCAGAAATAAAAAAAAAAGATTTAAAAACAAGGATTTCAGGAAGTTATTTCAACCCCTTCCATGAATAACCAACAGTCATTCTGTTCCTGAAGATTTTAACAAGGAATTTCTTCAAACTCCCTGGTTAGTCGCGTATACCAAGTTTGGGCTTAGTTCTTCACAGAGCTACTACACAGAACTTTGCAAGTGAGATATTTGTAAAAGAAAGTGGAAGTAACCACAAAGGACAAGTCAAACAGCCCCTATTTTTACCTCCTCAGGTGTCACTGGCAACCCAGGAAGTTGTTCCAAGCTGAGATATCAGTATGCTTGAGGCATCTGTATGTCCCTCCCATCTCCAAGAGTAAGAATGGCAATAAAACACCACAAAAACCATTACCAGTCGCAGTCTCCACATGCAGACAGTGCGTCACACCCCAAGCTGTTGTTGAAGAGTACTCAGTACAAAGGTAGAGCAAGGCATTAGCACTCCACAGCAATCAAATTTGAGAGCTGAGACAAACAATAAGGCCAAGAACCATACTGTCAATAAATAAAGATTCCTGGTTTTCCACTCATTTTCTGGTTTGGAATTTCCAATGCTCAGGTTCCAGTAAGTGAACAATCAGAGTCTGAAATCTAGAGAGACACAACGCACAAGTCTCAGCTCTCCACTGTGTCCCTGTTCCTGCAGCTGGACCTTCCCCAAGGCTCTGCACTGCACACCTTGTCCTTAAGGGCTCAGCACAGTCCAGCTCACTCCCTGTCCCAGTTATCCCTCTGCTTTCAGGGATCCTAGCTCCTAGTCTCATCCTCACAGCACTTCAGCTGATGTGCTCAGATCCAAACCTGTCTCATACTCAGAAGCTGTGGACACAAGCCTGTGGTGAAGCACCAGGCTTCAGGGAGCCTTGAGGGAACCCAGTTTCATAAAGCTCCAGGAGCTGCATTCTCAGCCCAACACACAGTACAGGTGCTTCACTGCCTGCCACCAGCTAATTCATGTCCCCTCCAGCATCATTGCTGAGCAGTTCCATGTCACAGAGCACAGGACATTCCTGCTCAGCCTCGCTGGCCTGCCCTCAGGCTGCATGGATGGCCAAGGCTTGATTAGCAGTAATATAAATATGTACAAGGTGGTCAACTTCAGTTCACTTCCTGATCTGCCTCAAGGTAAAATGTATCATTATTCTCCTCATGTTTTTTAAATGGAAGCACCACTGGTGTGAGAAGGGCTGGTTTGGCTCTGCTCCCTGCCACACACACAGCACAGCTGTGGGACAGCAGGACATAGCAGCTGCCACCACCTGTGGCACAAGAGCCACAGGCACGTCCAGACTAAACTACCCATGTCTGACCCAAACATTTAGGTTATCATAACATAAAAACCCCGTTAAGAAACAGAAATTCTTGGAATACACAAAAAGAAAGCGAAATCAGAACTGATGAGAAAAATACACTGACCCATACATACACACGTGTATCTCCAACCTATAGCCATAATAAACTGACAAACTAATGAACTGAAACTAATGAAGCTCAAATATCATGAAACAACATTCTAAAAGTAAGGAGTTTTCAATTTCAAGAAAGCAGCTCTCATATTATCAGTGTATCTGACCTTTCTTTACCAGCCTTAACAATCTAGGAGTGATCTTTATTGGAAGCCAGAGGAGGATGCAGAATAATTGTTCAGGCACACCACCCTATTTAACGAAGGCAGAGACAGCAGTACCTGTAACCACTTAGTGCTGCTCACAACAGCCCCTTCCACTCACGCTCAGCCACAGCTCCATTATCCCTTCTGACCCTCCAGGGAAGGGAATGTCCTTATAGTGACTGAGTAAAGCTCAGAAAAAACTCAAGAAACGGAGTTTTTATTGCTGCACTCCAACGTGTTCATTAACTTTTCATTGTAAAGGATGAAAATGCAAGAGCTCGTCATTAGGAAAAAGCAAGTGCTTATTACCAGAACAAAATGATTACTCCCATGGATACATGATTACATTATTACCCACACTACAGTATGATTCTGCCGTTGATAAGATATCCAAACCCACAGTAGTAATTCCTGTTACTGGATGTCCTAAAATGCAAATAATCCCCTAACATGTATGTCTATGAGTAAAATTCAGAAAAGATAACAACAGTACACAAATGATTTCAAAGAATCTTTTAAACCATTCAGAAGAAAAACTGCTGCCTTTCAGAAGAATTATAAATGTATCTGTAATTTACTATGTGTCTGAATTACTCTGAACAGAAAAACTTATAGGTTCTTGTGGAAAGTATTTTGCTTCACTTTCCATTGTACCATTCACTGTGCTAAAGCATGTGACAAACAGACACTCACATAAAAGCAAGTATCTTCTGAAAAGATGTTTCTCCCAGCTTGCATAGAAAACTCTTTAAAAAAAGATTTTTGAAAATTTATCACTGACACCAACAAGCTCTTAATTTCATTTGATGTCCTTGAGGCTTATTAGACTCTGTAAATAACTGAGGGAAATTTAAAAAACAAATTCAGGAACCACAAAAGCTATACTACTTATACTGTTTCAAACGTTAGGGCTAAATCCTAAGTTCCTGTACAGTTCAAGCACCGAGGCCTAGTTTCAAAAGAACAGACAATGCAGAGCCTACAAAGAATTTAGGCACCTAAGTCCTTGGCAATGCCCCTGTTGAAGGTCAACACTTACCAGGCAGGGCACGCCCACCATCAGCACCAGAGCAATCCTGGATGTCACCAGTGCAGCTCCCAGAGCTTCCAGGCAAACCAGCTGCCAGAGGAGGATCTGTGGAGGTGGCACTTACTGGGTGAGGTGTCTCTGAGGCAGAGCAGCTCCCACTGGCAACACTCAGGAAGAAGCCTTAAGGCAAATGATCAAGCCAGTGTGCCAGCAAGAAACAGCAGATCCATCTCCAGAAAAGCAAACCCTTCTGAGCAGCTGAGCAGCACAGCTCGTGAGAGGGAGTGCCGAGGGCTGAAATCATGGCAGGGATGCTGCGCTTGGGAGCCACGCACCAGGAGCACAAAGCCAGGAGCAAAGCGTGCCCAGGGTGAAGTGTGGGCAAGTTGCCACTCTCATGTACAAGCTGTGGCACAGAGGCTCTGGGCCTCACTCAGAGCACCGGGCACAAGCCAGGAGGGCGCACACACAAACTCCCATGAAGTATTCCACAGCCAGAGCAGTTGCCTGTGGAGTACAACAGTGTTCCCAAGGAGAGGAAGGGAATCACAACCCTAAAATGTGCTATGGTAACAAATGGCTGTCATCATCTTTATAGCTCATTCAATTCCCAGTCCTGGCTTATTGAAACTATTAATAGAAGAGCCAAAAATACACTGATAAATCAGCACTGCTTCTTGGATCTATCATCTCTTTTTCAGCGAGTTAGAGCTGTGAAATAAAGTAACTGACATCTGATAATCTTCTCATTGAAAAACTTATTTAACACAATCTCAGTAACAGCCATAAACTATTCTCACTGAGAGTTTTTCCATTCAGTAATAATTGTCTAAGCAGATCAAGAGCTCTAAAAGAAACTAAAAACTTTTTATTCCCTCCTGTTATGTAACCTCATACCCTTAAATCTTTTGTATTTTTCCTTTCTGCTTGTCTTTCCACCTTGTGCAGTCACTGTGTTCTGCAGCAAATTATATGACACTTTCCCTCACTGTCATATTTCAATAGCTGCTTTCTGACTTTCTCAAGTCAGTGGGGTGGATTATATATTATTCTTTTCCACCTATTGTACGTTATGTACCCTTAAAATGATTATTTCTGAAATAGAAAAGATCATCACAATTTTGTTTCAAGAGCCTAAGAATTTAAGACCATTTGATCTAAAATCTTGTAGTTTCATGCCAGAGATACATAGGAAAGCATTCTTGGGACAAACCCACAGCAGTCTTTTGGACTAATATGGGATGCTGTTCACCACATCTGCACCCTGCCACATGCTCTGGACATGAATTATAGAATCATTTAGGTTGGAAAAGACCTTCAAGATCATTGAGTCCAACCATTATAGGTGGATGCCTTCCCTTATAAAGCTTTCAGCCACTTAACAGCAAACCCTGACCCACCCTAGAACACACACTGCAAGAGAAATCTGCTACAACAACGTACCAAAGACTTACATTCCAAGCTAGCCAGACCCGAAGAAAACTTGCTGTCTAACCCATGTGTAAAGCACTTCCAGGAAGGCTCAAGAATTAATGCTGCACTCAACAGCATTTTGAGTAAAAATATTATAGCACTTTTCCCTGGTATAGGGACTGAAAGCACAACTTGAATAAAGCATCTGTAAATTCCACCTGCCCCCCACAAATAAAGAGAAATATCAAAATGTACCTTATCTGTGAGATGAAAAAAAATCTGATATGCATAGATTATTTTAGTCCCTACACTACATTATCCTAATGACAACAGAGTAAGACAAAGCAAACAGTCTCATTAGAACAGCTTTAGACTGTGTTAACTGCTATGACTTACAGAACAGAAAGGAATTTCAGCTTCCCAAAAAGGGAACAAATATCTGTATCACACAATTGTTCTCTCAATGTGCTTCATGAATCATCCTGAGGTATCTTTAGAAAAGAACATTATGCCTACAGAAAATATTTACGGATGAAAAGCGTTAGATTAACATTGTGTACCCATATTAACAGTATTGAGTCTCCACTGTTTCAACATTTACCTGCCAGACGTAACAAGTGTCAAATCCTTTTCTCAAACCTAGAACAATCGCTTTTAAAACGCAAACTATGTTCCTCTTCAAAAAATTCACAGCTGAATTAGCCTGCAAGCATGCCAGACAACCAGATTTCTGGATTTACCCAACACTCCTGTCATCCCAATATAGTAATTTAGTCATTCTCACACTTGTAAATTGGTGCTCTTCTCTTCTGGTGTGAACACCCTACTTGAAAACAACACTAACAGATTACTTACCTTTTAAGAAATTATTATTTAAATTGTTGCATTCTACAGGAACAGAGATTACATTTTCAAACTCTGGTCTAGGAAGTGGCATTACGAAGAAACCCTTGTTTCTGGCACATGAAGGATTATGCCTATTCTGAACCGGTGACGGTTCACAACAAGCATAAAATAACCTAAACGCGTACATTTTGTCTGCGGTACGGCATTCTCCGCAGATTTGATATACATAATACAATTCATACTCATCTGGGGGATTCGCATTTAGTTTTTGCTTAGATTTCTGTAGAAAGGCGTCCTTTTGAACCTTCTAAAGAGCACGCTGAAGCGTACTTTAGGCTGATTCTCGGTTAATCCTACCCTCCCCTAGGCAGAGGCCCCGTGGCACTCACGTTGCGGAGGTACTCGGCCAGCAGGTCCTGCAGCGCCTGGCGGATGGCGTTGCACTCGGCGATGATGCGCTCGCGGTGCGAGTCCCGCGTGCACGACGAGTCGGCCAGCAGCGCCGCCCCGCTGATGATCGCCTCCAGCCGCTGCTCCAGGGAGGGCCTCGCTTTCTCCTCGTTCACTACAAGAGGATCCAGGACAATTAAATTCTGGAAAAAATGAGGAGTACAGGTGAGAAAAGTCAGTCCGGTGAAGTCGCTGCTTTATTTTTTACTTGCAGGAACTGCAGTCACGTTATGCTTCCCAGATGTGCTGCTAGCCCTTCCCACTGGAAGCATCCAAAATACTTTTGACCGTGGCAGATTCTGTTTTCCCTAGAGGGGCTACACGTAGGGGTCATCTGCAGACAAACCCAGGTTCTCTCTGCCATTCGGATCCTCAGACCGGAGTCCAAGCTTTGTTTGAAAGACGGGTTCAATGCCTCCAAACTTCAGTTTTTTAGAGATCAGGAGAACCTCTGGATTTAACTCAGAGCCGACAGTGCCAGCTCACAGCTGAGAACGTTAAACAGATTACATGAGCTTTTTAATTCTGCTGGTTTTATACTCTAACACAATCCCACACTATGCTAGAAAGTCACTGCTGCCACTTTTAACAGGCTGAATATGGGCAAAGATAAAAACTGCAGCTTCTGTTGAACAATTATTTTTTCAAAGGACCTAGATATAAGTGTCCTTTTGTTTTCCAGTAGGTAGGGTAAACAAAAGCAGACAACTCTTCTGGCTTGATAAAATTAATTACATTTGTGTGGCAAGCAAATATTCTAATGAGAAAGAAAAGGAGAATAAGATATTTTCATGAAATGGGAAAATAAGTACAGTTGAGCTTCAGCATTTAAAGAAATTCAAACCAGTAATTGTTAATGTAACCAAACATCTGAAACACTGTCATTATGGTCCTAATCTCCAAACCTACACTCCACATACACCCGTTCACCTCTTACATCACATCCATAGGCGGTTTCAAGCTTTCAGAAGAAATATTAAACAAGAAAACTGTACCAGATACCCTGATGTGAAATTTAGGTAAAGCAGAACTTATCTGTGCTTATCCAATATGTGCCAGACTAATTCTAAGATGGAGAATTTTAATTACATTTTCAATTTAGATTTAATAGGACAATTTCAGGGACTGTCTAGCTTAAGCTAGAAATGAAAGTGTTACATTAGAACACTGCAAGATAAAAGCTTAAACAGCTGGGCAAGGGGACTTGAGTCAGAAGTTTGTGTTTGAGATTTGAATCTCTGCCTTCCTACTCACATTACAGCCCTTAACACCTGGGTGTTCTGGGGTACCTCACATCTGCCCCAGTTGTGCCACATGGTCACTATTCACTGCAGCAGCAACTTCCCTTCGAGCTCCTGTATCTCAAGTAATCCCCTCAATGCCAAGCTACACGTACGGTGTCCATCAGAATGTAAAACACACCAGGCAGATAGAATATTGAAGTGCTGCTACAGGAAAAACAGCCTCACTGACTGTGGAAGACTAAGACACCTGGAGGCCTATTAGCCATTTAGCTGGAAAAATGACTGCCTTCAAATCTCAGCTGAACCAAAGTAGAAATGTCTTCCTTTGGGAGACAGTCTGGAGAAAGTTCACACGAAGATGGACAAATGGCCAAAAAGCTACTATGGTCCATGCCTGAATAAAAAAAAATCTAGGCAATAACAACCAGGAAAATACGAGTTAAGACTCTGCCCTACAGATAAAATTCTTCAAATAATTTCAATAATTATTCATAATCAGTACATCTACACAGGAAAGGCTCAATGAGAAGACACCAGACACTCAACAAGCAGTCTCTCGTGGGTTTGATTTAACAGGCTAAACAGTGGTCAGCTACTCTTAAGTAGCTTAAAGACTCAAGCATAAGGGAGCATTTAAGAGGAGTAATTAGATCCCTGTTTTCTCCCTCACTGGTCTTCTGATCCAGGAAAAAGAGAGGGCCCATAGGTATCCAGAAACTTGGCTGTATTTCCTGAAGTTCTGGACTGACTTACAGCCTTTTGGCATCTCGGATGTAATTGCTCAGCTGGATGGCCACAGTCACTCAAGGACCACAGAGCAGATGAAGACGCTGAGAGAGACTCAGGCATGCAAGACCTGCATCATTTTGTGAGAAATCTCTTTGCATTCCGAAGATGAAAGACCAGTGAAAGGCATTAGATAACCTGCACCCACACGCTCTTTTCACAGATCTTAATACACAATTAAATTTTAAAGTTACAATTTTGTGCTTATTTACAAACGACACTGTAGTTATAGGGAACCTTGAAGAGGAATTGTTGAGAATCTACTGATTTAAGAGTTAGCTGCTCTAATTTTACTGGTGGTTTCCTCACCTATAAATCTTTAATAACTTTCACAGCGCCAGCACTGGCAAGGGAAGAATGATATTGCAAAACACCGAGATACTAGATTGTTGGGTAAGCTCCGAGATACATTTCCACACTATAAACATTTAATGAGATTTGTTCCCACCAGACTATTTACTACATCAATCTATTTCATGGCACTGTATTTGCAATAAGAAGATAGAGCAAAGGTTATTTCAGGTCCTTAGCCAATAGAACTTTCTGTAAAGCGAGAAAAGTGCGACCATCTATTCATAAAATCATTTTAGAAGTTAAATGCTCTATAAATTGTGCTTTATCTAACTCACACAGCTTCAATTCCCATTTGTGCTACCTAGGTAAAAATGTATTTACAACTTGATAAACAAATGGCTTTTCACAACAGTCAGACTTCTATGTTCTTACATTTCCAAGCAAAAAAAAATTCAATTCAAAACACTTTTTTTTTCCATTTTGTGATGATCACAAATCTCAAATTTTAGAACAATAATAAATGTTATTGCATTATTACAATCATTTAAATGGTACTGCTTACATGCATGCAAGATGAATTCGTCTGCAGTAAGAAAATGCAACCCTTTCAACAATTTTTTTTTTTGTAATTTTTAAGTAATCCAGGTAAATAGTGGGTCTCATATAAGGTACATATTTGTCATTCACAGTTACATTATAACAAATCATGTATTACTCTTACATGTTTCTTTTTCCTTCCATTTATTAGGCAAACAGATTAGAAACTGTGATTTTAAAACCCGTTGTGAGAAGCAAGGATGGATGGCATGTAACGTTTTAGCCCATTCCTTTGGGGGGTGGGGGGGGCCTGTCTGATTTGACTTTGAGCATGACCAAGAGGTCTGTTTTGATCAATAAACTGCCACTACAAAATTTGTGTCATATTTCAATGTATTCATCTTCCATTGCATTTATTTATATTTATTTAAATAAATATATATTTAAGTATCTATTTAATATAATATGTATTGTTGTATATTTGTAATATTAATTACTATTATTAAATGTATTACTATTATAAATCAGATATATTTGTTTGTTGGTATATTATTGAATATATATTAACTATTAATATATGCATATATGAAGATATATATTTAATGTATTTATTTTTATTTATTTATATATTATTAATCTTCCATTTCAGTGCATTAATCTTCCATTGAAAATTTTAGACAAAAATCTACCACCATCAGTCCTAACACCAATTTTCCTGAAAATGCATCACAGTCTTGGCACTGGGATGCTGAAATCTGCTAAGTGCAAGAATTTACAATCAAAACCACCTGTATTTGCAAATGTGTTTAGAAACATTCATTCCTTTTGTTGGTCTCGGCCTACATCAGTTACACCACATGAGGATCATGGTCTGTAGTCTAACCAGCAGGAGATCTTTTACCATTTTTGGCAGGACAACGGAAAAGGACACTGGTAAGAGCCAGAGCAGCCCTGAGAAAAAGGACAAACTCTATAGAAGAGCTTAGGATGAGGTCAGGAATAGAGAAAGTGCTGCCTTCCTCCAAGTATTTGCTTCAATAATGGAAGCAGAAACGCAGAGGTGGTGAAAGCATATTGGCTACATCACTATTTAATGATAAGCAGCAAGCATAATGAGGTTTCTGAATTGCTCGATTACATAAATTACAGAATGATCCCAGTGACGCATTCTGGAGAAAAGGACTTCAGCTTGCATGGTCGCAGCTCAATGCACCCAAGGCAGCAGTGGGCACTGCCAGCTGAGAACCACTTATTATAATGCAAGCTGAACTCCGGGCTTCTGCCCCCTTACTGCGGGACCTGTCTGTCTCCAGCATTAGGGACACATCTGGAACTGACTCTGCCCTGCTGTTCGAAGGGAGCCAAACACTGAACACACATGAAGCCTTAATTCCAAACTCCTCTGAAGAAAGTGACCCCTCTCAATGAAATAATTCCAAGTGATACTATTTAGACTAGGACTAAGCAGAGCAACAATCTCTAATGCCTTTAGGCTCATCATTTATCATACCGATAATTATTAAAAAAATAAAGAAACCTTTTTCCCAAAAACATTGTAATCTCACATGTCTACGTACCTCAAGCTCATCAAGTGCACTTCCAAGAGTAGCTGTGCCAGATGAAGTTTTCTCCATTTTATTTCCAACTCCTTGCGAAGCATTAGAAATTACATTGAGAGCATTCTGTATTTCATTGCAAATTGAATCCTTGCTGGCTGTAAGGGATGCAACATCTGAATGTTCCAAACAAGCTGAACATATTGAATGTAGGAAAGCAGAATTTTCCTTCAGGGATGCACGTGCTGCAGCAATTTCATCTCGCTGATTGCTAGATTTCAAATCCTGTCAGCAAAAGAACATGCTGTTTATTTCCAAAAGCACTCCAAAACTGACAAGTAATGTATAAACATTTTTTCATTTCTATCTCTACTCTGCTTAAGGAAACATCAAGTTAAATTCATCAAGGTTTGTGAAAATGGACTGTAACAATACTTGCAATTGAATCATTATCTCATGAGAAATGAACAAAGTATGTGTAAAACAACCACGATTTTTAGTGTGTCTTACAACCAGCACCATGAACTGTCCGTGTTTTGTTTGTTTTAAAGCAGTTTTCCACTGAGAAAACTGCCCTGGAAATCAGCTGTCTTTCCTCCTAGCCATGTCTTTCTTCATAAGAAATAAAGAAGGACAGAGGTGCACACAGAGTTAAACAAGGCATTCTGTAATTGCTGCATCTGAACAAATCTCATGTGTCTGCTTCCCTGCCCCACCAGCCTCTGCCTCGAGCACGCTGCAGAAAGGAACAGCATGTCAGGGGTAAGAATCCTGCACTCCCAGGAAAAGGGAAGCTGGAAGGTGTGGAATTTAAAAACATGCTTGAGAGAAGCCACCTTGAGGTGCTACTGCCTGCTTGCCCTCTGTCCCTGCTGCGTACACACTTAAACCATTCAGGGATCTTACCACGCCCGTCTTGTTCCTCCCTCCCTTCTCCACCCAGACCTCCCTTGAAACCCTACAGCCTCCCACCAACAGAAGCAAAGGACACCCAGCTTGCCAGAACTCCCAAGTCCAATTTAACTGGTTCCAGGAAGCAATCGTGGGCACTGTTATTTGGGCAGCTGAAAGTTATGGACTTCGGAACAACTACGCAGTCGACATCAGGCTGTATGGAGTCTCCTGCCTCATCCTATTTCATTATAGACATTTTCCCATGCCTCCTCTGCATCTTGTCCCTCTGAAAAGAAAACTAATAGATACTTGTGAAACGGCTTGGGCAAAAGAGACAGTTAAATTCAGGGGAAAAATAAAAAAGGAAGGGAAAATAGCACATCTGAGCCTGTGGCACCAGATTCAAATGATGAGAACAGGCACAATGAAGAATGAAAAAGTAAATGCATACAAAACTTCTCACAGCCTGCCCATAGGCTATCTGAAGTCTAATTATATTTCTTTGCATTGCATCAGGCTCTATATGCATTATTTACAAAAGCATCACAGTATCCACTTCTCACTGAATAAGGTTTTTAAGTTTATGGTTGAAGAAAAGAGCATTTGATATTAAATGAACCAGTCCTGTATTTTTAAAATCTCATTTACTTCAAGATATGCATTGGACATAGGATTGCATCTTACTTCCTCGGGCTAACTTGGAATCTCCGGGACACAGTAATAAAAAAACCAAGGCAAACAAAATGAAAGAGATGTAGTCTTAAGCAGGCATAGACAACAGTTTAACCAACTGATCATCTGAATCAGAAAACTGTGTTTTCTTGAGTGTATTAACACATAACGTATTTTTAAATTTTTAATAAACCAATATATAAATGAACCACCACGGTGCAAGAATGATTTCATTGCCCAGAGCGCTCAAATCCAAATACTACTGCATCTCCAACCACAGTAAAGCATCTGCAATTTGTCCAGTGCACTGGACTTGTTCAGAAGTGTCATTTAAACTCTGGTTCTAATTAGTGAATCTATCTTTCCTACAATTACTACATGACAGCAGACTGCCCTCTTTTCTCCTGTGCTACAAGGAAGCCACAGACCTAGAGATACAATGGAAAGGCAACACTTCAGCCTAACTGGCTTCTATTATTAACCATTTCTTACTTTGCTGCATCATATGCAAACAATCAAACCCAAAAGCCTTTAAAAATTACTTTTTCCCTCTAAAACAGTACTGTCTAACCAGGATTGAGAGGTTCACAAGAAAGTCAGAACTGGTAAGCCAGTAGCACAAAGCCAGTAACAGCAGTCAGTAACACGACATCTGGAAACATGTCTGGAAAGGTTTGGTAAGTTACTGTTTTTGTTTCACATGATACTGTAGAGAGATTCAGAGTAATGGCATTGATAAATTCTCCTGCAAAGAGCCCCGGTTTTGTTCAGTAACATGTTAAAATGAATAAAAAAATGCTCAGCCCCATGAAATTCATCACTACTTTGTTGTTTAGCTGTGAGATTGGAGAGCCCCAAAAGAAGCCATAAAACCACTATTCCTTTCCATCTTGAAGAAGACTTTATTCCTTGAGATTTTCATGTGAAAAGGAAGAAACAGCAGATAATCTTAGTCTGATCTTCTGCATAAATGGACCAAAAAAACCCTTAAAATTGAGTGAATTCACTATCAAAGTTGGATTATCAGAATAATGAACTAATTCTTCAAAGGAGGAAGTTAATCTCTACATATATCTGCAGTTCACCCAGATACTTTACTGCACTTTAGGCTATTTTATTTTTTCTTCGTGATTTTGCACTTTTTTCTTATTCCAACTTCTTTTTAGACTAGTGGACTATGTCCACTAGTCTGGCATGATGTTTTTCCACACTGAATCAGTTATGTCATATGAGACCAGCTGAGACTGAAGATATCCCCACCTTCAACCACTGCCAGTCCAAGAGGCTCACAGTAACATTTCTGCAGACTGCTGTCCCAGCCCTACCAGGACATACTTTTGCGTCTTCCTTGTACCTGGCTGTGCATGATAAGAATGGAAAATGAATGGACAATCAGAGATTCCCAGCTGTGGCTTGTTCCAGCTAAACATGGTGAACGGACAAGAAGACTTTTAAGAACCTGAAAACTACTTTCACTGTTAAGCTTTGATTGCACTACTTCAATAAGGAGAAAAAAAAAAGAAGAAAAAAATCTCTTCTTTATCCCACATAATACATTTAAGGTTTGACAGCTCAATACACCAGGAAGCCAGCTCCTGTTCACTGAGCATTCCCATCAGCGCAGCTCACGGGGGCTGGGATCACCGTGGGTACAAATCATGCTGCTGTATTTTGCAGCAGCTGTAGCTTCAAAGTGCACTGCAGTACCCAGCCTGCTCCCTGCAGAGACAGATGTTATTGAACTGAGTTCTGTATCCAGGAAAAACACAGGCATACAAACCCCCACAATTTCATGCTACTATAGAAACAGGGGACAAAAGCATTAGTTTTTATCACTGCTTAAACCTGGGCTTTAGCATTCAGCTTTCAGTCAGAAGTGACTGCCAAATCGTGCGTAGTTGGTGATTCAAAGACCGCAATAAAGCTCAAACTCTTCCAAGTGCATTCATGCACTGTTCATCTGGGCAGGGCTCCAGATAACATATTTCATAAGTATTGTGTCATCCTTTTCAGTGGAAGAAAGCGTCTCACAGACAAAAGCAAGTGAAAAAGATCCGGGGGTGATACTGACGGCGAGATGTCCCTCAGTTGTGTCAGCTCTGCCCAGAGAACCTGTGTTACACAGGTGTTAGAGCTTACAGCCCTCAGGGCTCTGCCCAGCCTCAGCGGGGAGAGCTGCGCCCACGCTCACCCCGGGACCTGCAGCCCCAGTTCCACACGCCCTGGGACCTCCAATCCCTCTCCAAGCCGTGCCATCCCATGCCATAGGGGCGCCTGGCTCCAGCTCAGCCACAGTTGCCCCTGCCAGTCTGACCTCCTGAGCTCCGTGTGGCCCAGTCACCACGGCACTTTTGAGACACCACAGGGCTGTCTCACCTGGTCACCTGCACCTGATCCACGGGCTGACCTCACAGCTTGTCCTCTGAGCTGTCTCCTCACCACAGACTTTCCTGAGGATCTGGACTGCTGGCTGAGCCTGCCTACCACAGCTGGCATGCTTGGCTCCTGCCGATGTCCAGCTGGTGATGCCCTGCCTCAGGGAGAGCCGGCCCTTGCTGCACCCCACAGGACCTTTTCCAGATAAGCATTTACCATCAGCAGGAGCACCTGGTATCAGGTCCACCATAAACCTGACCCTGCCTGCTCTACAAAATACTAAATTTGCCAAGTTGCAAACAACATGACCTGGTGGCTCCTTTCCTCCACATAAGGCTTTTAACTACATCTGAATTGATGATGTACACAAGTGACTGTAACCACACAAAACACAGACACAGATAAACATTGGGAAAAACACCTGGCAGGATAAAGACTTTGTTGGCACAAAGGAAACACCACTAGATGATAGGGCTGTGCTGCACTGACCACCAAAGGCTCCCTTACATGCATTCACAGAGAGTTAAACACCACTCAGCCTATCCTTACCAAGCATGATCATAATATGTGCTTGATTGTGAGGAATTCCTCACAAAGCTAACTTTCTAATCAAAAATTCTTAGCTGGCCTCTAGACTCTTCTTCTGACTTGAGAAATCATCAGCAGTTCTTAGTGTCTCTTGTCACTATACTACAGCATGTATAGAGTACAGAAACACCACATACACACACAAAATACAGACTCTGGATGGCCAAAACTGTAGGCAGATTTTGTTTGCATCATACGCATGAATATACAAAATATCAAGTGTTACAGTACAAATCCATATCAGTGTTACCAGAAGCCTAAGCCGTAAGTAATACCCTCTAAGAGGACTCAGCAGGCTTTATAAAACCATACTTTTCAGCCAACTGAGAGCAAGCAGGAAATGGATTTACAGGACTGAGGTTCCCAGTAGAACTTTGTATCTATACCTATTTACTATTCATCATACAGGTGTGATATATAATACCACAGAACAGCAAAGTTATCTTATACAAAGCCATGACTGGCTAATACCCCTGCTCTTGCAATTTACTAATGTTTTCCAGGAATTTGTACTTCAGACAGGGAAAGATGCAGTTTCTCTTGATGATTTGGTTGCACCTACTGCAACTACTGCACAATATTCTGTCTCCCTCACGCTTCGGCAACTTATAGCCAAACTTCTAGCCATCTTCTACTGATGATGCAGCAATCCTTGCTGCCACTTCTCTATCTGCTATTTCAGGATCTGGTCCCTGCGCTCCAATACCCTGCTGTTAACTTTCAGTCTCCTAAGTGAAATAGCTGATTTGGAAAGGTAGCAAAGCAATTTTTGCCCTATAAGAATTCATACATTAGCTCACAAAGGTTTTCACCTAGTATAGCTACAGTCACATTTGTCACCAATGAGCTTGCCTAGAACTAGAGCAGGAACCATTCATCAAGGAGAAGGCTCAGAAGTTAGGAACCTCCAGAAGGTCTTATCACATCTAGAAGCTTTTAGAAAGCTGTTAAAGCTTTCAGGAAATGTTTTGGCCTGGATTTTTTTTTCAATGGGAGATGACTCACTGAAAAATGCAGCAGAATGGCATTCATCCACAACTATTTTTTTCCACGTTTTTATTAAACTCTCATAATACCAACATGTGATTATTTTACTTGCTTCTTTTTTGAGGTTTTAAAATTAGAAGGGATTTAGGAACGTTTATTGGATTGAAAACTTGTTTCATGCTCTGCCTTAGTGGTATTAGGCCACTTATGAACAACCTAAGTAAATTACTAATGCTGGCAGGTCACTTCATACATCGTCCACAAGCACTTTCACTGATACAGTTCAACAGACAACAAACAAATCTTTCACATTCAGCCTGCTCTAGTTGTCTTTTTATACAAGTAATCATGCCAGAATATATTACATCTGCCACAAGAGTTCAGGATCTCTTCTCCAACAAATCAGCTCAAGTTCTCCCAGGTACAAGTTTCTCCTCATTTTGAGCAGAACTTAGTTCCATTTTCCTAGATTTATTATCTTAGTATGAAAGACGGGAAATCATCAACAATAAACAGGTACAGGATTCATATCAGGCAGTCTGTTCCAACTACTATTTCCCCACAGCATATATACTCAACAAATCTTCACGGCCTTTGCCCCTGTTCTTCTGTCAAACTCCAGGTATAGTTTAACTCCTTTCAACATTCATTATAAATACTTCCCAAGTATTTAAAATAATGTACTTCCCTTTTTTTCTAATTAAAAAAACCCACAACTAAAACAAGCTGAATCAAGTAAATCAGTGACAGCCTCCTACAGCCTAAGATGCACCCAAACCAAACTGCAGGGAGTATGAAGTTTCTCTAAGTTGAAGACACGTCCAATTGACGTGTGTAAAGAGCGTCACTCAAGCAAACAGGACTGAAGTGCTCATCCATCAAAACAAGCTTATTAGCATTACCAATTTCAGCAATGTTAACAGCAGGGTTTGTTTTCGCTGCTCAGCTGAAACCGCAAAATGAGTGCAATAAATGCTTTCAAGTATTTATCACGGACAATCCTCTTTTTTTTCTTGTGTATCAATTTAAGTTTTTAAATTTTGTTTTCTGCATACCTTGCAAACACTTCTAGGACAGAAACTCGGAGCGAGAAGGAAGCAGCCATAAGCCCTTGAGCTCTGAACTGAATGTTAATGCATTATATGTGATAGATTTAATACAGAACTGAGAATAAATGACCTCCAGCAGCTGCACTCTAGACCTATAAATTGCTGTGAGTACTACAAAATCCATACAGAGGAAGAACAACTGTATAATTTACAGCATCAGTATCTGTCAAGAACTACTGCAAATACAGAACTTGATTTCTTCCTTTCAACATTCCTATTAAAATTAGAAATTACCCTTACATAGATTCTATTTAGATTAGGAATTTTATTCATCTTCCTGGCGGCACATCAATGCAGAACACCATTTAATTCTTACCACTGTTAAACTAAATTCAAAAAGCATAAACACCAGAAGAGTTTTATAAAATAAACATGCAACAAGCTAAGGATTAGCTTCTATTTTACATAGCAAATGCTTTCGTAAGATGAGAAAAGGGCAGTACTCTGATGAGATTATTTATACTACACAGCAGGCATATGCTACACACATCCACAGCAAGCAAATCTTAGGGGCAAAGGTTTACACAGCTGGATTTTTCTCAAGCTGCATCCCTACCAACAGTACTGACAGGCACCATGTCCCACACTCCTATTCCTCCTGATGCTTCAGAGGATTTTGCATCACCTTCACAGCCCGTTTGACCCAATATACTATAAATATGTAACACAGTAGCTATAAAAATGGGATAAACTGTAACCAATATATAAAAACTGCACAGTGTTATTCATTTTACGGAAACATTTCAAAGTTTTGGGTCCCAAATTCACAAATTAACTCAAGAGCTACAAATGGTTGCTAATTTGTGGATACCAAACAAGGGATTGTTAACGGATGAACAGGTCTGAATTTTTCACTAACAAAGAAGTACCTTCCATCAACCTGAAGAAGCAAATCAGCAAAGGGGAAAAACTTCTGACTTTTTCCAGACAACAGTCACTGTAACAGTTGTTTTTATTAAAATAAACACACACCACAATCTCTATTAACATCCTTATTAACACAAGTAATTTCAAAATCCATGGAGCCATGAGGATTTTGTTTTGCTGAAGGCATTACAAACAGCTCCAGCACTGAGATCAGTATGGGACTGCATTGCCTACTACATTTATTACCTTAAGAGACTACTGTCTGTTAACAGTGGTTTAAACCTCCAATTTAACTTATATATATGTCAGCATCAAACTTTTCTCGTTGAAATGACACAACTTTTACAGTTTAATTGACTCAATGATTTCCTGGTCTCTCCACAGTGCATTTTTAATACAGCAGTAAAGCTGGTAAATGCTGTTGTCTTGATCTCTAAATAAGTAAAAAATAAGGTGTTCAAGTCCCATGAAAAAATCCAGCTGATATAAACTGGTCTGAAATAAGACACTTCATTATCATTTTTGTGGCAGGAAGTCAGAAAAGTTTCAATACGTAATTTCCATTTTCCTAACGGAATGCCCTGACAGAGGTTCAGTCACATGAAAGCCCTTCAAACTGGTCAGAACTCAGCCTTACCCCTGTATCAGACACAACACTAGAAACAAACCAGGAAGCCTGTTCATAAGCATTATCTCACATGGCATTACTTTAATAGATCTCTCCTCCACCCCCTCTCCACATAGAACTTCAAATTCCCGTTAAGTTTGGAGAAACTTAATAAAGAAAAAATTGCAGGTGAGAAAGTAAGTCCCCAAAAATTGGCTTACTTTGCACAGGCTTGTGTAACAATTTCCATTACAAAAACCCTGCTTTCAGCTGTTCCTAATTTTGACAAATTAATAGGTTGGACTAAAACTTCTCACATCAGATCTATGAAGAGAGCTGTTGATTTTTCCTTATTTGATGGGCTTTTTTGTTTAGAGAGAATATGGGTTCAGGCACTTCCAGATTAAAGGCTAAGGAAAGCATTCTCCCCATGTTAACGAAGCCGGAGCAGTATTTTCTGGAGAAAATACACTATTTGTAGATTTTTTTGGAAGAACTGACTTAAGATTTGCTTCCTTCAATGTCATGTAAAGTTGAAATAGCAACAATAAATATCAAGCACAAAACACTACAGAGTAATGGTCAGAGAGAAGAACACTCAGGACCCATGGTGCCAGGGGACCGCTCTGATGGTGAACAAGGTGAAGGAGCAGAAACAGAATCCCCAGCTCTCCCCCATTTGTTTTGCTCCACTGACAATACTTTTTAACTTTAACTCTGTGTCACAAACTCAATGTGAAAAAGCAATTTTCTCTAAATTGGTTTTAAAAACTCTTCTTTAAGAAAGTAAGTTGTTCCTCCCTACTAATTATAAGACATCGTATTGAAGCAATCACATACTATTCTTCCAATTAGTCACTCAGTGCAAAGCTTGGCTATTTCACACAGAATTAAAGCAAAATTGTACAGAATTAAAGCAATTCTCTGTAATTGCCACGTCAGTCTTTGGAGGCCTGATGGTTTGCTGTCTGTAGGCTCTTTTATTTTTTCTGTCTGCATCCTACCAAAGCCTATTCACCATCAGAAGGCACATTTCTTACCCCTCAGCTGATGCTTGCACACTCTTCTGGCAGAACACTGGCCAGTGCCCTGGCACGCTCCATCAGCTGCCCACAAACAGCCCGTGCTGCTTGCTCCTGCAGCCCCGGGCAGCACTCGTGCACAGCACCCTCCCTGCTGAGCCCGGGTGAGAAAAGGCTCCACGCTGATGTGGGCACATCACTCAGCACGAGCTTGGTAACTCTCATCAGACACTACATAAATACGGGATTTCCTCCAGCCCTCACAGATTCTCCACGTGCTCTTGAGAATAACAGACTGCCTGTCAGACCCTGCATCCCAATCACGTTAGAGGAAGCAAAAAACGAGGGGAAAAATACACGTAGAGAAGTGAGTAAGGAGGAAGAAAATACAGATGAAAAGTAAGTTACAGAGCAGGAATGCTAAATGAAGTAAAGAGGTAGGGGGTTCCTTAAAGGCACCAAGCAGAAGAACAGCAGGTATGGCAGACCAGCACACATAGGCATCAGGCCTTGGTACTGCATGTCTTGGGAGGCCTGAGATCTTCTCAAGGCATGGGATTTGACAGGTGAGCACAGCAGCCCCTCCTGCCCTGGGGGGAAGGGATTCCAACATCCTAAGTGCCGCAGAACACAGAAACCTCAGTTTCTCTGTCCCGTTTCCCTCTGCACCAGACTCTTTTTTATCTCCAGCTGTGTGTCAAAGAAAAATAACATTCAGTAGATGGGAACAGAGGCCAGCACCCACCACTGAAACTACTCCCAGAGAATAACCTTGTATTTTTGATTTTATCTGGTAAGGCCTCACTAGCAAAACTAGGCTAAGAAAATCAGTCTGTGCAGCACTGGATTTCCCAAGACCAAGTAATTTCTCACAGGCAGGATTTAAATACTTATTTTTTCACATTTCATACAGAAATTTAGCTTCATGTGCCCGGCAAGGCTGGATGCTCAAGCATCCAGCTTTGTGCCACTGCGAGCTTCTCACAAGCAGTCACTGCTCTGAGATGAATCCCATGTTACCAATGATCCCAGAGTTTTCCAGTGTCACTTATAATTTGACTAAACATTGATTTTGATTAAAAATCTCCCCAAGCCAAGTGGGAAATACTACACAAGCCTTTGCAAAAAATCTGAATAAATGACCACAACATAAACATCAACAGTCTTCTTTTATATTTCTGTATCTGCTCTTGTAAGAGTCAACTTAGACATTTCTTTCATTGACTAGCTAAGCATTGCCTAATTAGTTTAAATGTAATTACTTCCCTCTCGTTAAAGTAACAAGTCTTTTGTTTGCAGCACACTCACAAATTCCAAGACTTACAAGTATCTGTAGTGCTTTTCACTTACAATTCTGGATGAGTGTTGTAATTTCCTGGGTTGCTGAGACATATCATCTTATAGTTTCAGGACTGTGAATTCCATTTATATAAAAACTGCAGTAGAGTTCTTTTGTCTTGGAAAGTTTATTTAACATGAAAATAGCCTCTCTGAAATGTTTCCTTTCTTCTAGATCATTCTTGTGATATATTAACACAGCATTAAAACTTTTTTCATAAGACAATACCTCACTGTTAAAATGATAAATCACACTCAATGACTATCTAATCAATTTACTTTTTAGATTATTATTAGAACATCATTTCTGAAAAGTGAACAGTATTTTTAAAAAGGGTAATCCTTCAGAGACCTGATCTTCAAAACTAAGAAGCATAACAGCCACCTGAAAGGGAACAAATCTTTTGTATTTCATTATAATAGTCAATTTTTGCACAATATTGAAGACATTATTCTTGCTCAGGGAAAAAGTTCCAACTTTTCTAATATAAATTTCTTTCAGCAGGAACGTGAGATGAGTTGTGTATCCGTATATCTTAAAAGTGAGTTTCCTGGATGTCCTCCCACAGAGCACTTGAAGTTCGTGGCCCACTCAGAGCTAACGCTGCAGAATCAGAGTAAGAGCAGAGGTAAAGGATGTCCCCTCTCCAGGCAAAGGATGGCTGGGGGATCGAGAGCAGCAGCCGGGCTCAGAGCCTCAGCACACGGGCACTGTGAACCCCGCAGGAGGGACACAGGCTATCAGCAACAGCCCACATCACTCACAGGTAAGGGAAACCACACGGCAAGGAGCCATAAACACGGCAGCAGAGGGAAACCTCATTCCAGCCACACATTCTGCTTTTTGCTCTCACCATCAGGCCTGGGGGAGAAAGGAATGGAATAGGAGGAAGCAGGAAGTGTTCGGGACTGCAGCAATCTTTGGAAAGCTTGCTAAACACACATAACATTCTCAGGATGTCAGTAATGGCAAGAGTAAAAAGAAAAAGAAATATCACTCCTTTTAACAATTACAGAAAATGGGAAGAACAGCACCTGGCACAAGCTCACCTAATGGAGAAGGAAAGAACAGTGTCCCAAAGAGAACAGCAGCCACCTGGCCTCCTGCAAGCCCCCAGCCTGTCTGGGCTCCAAAGGGGCCAGCCACTCTGAGAGCCCACCCGACAGCTTGGGAATGGAGTGGAGAAGGGTCTGCACATGTTCTCACACAGCAGCTTGGCAACCAGCTCCTGCCAAGCTAAATAATCCTTCCCTCCAAGCATTTTTCACACTAAGCAAACATCAGTAAAAAATACTCCTATCTCATTCCTAAGTCATATGTACTTCCTGGGTTCGGGGGTTCTTTCTGCATTGTTTTCTTTTTAGGGAGTTTTTTGTTCTACGTGAGGCTTTTCTGTCATTTTGGGTTGGGTTGCTTGTTCTTTTTTAGGAATCGTTCTCTGAAACCAAAGAAATCTATTTCAAAATTGCCCAAGTCTCCAACACAATTTTAATGTTCTTCATCACACGTTCTCTCTACAGAATTATGACCAAACTGGAAATTTTATTGGGAAAGTGTAGCATGGAAAACAGTCTCCTGTTAAACTGGTAGTCATATACTAACAGCAACAACAAGAAAAAAAACCACCCAAAAAAGCTATTTAACAAGCACATACACCTGCATTCCGTATACTTACTCATCTTACAACACCCACACAGCAGCTGTGGCATGTCTGTTATTAACTATTTTTCCTGCTTTTTAGACACTCTTCTTCCAACTTAGACAAAAATAATTTGTCCTTGTTAAGCAGTCACAGAATGACAACTTCTAGATTTAAAATTAGTCTCATCAATCACTTCAGCACAGAAAAATGTCCCAAATTCAAAACATTTGAAATTCTTTTAAGAAGTATTAAACAGCTAGCCCTGAAAACTCAGGTTTGTGAAAGTCACTGAAGTGTGTTCACATCTGCTGCTGATTCAGCCTGTTAATACCACAGTAACAGAAAACTGCCAAAAAGCCAACCACATAATAACAGTTACCCTGGAAAACAATTTTGATAATTACAGTCTTCTCAGACAATCAAGTAAAAAGCAATTTACAATCTCCGTAAGATGATTTTTTTCTAACATAACAAAATTATTTCCATATAGCATTTGGATGTTGCAATCAATGGGTGCTACATTGCAAGGAAACTTCCTGATCATTCATGACCATTTACAGTAATTACACAATAAGTAGGAAAAAAAAATACACATTTTATCTGACCTGGCTAAACTTGCAGTTTCAGTAAGTTACAAAAATAGTGGTATAAGTGGATGTACGTGCCAGAGAAAAGGCAATCAGCATGAGCAAACTACACAGCAAACCAGCAATATACTATATGCTAAGGGGAACAAAGTTCATTATCTGTCCAATTAAAGCGTCTAGGCACTGTTCCCTGCCTGGCTGCTGCATGGACAGCACTGCTGCAGGAGTGTGGTGCTCTGCAGACTGCCTAGCTGAAGAGACTCCCCAGGAGAAACTTCTGGGTCGCACTGGTTGTGCAAGAGATTTTAGTCTTGCTGACAGCTTGGAAGAACTGCAACACTCCCTACTGCCCTCTGGAAATAACGGGACAATTATCATTACTTCCAAATGAGGCTGCTTAACTTCCCCAACACAGATTGCAGATTTCCTCCTCCTTCCCCAGAGAGCTTGTACCTGTGAGCACCACCGTGCGCAAAACCTCGCTAATAACAATCCTACTCAGCACTTCAGTGAAACCTACCGGAACTCATTAGAAGCTTTTTGAAAGCTTTGCAGAGGTGCAGCTCCAAACTGCCTTGTATTCTGTTTAAAATAGGCCTGTTGTTCCCCCCATGCATCCCGATGAAAAAATCATCTGGACTGAAAGCTCCCTAAGCTCCAGCTTGCTCCAAGTGGGACACGGATGAGGTTAATGCTGGAGAACGAGTGAGAGCTCTGATCTTCAACACCTGAAGACATTTCTCTTCTGATTAGAAGAGGGCCTAGAGTGAAGGAACCACCCAGAACCCTACTGTGAGCTGAAAACCCAGACAGAAACAATGCCTGCCTAGCTCCATGTTTCCCTAAGCTTTCACTTCTCAATGTTCTTCACTGTTACAAAACAGGAAAAAATGAGAACTTCAGAGGATAAATCAGTAAAGTAAGTTTTAGCTACTTTTGATGTAGAAAAGAAATTGCTTCAAAAATGCAGTAATTCACTTCTTAAAGAGAACAAACCCAAAAGATGAATGTGACTACTCTCGCTCTTTGTAAGAGCTCCTTATGAATACACAGACCAATGCACTGGCCTCTTGGTCCCTGTCAAGCTCAGACTCAGTTCCTACTCACAGGGCACCAATCCAGGAGAAACTGAAGAGGATGACTAAGCTTTTAATCATTGAGCTGGAAACAATACCAGCCACAGCATGACCTTCAAATGAGGATTAATTTATCTTCAAGAAACTGGCCCAAACTTTACCATTAGGTTAAGTAATAATTTATTCAGCAGTTCCTCTCCAGGGAAAGGTACAGAATTCTCCCACAGAATATATATCTATCCATCTATCCATTAAGACTGGGGAAAACTCTTCCCAAGCCATTAAAACTCATTCTTTTTTTCTACAAGGAGCATTTTTTTTTAAGAAAGAACTTCTTCAAGATGACAAAGGGACCTGATTCATGACGTACTTTGTGCCTACTCACTACTGAGATCATTCTCTTACTCAGGCTCTGATTCAGCAAAGGACCACAGAAGTTCCTCTGAAAACATGAGTGACACCACCAGCCTCTGGGGGACTGGAGACATTCCTGCTGTTTAATTTAAAGTAATTGTGATGTGGGCGTTGGCAGACTAATAAATGGACAGACTGTCAGTAGGACAGGGAACAGCTGTTATGTGTCATCTCTAATCATCAGAAAAAGGTAAGATTTGAACCTCTGGACTTCAAATGAAGGCCCCATACGTTGGTATCAAATCCTTGGACTATACAGTTCATTGAATACCATACACCAAAAATCAAATACTCTAATAAAGTCTTCCTAGTCAGTAATGCATCCTAAAAGAAACCTCATTCTATCACTTAGATAGAGTACTCAGAATTTGCCAGATTTTTCTGTTTTAGAAAAGGTTAAAGATTTAATTTTTTTTAAATAATGCAAGGCTTCAAACTGATAGTTTGTACAAACCACAAAGCAAGCAGCCCATTGGAAATACCACAGGTAATGAGTTCATCATCTTTCCGTTGTCCAGCCAATAAAGAAAAATACACATTTCACTGAAATGAATAGAAGGCATTCAGCTTTTCATGAGTAGAAAATCCATTATATCAGTTATGAAAAAGCCAAGAACCAAATGATCACAATATGGTGTAGTTAACACAGCCAACAGATCAAAGCAGCCTGTCTTGTAGATAAAAAAATTGAGAAATAGTCAAAATTAAACTCCCTTATTTTCCACTTTCCACGTGAGTGCTCTGGATCTCCAGTTCTTACAGCCAGGGATACCTTTTTTGGTCAGGATTACAGTTGTATATACTAGCACAAATAGATTAACTTCTCAATACTCCACTCAAACTCTGAAAACCTTTTTGAAACCTCTTTGCTTGCAGTTCCTTGGTGAAACATCCAGTTAAAGGAGGATAAGAGTGTTAGAATAATAGCTATACAGAACTACTTCTCTATTTATGTCATCTGCAATTCTCTAAATCACATGGATGTGCTTTGGAGAATATTACACTTTTGCATTTGCAGTTTACTATCACACTAAAGGTCAAACAGAGAAGCTACAGTGACTAAATTACATTATGCTACTGCTTCATTAAGAAGTTTTATGCACAGTCATGTTGCAATGAATTACTCACAATATTTAAATCATTGAAGAAAAAAAAAAGCCTTACCATACTCAGAAATACTCCAATGGGTAATAAGCTGAAAAAAACAGATCCAGTAACTCATTTTGTCTTCATTTTAAGTCAGAGAATTTCTGAACAATTTCGTTTTCTTGGTTTCACTATCAAAAATATTTGCTAAGGACAGTCAGCAAAAATACTTATTTTGTTGCAGCAGCTTCAGTGCCAAGCAAAAACAGATAGGAACGCATAAACAAGTAAGTCCACAGAGGAAGACTGCCATTGTAAGTTAGGCTAAGTGCAAACAATGAAGCTACTACATCCAGGAGACATCAGCACTTGGTTATACAGAGAGGTACCACTCTGCCATACTGTTGCTGCTGTACAATGATTGGGATTGCACAGAAAAACAAAAGTTGTTTGGTGAGCAGCAGAGCCAGAGCATGTCCCAGACCTGCACTGCTCACCAACCAACGAGCTCCTTATTAGCAACAAGGAGCTGCAGCTCTCCGTGAAATAATTCTCAGGTGGATGCACATCACCTGTTACCAACCAGACCAAGAGCTGGGTGTGTTGCACCTTGGAGCTATTTAGTCTGCACTAACCAATCCCACCAGAAATGCTTCTGGGCCACCTCACTTCAGCACAAGCGTCACAGGCTGGATATCTGCTGGTTTTCACTTCCAAACAAACCACAGCACAATTCTCAGCCTGTTTCTGCACCGCTCATCTTTCTCGGGCAGATCAGGCAAGTCACAGGTCTGCTCCACACTCTCCAAACAACAAGCTTTGCTTCTCCTGCCAGTGACTGCTGGTCTCCCTGCAGCCCCATTCTACTCTAGCAGCTGCCCCCTTGGAGCAAAAAAGCCTGTGAGTTACAGCTGCTGTTGCTTTCTGCAGCCAGGGTACACCACCCCATGCACACACGGTGCCTTTTGACTCATACATTTTACCCTGCCATGATACAGTTTTGGTTACTTTTTTCCTTCAGCAAAGTAAGAAGGATGGACTTGAAGAAAGATGACTTGGGCAAACACAGAGTGACCTATGACAAACAGTCACATCGTGGGAAATCGAGAGAAGAAGACCAAAAGGATTAAAATCATCAAAAATTTCTTTCCCTTCTCAAGAGGATGGAGGCAGCCTATTCAAAACAGAAACTCTGTCAGATACTAGAATCAAATACAAAACAAGTCAAACACATAAAGGACAAAAATCAACACTAGCAAAACATTTTAAAAAATTGCATTAGCCAGGGATACCAAATACTGCAAGAAAAGTTCTGGAAACATTGATAGCGTAGGAAGAAGTTGAAGTAAATGCTGGAGCACTAAAGGGAAATCTCTAGAGTCAGATTCTACTATGAAAGATAAGAAGTTCACTGATTTTTTTTCAGACATTACTTGAAAGATCAGATGCAATAATAAGTTAAAATAAAAATGAATATAAGATTTCATATTAATACTGGGAAAGAATACATTGAAGAATACTTAAGACAACCTGGTATCTTTCAGTTTGCCTAAATCTGTTTAGTTTCATCCCATCTTACCCTGATCAAGCCTGAAAGTCCTAAGTGATTCACCTGAGACCCTGCTGGAGTATTGATGAGGTAATTAGAGAACAAGGGAAAAATAATACATCCCTAAAGTGAGGATTCCACAAAAAGAGGAAACAAGGAAGAGTAATGGAATAGAAATCTAACCATAACTCTTAAAAAAAATCCACTGCAAGAAAAAGAAAACTGAAAGTAAGTTACATTAATTTGGGCTGGCTCAAACTATCTCCTTTCTTTCTCTAACAGGACCAGGGGGTGTGACTAAAAGGAGATGACAATAATATATGTCATTTCTCTGGCATGGCTTCTAACCCCATGACAAATGAGGTTCAGAAAGCAGGTTCAAAAAACACACTCTAAATGAAACTAGTGTAAGGGCTGTACAAAAACATCATCAGCAAGCATCCTGGAATAGACAATGAAGGCCCACTATCAAATGGAAATAGGTATTAAATTAAGGCTCATCAGAATTTTTTTCTGCCACTGGAAAAAATCCTAAATATTCTCAACCGAGGTTATGAAAAAGAGAGAAAGCTGAAAAAGAAAACAAAAATTACAAAGGGCAAGATGAAAACTGAAATAGTCTCAATAACTAGCAGAAGCAGACCTACACCTAAAAGCAATTTAAAAACACACATTTCAATATGCACAGATGTCTATACTCGAATTGGAAAAACAAACTCCTGGCTATATCACAGTCCTACAAAAAAAGAATCACAAAGGGAATTCAAATTTTAATGTAATGGAAATATGCTGCCCTGTTGTAAATCCATCTCCAATTCTGCCCAAAACAAAAAATATTGAAGAGAAGTGAATTAATAGATTTTAGCCTGTAGAAACATCTGGTTACCTTTCATCATCTTTAACAGTGATAAATCCAGAGCTGAAGTGATGTGGAATAGTTGTGGACATTACAAACTCTGCTCTCTCTGCCCCACTCAAAACCTCTTTCCAAAACAAGAGGGGAGGAGAGCACTGGACATGCACAAGAGTCCTCAAAAAAGAGCACCTGAATTTAGAGAAATGAGGAAACGGAGGCTGCAAAGAGAAAAGTTACAGATATTGTGGGTCATTTTCAAATATATAAAAAGGAATTGAATCACCTGTTCTCTGGACAGGAGAAAATAAAAACCACAAGTATTTAAATGGAAGGAAGGAAAACAAATAAAAGGGGAAATATTTTAACAAGAAGGATGGTGAAATATCAGTATAGACTGTACTGAGAGGTTGCAGCACGCATAGGGATAGACATTCTCAAGAAAAGAAACCAACTGTTGGAACTGCCCTCTTATAATGTATGGTTCTGGTTTGGGATGCATGGGTTCTGGAAGACTTCCTGCACTCCTTTCCACACCACTTTTCTGATTCTACGAACACACATTTTGAAACACGTAACAAATATCACAGCTCTCCACCAGACTAAGCAAAGAGAGATTTCACAACCAGTACAGAAGGAAACGTGTCTGACTAACA
Organism: Gymnorhina tibicen; assembly: GCA_013399875.1. Taxonomy (NCBI): domain Eukaryota; kingdom Metazoa; phylum Chordata; class Aves; order Passeriformes; family Artamidae; genus Gymnorhina; species Gymnorhina tibicen. Next base: position 1,645,198 of record VXAZ01002138.1, read on the forward strand.
GAAGAGAGTTGCGAAGGCAACGAGAGTCTTTCATTACGGGTCAGTAAACTGGATCTCAGTTATTTTGGTCATGACCAAAGTAACTGTCTTGTAGACTTAAGTAAAAAATATCAGGCACGTTGTCAGAACAAGCCAGAAGCACACAGGGTCTGAGCTTTGTGCTTCTGCGCTACTGTGCAGACAGATGCAGTTTTGTGGCTAAACAGAGCTGAGCACGTGAGTTTTGCCCAATGCAGCAACTTATACAGCACTCAGTTAAATGCTGCAAAACACAGCAATTACAACTATTCTAGTAAGCCGCAGGTGAAGTACAATAATCTAAAAAGAAGATATTAAAAACCACCACTTACTAAACATACGTGTTCTTTTCATTCACTGTGCCTAAGCAAGCTCCTAAACTGCAGAACAAACTAACACAGATTGTAGTGCCTGTGTTTTGGTTCCAGGCTTTACATATCCTCATTTCAGCAGCGTTCACATCTGGAATCTCTTTACCAAGTACATTTGAAATTATTCCAGAGAGCACCTGAAATGATTCTGACCGCACCTGGCAAGCGTTACTGACAAGCCTGAACACTCACCCTGCGCAGTGAAACGCGGTGCAGAGATGCCTGCACTAGCACTGACCCAGGGAAATCCATCTCCACAGCACAGAGCCAGGCAGAGAGAACGCTCTCACTGCACAGCAAACTTCACTAGCACACTCAGCACAGCGCTGTGCCACGCCAATGCCTGGCCCAGAATAACCCCTGCAGATACAGAGGATTCATACTTTGGGCCGTCTTGCCAAGATCAGTATGGCAGTGACCGGAAATCCAATTTTATTAGCCTTGTGCTGATGCAGCTGGACACCTTTGGGACTCCTGACCATCTCTGTACACCTGTTCACACACACGACAATTTGAATCATCACTCTCTTGGGGGGTGCGCCAACCACATTCCTTTGCTTAGTTGTAGTTAAATCTCTGATTTCCTCCCTACATGTGAAAACCATTCCATATACTTTGTGTCCCTGAAACATGAATTCCAGGATTTTTACCAAACATATATATAGCCATGTTTGCTGAGAGGTATATTTATTTTTTTCACAGAACCAGTGAAAAGTAATTAATGACTCATAGTAATATTCATTTTATTATTAATAGTAATAATTTAGTGATGTATTTTCCAACCTTCTGTGTCATATATTCAAAACTTATTACTCATATTCTGGAATCTGTAATATTACAACAACTCTCAGGCTTAGCTCCAAACACTCTATCAGGCTTAAGAGCTTCTCAAACATTCCTGAACACATCTCAAAACTTTTAACTGAAAAATCTCTTGGAAAACAGTGCTTCCAACAATTCCATGAATCAGGTGCATATCTTGGCACAGCTTTGCACACCACTAATCCACAGCATCTTTATACGTCACAAGAGTGCTGTAATTAGTGCTATATAAACTGAAAAGCAGCAGAGAGACCTGGTTAAACATCAGCAGGGAAATTATTTTGCTAAATGTTAAAGGTTGCATAGAATTCAACAGGCATCCATCCCCATCAAGTGGTGCCTTTTCTCCCTCACTGATTAAAACGATGTGCTTCTGATGAGCCTCTGCCATCATCACCTGCCATCATCCCTCCTCTCCAATTTCCTCATCTAAGAGCCCTTTCTTTGCTTGCTTTATTGGTCTTGTGAGCGAGCAGGCAAATTACAGACATTGCATTAATCTGTTCTAAGGGCAACGCAGGTTTCACAGCCTTGTTATTCTCTCCCTGCAAGCCTCTAACGCACAATGTTTACAATCATCTGTTATTATTGGTTTAGACCACCCTGGGCCTTTTTTAACTACCCCAAACCAGCAATCACCCTGAAATATCTCCTCTCACAGCATGTTTAGGTCATACCCAGGGCAGTTTTGCATTTAGTGATTGGGAGACCTCTCACAATTACCCTCTTGCAAACAGTCTCATTCAGCATGGGTTTAGGCTCAGGAACTGCTCTACTGACACTGATGAGCCTCCAAAACTCAGCATATTGGTACTCAACAGAGACGGCAGGGCCTGCTTTGGAAAAGCGAGTGATCTCAGGAGCTCTGTGCTTCCAGGACAGCTGGAGGTGTGGACAGGACACCCCTGGACAAGCCCAGCAGTAAGTGCTCATGGCTTAGAGAGAAAGAGCATCCCTCCCACAAAAGCAATGTCCTCCATCAACTCCTTCCATTCACACTCCAGCACACAAGGGAACTAGAGAATCATGCTTTGTTTTACAAAACAACTCAACTTAGTCTACGCCACTTCTATTTTAAAACAAGATTTGCATATCTCTAGTCATAATTCATGACACTTTCTAATACTCAAACACAACATTTTTCAAGTATCCTCCTGCTCCCCAATTTCACACCCATCCATAAAGCCATATCAATCCATATGTCTCACATTTTCCATCACCGTAACAGTTTGAAAGACAAAGGGGAGGACAGTTAAATCACTTAACATGCATTTCTCCACTATATGTCTGAATAAATCAGCATGAGAATACAAAAATGACTGCTTTTTCAAAAGTACATGTGGAAGGATAGAGGGCTAAGACTCAGAGCATTTAATATATTTTGTTTTCAATTTCATGTTTACAGTGAATGAGTCACCTTTCATTTCCATTTCTCGGAAACTTTGGGTAGATTACTAAATTAACAAAAATACTGACATACTTTTTGCACTAAGATCTGAATAGCTGTTATACTCAGTTTCTCCTTATTTGGTTGTATAGCAATTGATTTTGTAAATCCAATGCTAAATGTGAAAACCTGTCCTCTTAATTTGAACATCTCAGATTCCTGAGCTGAACTGATTTTCAGACAGCTTTTCCCAGTTTAGCAGTCAGCTCCCCAAGCTCAGATTTCCATGGCATAACCTCTTTGCTATCCTTTTGAATTCTGTCTTCTCAGTTTCCCCTCTCCAGTGCAGCACAGCAGAAGACTACTGAGCTCACATGGAATGGGCTCAGTGGCTGACCATGGGGAGACAATCATGTTTCACTGCAGCTGTTCAAGTTTATTTGCTTCACTGCGGCACTGACACAACATGGTGAGGCAGTCTGGGTAGACAAAAACATCACATCCAGCCTTGAAGAACACCCAGCTCTTCAATACCCTAGCCCTGCCTTTCACACAGAAATCAGAGTTCATATAAACCCCCTGAAGTTATCCTTACTTTGGCACACCCACAGCCTAGAAAAAGCAGGGAAGAACTTTCAGAAAAGGCAGAGACTGGCTGCAATCTCAAAAACATTTTCACCTATATTTGGTCTTTGTATTCTCTATCCATAGTGACCTCAAGACAGAGCTGAACACCCTAAAATGAAAATTTCAGTGAAGTTACTGTTGTAATTGCGGAAATTCTGATACAACTTTCAAGCTTGGAAAGAACAAGCTGCCTTCACACATCTCTACACATTTCATAAACAACAGTCACTGCTCAGCACTTGTCACTTGCAGTCTTATTCCTTTTTTTTAATTATTTAAAAAATTATTTCCTTAACACCTCCACACAGAGATAAGCAACAGCTTTAAAGGAACATGTTTAAAATACTTGTGCTGGCATCGTGGCCCCATCAGAGTTTCAGCACTAACTTAAACAAAAAATGCACTTCAAACATCATTTATAAAGGAAAATACTTGGTTACAAGGACATTTTGAAGAAGAATAGAAAAAGGCCAAGATTACTTTCTTCTACCTGACCATAAGAAAGAAATTCTAGCATTTGTGAAGCCTGTCCAGTTAAACAAAAAGTAGAAATATCTGCAGCACTACTGAGACAATTTAAAAAATTACTCCTACAAATATTATAAAATCGAAAGACTCTCTAGAAAATAATGATTCCAGTTAACACGCACACAGCTTCAGTCTAACCCCTACAATTATGACACAACATAATTTCAAATCCCTCAAAAGGCCTTACTTTGGTAACACAGCTCAAGCTAAAATTAGTATGTTACAGCAGCAGAATAAACGCCACATTCCTACATGAGTGCTAAAAAAGACGAAGAATTAGGAAAATAAATAGAAATTTTTTTACATTGTTTTGGAAATCTTTCAGTAAATAATGGAAAATATATCTACTAATTATTTTACTGAATATTAGATTCCTTGAAAACTTGGTGAATATGATAAAAATTTATGTTCAGTAAGGTAACCAGAAAGGCCTATTTAATCAGTGCATGTTTTTGATACGCTGCAGAGCTAAACAATTTTTGAACATTATAAAACTATTAAGGTTGAAATATGTCTTATTGAATATCCAGACAAGAAAGTATTTATGAAATCCAGTGAGTGACAGATAATAACCATTGCACAAGGGATTCCTCCTGAAGTGCTGTGTCAGAAACACACCCTGTCAGCATATAATACATCCATGCTTTAGGAAGTAGTTGGAAGGTTTAAGGAGGAGTGCAGACTCCAGCTCTGGAATTTAGAAACACCTTACATCAGACATGCCCGAATTCTCCAAGAGATCTGTGTTCCCGCAGACCTGAAAGCCATTCCTACGCACCAAGCAGCTTCTTCATGGTGCAGTGTAACTAAGAGCAATCATCTTCTCCTGGAGCCCTACTTTCTCTACCTCAATGGACCATTCAGCAACTCTGAGGGGGGAAAAACAAAGGGAAGTAGCTGGCTTTTTTAGTATTAGACAGGGAGATTCGCTTGCAGGGCCAATAAACAATGCCAGCAGTCCCAGTGGTGACAGCTGGGAAACTATCAGGAGAGTTCCTTAGCAACCACACATTAATGATAACTGAGCTTCGGTTCTCCACAGCTGCCAAGGCTATCGTACACTGTCTCCCAGCTACTGCTCCGAGGATTAAAAAAGAGATGGGGGCTGCAGGGCACACAAACCAGCTTCCATTTCTAGTCATGTTTTGAGTTGCACAGGAAGAAGGGAAGGTTTACACACCTCCTGTGTCCAGCTCCCCAGGCTGCATCCTGCAGCCAACACGAAGTGGGGCAGCAGGGTCAGCACACCCTGCCCACCAGCACTCCCCGAAGAACAAAGCACCCAGCGAGGATGCCTGTATAAACACCCAGTGCTCCTGTCCCAGTGGAAGGAATAATTAGGCATTTAAGATTTAAATAATTATGTATTTACATAAATACATTCCAAATTTATTTACGTAAAAAAAACTCTAGGAAAGGCACAGCTGCGCCACATTTTCTGAATAAATTACGCATACAAAAAGGACATTAAAAGATTTGATCAAATGTTTATTATCTTTTATGGTCATACTAATTCTAAAAAGAACACTGGAAATGTATGTAACAATACATTAAAAAGAGCTTGTGTTATTTCACAAAGCCAAGGAAAAACCTGAGAGGTTATTCACCAGAATTTAAATCCGTGTTTCCATTGATTCATAAAATCACCTGTTATTGATAGTGCTTCTGAAACTGCAAAAATATTGAAAGTGCTTCTGAAACTGCAAAAATATGTGACCTCAAAAGAAATCTATAAATACACCTAAACACTACAAACACTAAGTTACATAATGAAGTTGGAACAAAAATTTTAAGTATGCTCTATTCTTCCAGTGTTTAGACTTTACCTGAATCTGCAGGTCAAAGATGTTAACACTCAGAACATCACTGCTCATCATCCTTTTTATTTTCAGTTTGTCATTGAAAACAACCTGCTATAATGTTGTCTCACTAGCTTTTTGTTCCCAGAGCCTATAACCTTACCTCCCTAATGGCTGCTGTGATCAACCATGTGAAAATTATTGCAGCAAATGTTGAAATTGGAAAAAAAATAAGATTAATTGTGGTTGTACCAGAAGGGATATGTAAAGCACATCACACTGCTCAGTTTTAAATAGGTCACGAGCTAGAAGGGAAACGAACACCTCTCATGCACCAGGGAGCTAGGTAATGTTAGAAATCTTACATTTTCCCTGACATCCTAGAATGAACAGAAATCTACTGAATTCTGTATAACTGCAACAATACTGAACCAGTTTCGTTTTAATAAAATGTATTCATTTAAAAATTAAGCACTGCGAAAGCCAAAATAATTTCTCCTTAACAAAATGGAAGACAGCCACATCCCATGGTACCCAGGAACAGTCAGACTTCTATTCACATAGAACCAGATACTGTGTGGCTCAACTCTCAGATTTTTTCACCCTGAATTTCATCTGAAGCCCTGAAAGATTTATACCCACTGCACATCATGTATTGACTGAATGGGTCTCATTTACTTTTTGAGAATGCTTTGGAAAGAACGGGTTATGTTCCAACTCTTCTTTTCACAAGCTTCTGAAATGCTCTCCGTGAGGATTTAGGCCAGTACAAACAGGAATGCTGGCAAAACTTCCTGTTAAACCCAGTTTGATCCAAACCCCAACAGACAGAGCCTCCTCTAAGAGCACCAGATTCTGCATTAGTCCCATGGTTATACAGTGTCCTTATTTTCACATTTTTCAAGCACGTAACTTAACATGTCCTCCTTTAACAGTAAATGGGTTTTTCAGAGAAGGTCAAAGGTCCTAATGTTTATAAATCTCCAAAATCTTTTCTCTTTGTAGAAGACTATCACGTAACTATATCATTTGGCATCATACTGAGCTCTCTCTTCAGTGATTACTGAATTCTTGCCAGGATATGCCATTCCTTCCATTTTTCATTATCACATGACCAAATGCATTAGAATCAGTTCTTTTTTCATCACAGATGTCTGCCCTCTTCCACGCTTCTTCTAAACTCTGCTATTCCAAACAGGTTTAGCATTATTCATGGGTTCTAGGCACTACTGCCATTCCTGAGTGAACTCCCATGAAGCTCTGAAATATTTTCATAACCAAGAACAGTTCCAATTTCTTCTTCAAAACTGTTGTCACAAGCCAGCACATCTTTCAAACAATTAAAACAATTAGTGCTAGCACTGAACAGAATCTGTGTTCCTAGATCTAGGATCTCATTTCCATCTGATCCCAGCTGTCACATCTGTTTTAAATGCAAAATGTCCCTTCCAGCCAAACCATTCTGTGACTCAAAGATTATATGAGCTGAGGACATACCCCTGGAGAAATGCTGCAAAACAATGAAGAGAATTTATGCAGATTTAGAAATATACTTACATCAAATGTCACTAAAAGATAACGGCTGCTCCGATTCTCCATCTAAACTACTTTCCTAAATATAACACTGTGAGTACAAAAGTAAAGTAGAAGTATCATTATCTAAACTCCTCTATCTATTTTATCTAGAGAAAACTAAGCTTTCTGCCCTCATGTCTTCGATGGATATCACCAACAAAAGAAGAGCATTAAGGCTTCAACAAGAGGCACAAGAACACAGTGGAGCTGGAGCAAACCCTGTCCAATTCTTGCAACAGTGAGAGATCAGACAAACACCTCATGTAATTACTGGGATGGCTGAAATATCTCTGCCTGAAGCACAGACCCAGAAAGCTTCAACTGCTGCAGGGAAGCACAAGATCTGGATGTCTCAAGGTCACACAGAAGCAGTGGCTCTAAAATTTGTTCCAGTAGTACTGATTTACCAAGGTCCTGGAGGGCTACTAACCAAAATCACAGTAAATTTCGCATATATTCTCTTCTGGTTACTGTTTCAGGAAACAAAAAATCCAGGAGAACGAGAACAGCTTAATGTGTGTGCTAAGAGACAATGACCATTTAGACTAGAAATCATAAATTACTATAATTAGAGAAGTTACCGAACGCATTAAATAAAGGAAATATTTATTAATACATTCCAAACATATCTGCAGATAAAATCTCTGGATTACTGCTTACATTTCATGTGCAGTTCCAAAAGCTCTGGGTTACAACACCTGGAGGAATCCTTCTGTCTGATTCTGTTGATGCATAAGGTAGGTACTGACAGAAGAGAGCTGCATTATTTTCGCCTGATTGTTTATTCTTTAACTGGGAGTAATGAAGTAGAATCTGCAGCAGTTTGTCTGCTCTCCCATGTCTGCTGTTACCTATTTTCAGACATGAAGTTACTCTAGACAGGCACCACACAATCTTTTGCAGGAAGATTATTCAGTAATTCTCTTTCATTTGTACGTGACTACTCATTTTGTCTCCACACCACTCCCGGGAAAAAAGCACTGAAAGGTCTGGGGTAGCATAAGCCAGAAGCAACAATGACAAGGAAAAGCCCATGTTTGATCCTTCTCTGCAGATTCAGAATTGGCTGCATTAACATGCTGGCAGATGGACAATGTCACAACTACTCAGTGATGTCTCATCCTCCTCAACCACAGTGAAAAGTGATTTTGGTGTGAGAAGCATTAACAGGTATCTGAGTAGGTCAGGATCGGGCAGCAGCCATGAGTATAGTGTGTGATGGAGTATTAAAGAGAACTGCTACAATATCTGCAGTCTTGGATGGCAGGAAATACTCAAGTAACTGAAGAAGTAGGATGTAAGGGAAAAAAATTTCTGTCTCAGCTTATTGCTCCCCCACATTGCTAGTCCCAAGCTGGCACAGCTACACGGCAATGGACTTGCAGAAGAGTATCTCTTCAGAGCCACACGGTGCTAAAGCTGAAACTTCAATGGTGTTTTTTTACCTAAATCAGAAACGGCTGGTCAATGCTTTGATTTTACTCTACAGAAGGAAACAACCCCTTATATCCAAAATATAAATTCAGTTTACAAGTCTCACCGTCAGTCAAAACTCACTGCATTTTGCTGCAGCTTTAACACTGCTAATAAAGTTTCTGCTGATTTCACTAACAAGCCAGAAACTAAAGAACCATGTAAAATCAAAGCTTTTGATTTAACAGCCTGCAGGCTCTTTTAAATTTGCATCTATTTGAAACATCCAGATTCCTCGCCATAATTTTTCAGTAATTGCAAGTAGGCCAGCACATCAAAAGTAGGCGGACCAGCTACACGACATGTCGATGTCAGCATCCAAGCACTGCTGCTCAGCACAAGAAAGGGCTGCACAACAGGTCTCCAAGGATGAAAAATCATCTTATTGCGAACTTGTGCAGCAAAGCAATCCAATTAGCACCGCAGATAACTCCTTAGAACACAATTATCTCCATGCAGATGTCATTCAGCACTGCTTTTTAAAAGCCACTTCAAAATCCCACCTTCCCCTTAGCCACTCTCCTGTAACACAGCTGTAAGTTCTCTAAGCATGTTTTTACCAAATGTTCTTCATTTACCACCAATTTTTTTGTTCATTACTTCATCACCATTTCCCACCCTTTCAGTTCTGTGGAAAGGAGGGAAAAAAAAGTTTGTTGTTCCTTCTGCACCTCCTGCCTTCTGTTCTTTAGCTTTGCACAGACATGGTCTACAACAGCAAAGCTGTGAAGGACATGATTTAGGAATCAGCTGGAATATCTGTCTGTTTGTGGTTAAAAAGGTACCCAGATGACTGGCTCATTCAGGATCCCAGTAGTTTCAAAAAACAAACAAACATCAACAAGAGTCTCCACATTTCTGGGTTATAAAGATAAATAATGAGCCCTTTTTTAGCTTTGGGGAAATTTACTGAAAAGGGAAACTCTATCTGCCTGTCTGCAGAAGCTGCTGTGATAAAAACACCAGTACCACAAGACAGTTGAGAGGGCAAACTGGAGCAGGCAATTCTTTAAAAAAGTTACCTTAAAATTATGCTTGAATGCGGATGTTATGGTTCCTTAAGAATTCAGGGATTGGTTGAAATCATCTCAGAAAGAGTAATACAGAATTGCAAGGTATGTATTGTCTGCCATTTTAAAAAGAAACTTTAATCCTAAAAGCACCAAAGCACATCTCATGACTCTATAGTGAGTGTAGGACATCTCAAAGCTAACTTTTAACAATCTCACAGAGCAGATTAAATTTCTGCCTTCCCCATAACTTTATAAATAAAGGGACTAGACAGTGTTTTTTCCTTCATTCAAAAATAAGTTCCCCTTTGAGAATAGGTCATCCATGAAAAATTTCAGCCTTAAGGATGAATATTTCGAAAGCTCTGAGCGTGTAAGATAGAATGCCAGAAGAAAAATAGTATTGCAATTCAAACCATGGACTGACATTTTGAACCGGCAAACTTTGAAGAAGAAATACATTCTACTGCTGCTGCAATTTTTTCTGTCCTTGCTAAAAATAGGGACTGAAAAGAAATTATTTCCCTTGAAAAGCCACTCATTTTGGAAAATACAATATTTTTGTTTAAATAATTATATCAAGGACATATTAATTCCCCTCTTCTATATAAACTGCACGCAATAAGGAAAAAATATGTACAGTTATTACAGAATTTATTTAATTTATTTAATATTAATAGCCTGTAGGTAACTTTTTTCTCTCCATAGAGAATTATAATGAGTTACATCCTTGTCTGTTTTGCACTTTCTTTTAACAACCCCCAGCAAAGACCAGGAAATCTTTCTCTCATACTTTCCATTCTAAAGATTATAGCCTGAAAGTTCACTCTGTATGAGGAAATAAACTGAAAAACCTAGGGTATAATTTTATTTATTTATCTATTTAGTTAAAACCTTTTTATACCGTTTCAGGATTACTATCTCCCATTCCAATGCTGCAATTAAATGAACCAAAATCTTCCAATCAAGACTAATAAAAGCTGTAGTTTCCAAAGTACAAAGTCAGTGTACACAGTGACTTATGTACATTTTCCTGTATTTTCCTTATATACATTTTCAATTTCACTGCTGGTGGTAAATAAAACACCAGTACAATATATACATCAAAACCAAAACATGGTGAACACTCTTTCTGCTCAGGCCCTTTCAGGAATGATCTGCAGGAAGAGAAGATCAAAAAAAAAGGTGAAATATTTTTCATTTCAATGTGCATTTTAAAGAAACCATTTGCTCCATTGTTTGTACTGACAAGTGCTAACCCACCTGGTTCTTACAAAAATTTATACATAATTAAATGCATGGATGGAGTTTACCAAACACAGGTTTTTACTGTATCTTGTATCCTCAAAAGTAGTTTCAGACACAAGCCAGACTTCAGTGCTGAGCACAGCCTCTGCTGCAGCCACCATTCCCTGGCTGGAGGGAACACCCCTATTTCTAAAAAACGCCTTTCCCTGACAACTCCTCCTGCAAGAGTTCTGTCAGAGAGAGTCTTCGATTTCAGAGCTGGACTCGTTCCAATCACCAGAATTACACCTTCTGGAATTCCTCTGAACCCAGTGAACGCTGTCCCCAAAGGCTTTTCAGAGCCCTTTGCAGCAGAGGAGGAAGGAAAAGACAAAGAACCAACACCTCTGTGCGAGTTGGTCTCCTCAGCATATTTAATGGTATAGTTACCAAAACAAAACCAATCTGATTCTTGAGATACAAGTTTGTAGGGTTTTGGTTCTTTTACTTCCTGACCCATTAGGCATGGGCTTTATAATTATATGCAATTCCTACAGGTTAAAACTTGTCTGTTGCACTGCGCTGCACTTTCATTACTGTGTGAACATCTAAAGGACCAAGTTCCGACCACATGCCAGTTTTAAGACTGGAGATTATTTTGGTGAATTTTTTACTTCTGCAGTAAGAATAGTCAATGCAGAAAGCAGAGACAAATGTACACTTGTACTGTTCCACTGTTATTAAATCACTTTTCAGAGAACCACACTGTATGATTTAGCTCCTTTCCAGAGTAGCTTGACAGCTCAAAGTGGCATCCTGTGATAAAACCCCACAGATGTGCTAAAGAACATCAGGTACTTGTCACAGTTTATGAACTTTAAAAAAAAAACAACAAAAAACCATGCACAAAACTTACAAGCACTACACACAATGAACTAGTGCTACAATAATTTGCTTTTATTTTAACAATAAAAAATGCTAATATCACTGCATTTCTATCACTTACAATCTCACATCCTTTCATCTGTCAGAAGCAAGTCTAGCAAATTAACAGCTGTTGTAACCTCTATTTATGCCATCTAACCAACTGTCAACCCAGGGTTTTGTTTGTCTGACTAAATACAGAAGTGCACAATATTTCCCAGTTTCCTATAATGGAAGATTATAATAGTTAAAAAGAATTTTCTCAGAGTTGTCACTCTGTGCACGCCTTTGTACCGACAGTAGTAATTTCCTACTAAACTTACTAATCTTACAGAAGTTCTTTAGGACCATATAATGGAGATATTTTGACGGGTCTTTTGAGGCAGGGTCACCAGAAGGACTTTGCAGCAGGGTTCAACTGTCAAGTGACAGGTACATGGGGACACGAGGCAGACTATTTTGTTTATTTGTCACTTGCTGGACATTAATAGAGGAGGAAAATGCTTTTAGCACAGCACATACAAGGCAGGAGATGCAAGAATATTGTCCGTCTCACTATTACTCGTTGCCAGAAGTATCATGGAAGACGAAATATCATTTTGCAATGCATTTCAAAAAATTCTTTCTTGTCTTATCCCCTAGAAATAATTCTGAAATTTTTCTGTTTTCTTCCATTGTTAATCTTTACATAAAGAATTAGATGCTTTAAACAAGAACACTCTGTTGAAAATGAAGGTCCAAAATGCTTTGATATGGACTTGTGTTCTAACAAAACAGGTCTAGAATCTCAAGCTATGTCATGAACCTCACTTCCATGAAATGTTGCTACTATTGGAAGGATTCGTTAGACTTGTTTTCATCTTACAGACTAATTATCTTTTTGATCACTCAACATGGCTGTTAGCATTTACTTTTTATTACTGTGGTTCTATTATTAATCATGTATTTAAGTACTGCAACCCCCATTCTTTCTGTTCCCCCTTGTTTCAAAGCAGATGTGTCAAGACAGATCAGTGAAGTGACCCAAAGAATCCCTAAGTCCACACAAGGTCATATCTACTTCCAGCCATAAAACAAAAAATACCTGGAGCATTGAAGATCACAGCACCCCTGTGAATGTCAGGAAGGACTTAGTAAGGAATCTTGTTCTGAACAGCTGACTATGGTCTTGTTCAGTAAGTGATTGAGCTGTGCTGAACAGAGCTTTCAAACTTGCTGCAGCTGATTAACATTACCTTGACAGTATGCATCAAAATGCAGCAATTCTACCTGGTCAAGAGTCTTCCGTTCTCCTCCCCTGCCTTTTTTCTTTTCCCCTTTTCTAAAAAGTTTCTCAGAGATGAACTGTTAACAAAATTAAAATAATGTTGTGCAAGCTAGTCTCAATGGAAACACACTTCTAAAAACAAAATTATTTTCCAGGTTTTTTCAAGGTAAAAACAAGTCATAAACTTTTAGCGATCTCCTGTTTATGCACTACTCCATGCATGTGAATCTATTTACACATTTAAACAGCTTTACTGGATTATGGCCATGAAGAGTGATGCTTTAAGTCTCTGTACACGGAAGTCTCATTTGATTCAACAGGGTATTTATCCACTAAAAAATGGCAGAACCAAAGCCATACGGCCTTTTGGCTTGGATTACAGAATCGTAAGAATATTGTCTTTTTACTCTCCTAAGGGTGAATTAACACAGTCATGGAATATGAGTACCCTCAGGAAACATTTGTGCCCAAAAGCAGGAGCTGACTCTAAAAAAGCACAAAGCCTGTTCTTTCACAAGTGTTTCTGAAGTAAAGCACTGGACTTCAGTCCAATGGTAAAAACTGTTAAGAATGGTTAAATAATTTACAATATTAATATATAATGTGCTTACATGGGTTTGGTTTGTGTTCTTCATCACAGAATCATAGAATGTCCCAAAGTTGCAAGGGACCCACAAGGACCATCCAACTCCAACTCAACACCAACAAATTTAGACAGGGATGTGAAAAGAACCTCTTGCTTCAAGTAACCAGTTTGGAGGTCAGCTGTTCCATGGTGCTGAGGTGGTTTAACACGGGACCCCAATAAGACTGCTTGTACGAGCAATGCTTTAATTAGCAAACCATTAACAGCCCACAGGCTTCACAGAGAGGAACAGAAGTAACAGTTCATATTTCTAAATTGGTGATCTTACTTCTGTCATAAATAAGTCCGAATCATTTATATCCCCACTAATATTCAACGTTATAAAAGCCCCACACGTCACTTCTGCACCAGCCTTCCCCAGGGCACTGTAACTCGGCGGTAACATGCCTGCCCTGCTACAACAGCACAGTTCTTCCCGTTTTCATCGCTGAATTTCTCAGAATGAAGATGAATGCTGACTTGTGTAAACCTCCTGCTGCTCTGTACACCTGCAGACTGCCTTATGCAGCCCTCCTACTGCCCAGAGCATCTGCTCATATTTTACCTTCAAAATGTACTGCTTCTTCACATTTTGATTTCTCCTACAACTCCTTAATAAAATCTTTGTAGAGTCAAATGATGAAAAACTGTAAGCCCAGCAAACTGCCTTTTTTTCAGTGGCAGATTTTGTAGTACCTGAAAAACTGCTCCACTTCATCCCCTTGAAACACTGGGGTTTTGTTTATTAATACTGTTTAATGCACTTAGGGGCCACTGAAACAACTTATTTCCCACATGGAGAGCACATAATCTGAAAATACAGGACACTTACCATCTAAGATTTATTCTGCCACTATCTCCTAATTCCTTTCTTAATTTCTTACAACAGCACCACCCATATAATTAAATTCCCAAGAACATATAAACCATTAAAATATGATTACAGGAATTTGTAACGTGCTAAATAGTCACAGTAAATTCTGTTGAGTTTTACCAGTATTGCAAAAAAAAAAAAATACAAGTCACAAAAAGGTCACTTGAGCAAAGTTTATCCTACTCAAATTATTCCAGATGAAGAATTAGTTTTCTCCAGATAGAAACGTGTCTGTAACGGCATTGTATCTTCAATCACAGGATAAAGCTGGCATCTGGCTTAGGGGTTTGGTATGAAAATAAAGTATTTTCCAACCATTCACAGTGAAGAAAGACCCTAATCTTAAGGAAAAAGCCCTACAGCCAAATAGTTAAAATATTGTGTATGACAAGGCAAATATATGAAAAACTAAAGGAACAGTGTATGCTTAGCATTTACGCAATATCATTAAATCTAATCATAACAATGCACAGTATTTGACAGCAAGTTAACATAATATAATGCTTTTGTAGGGTTGGGGAGGGGATGTGTGTGCTGGTTTTCAACAGTGACACCCAATATACCCAAAAAGCTTTCAAAGACCAGGCTCTGCAGGAAATTTAACCAGGTTTACTGTTCCCTGTTGTACTTCCAGCCCACTTCAGCAACATTACCCATAGCAAACTGAGGCTGCTAAAATGAAACAGCAAGGAAAGTTTGCTAAATCATATGATGGCAAATGGGGAGTGCCCCAGCTCGGTCTGGCAGCCTCCTCAGGCACTCTGGAAACAACTCTGGTGTTTACACACACAGAGTACCAGCAGAGCAGACCTACAGACTCACTCCCACACACAGTCCCACCTCAGCATTAAGAGTGTGCAGATCAATAGAATCAGACATGAAAAGGAACACAGGAGTGACAGTTTCACCATAAGGAGGACTGACAAAGATAGGTGATTGCTTCCATAAGCTCACTGACTGAAAGTATGGGCATTCTGCTCATAGAAGCAAACAGTGCTAGACTGGAATCCTTAGATCAGAAGGCTTAACTTGGTCCAGTTATGTAGTTACACATCCTTCTTTTAATAGTTTGCATTTGAAGAGACCTTTCAATGGGATCAGAATTATTCAATACCACAAAAATGATTCTAATAGGTAATTGTACTTGACAGGCAGTGTAAGACAAAACAGAAAAGATACACATTTCTCTGTCTTTAAATTTAGAATTAACAGCATGTGTGTATCACACAGCGTCTCTCTCTAACATGAATAAGTAATTGTAAAAATGTCATTTCACTAAGCCACTGTCCAGTCTATGGAGTACAAAGCTTATGGAAAACAGGTGCGATGACTACTAGAACTATCCCAAAATCCTGTTCATAAACCACACCTAAAATTTCTGATTTCTTCTTTAGAAACTGCACTAAAAAGAATAGTGAATGATTCTCTGTAGCAGGGAGATTATATTCATTCTTCCGTTACAATGCAGCAGCCGCGTTTGTCTCAGTGCACTGCATTGCACTGAATGGACATGATATGAAAATACAATTTTACATTTTCTATTACAAAAATAACTTTTCCATTGTGCCACATAAAAATTCGCATCAATGTCTAAATGAATTACAGCATACAGGTAAAATCTGTCAATTAAAAAACTTTTCCAAGTCTCTACCCACCATCTACAGAAGGATTTAACACTGGAGGTAGCAGAAATTCTGTCTTATGACAGCTGCATTACTTTCACAAGGTATTCATTAGTGCAGTGTGAATAGATCTACAACTACACAGCTGTAAGTTCTACAGTTCTTTCAAACTATACTAATCTACTCTATATTCAAAAAAATACTGGAAAATAATTCATCTTCTAAGACAATTACAAAACAATTGTTAAATAAGATTAAAGCCTTTTCCACTCAAAACGACCATATGCTGGACTGACAACTGATTCTACCAAACTACGGAATTTTAAGTAATTTGGTCTGCCACTACTGCAAGTTACAAAAGGAAGGCAGTATACAGGGTTGAAAGAAAAAGTTTCTTCATGTGTAAAGAAATACAAAAACCAGCTTTATGATACTTAAACAAGCCCTAAATCATAAACACATATACCATTCTATTTAGAGAACAGAATTTATAAAGTCTATGTACTGTACTTTATTTAAATGCATCTTGCACAGGAGAGATGTGCAATAAGACCGAGTCACAGTCTGCACAGCACTGCATGGTAGCAGAACGAGATCCAACAGGCGTAAATTGAAAAAGAAAGGTACAGGTTAGATAAAAGCAAAACCTTTTTCCCTGGAAGGACACCCCAGCAGTGGAGCAGGTTGCCCAGAGAGGCTGAACAGTCTCATCCTCAGAAAATTTCACGACACGCCTGGATAAAGCCCTGAGTAACCTCATCTGACCCCTGAGCTGATCCAAGCTGAGCAGGAGGTTGTACCAGGACCCTCGTGAGGTCTCTTCAAAATGAAATTATTCTGTAATTCTATAATTACAAAGAGGAAGCAGAGGAACTGATGGTGATAAATAAATCATTGTGACATTTTTGTGACACATAAAATAATATTGCAGCAAAATTATTATGCAAGGGTATAAAGTCTTTATATGAAGGTCCATAAACCATTCTTATAGTATGCATAAACACAGTAAAATTTATATGCATGATAAAAAGTCTAATTTAAAACTTTTGTAAGATTTAACTAGTTACATTTTATTAGCATTACTTCTTTCCAAAAAAAAAAAGGATTAAGTATTACAATTAAGTACATCTTGCTAAAAGGCAACTATGCATTTTATTATTTAAGTAATGGACATGCTTCAGCTTTTAACTTTGATTTTCTACCTAAATAAATTTTGTACGTGCCAGAAAATTTTACAGAACAATTCCCACCAGTGCTAGAACTGCCTCTAGTGAACTCACATTAACAATCTCAAAGGAAGCTGTAATTCAAACTAGATTCTTTTACTAGGAGCACTTTTCATTTTGCTCCCTATGTCCATCATTCTAATTTAACTACCAGAACAGCAAACGTGCTGCAATAACCTGAAACCTTGTTTAAATTAAGGCTAACCTCAATTCACCTAGACCACTAGAAGAGGAGTACTTTGTAGTGTGATTTTTGTGGTTTGGATTTTTTGTTTTGATTTTTTTTTTTGTTTTATTAAATGGTGTGAGATGTGCCATAGTTTTTTTATATCTGGCTACACAACACATGGGTCAGTTCCATCCCCAAGGCAGCTTTCTGAGAGCACGCAGTCAAGTTCACACTTACGTATTTCCTACATGTGTCAAACTCTGTATCAGAAAAGACTGGAAACAAGATCTTGGCAGAGCACTTCACTTTCACAGGACACATGCACAATGCACTATCCATAAAGTGGAAAAAAAAAGAAAAAGAAAACCTATATGGATCAGACTAAATGTTTATTTAAGAAAGCATCCTTGAAGGATGGAACACCTCTTAAAGGCCCAACAAGAAAGACAAAACCTTTTTAGCAGAGTCAGTTGCAGTAAGACAACGGGTAATGGTTTTAAACTAAAAGAGGGTAGATTTAAGAGTAGATAGAAGGATGAAAATTTGTACAAAGAAGCTGAAACACCCAGCACAGGTTGCCCAGAGAGGCAGCAGATAGCAATCCCAAGAAACATTCATGGTAAGGTTGGCTGGGGCTCCGAACAACCTGATGTAGCTGAAGATATCCCTGCTCACTGCAGGGGAGTTGGACTAGATGTCCTTTAAAGGTCCCTTTCAACCCAGAGCCTTCTGTGATTCCATGATCATACCTCTCACATGTTTACAGGAGCACGTCACTCCCAGCTGCCTCCAAGAGTGCTGATGAATGCACCAGGGTCAGCCTTTTCTGCTTGGGGTTTTAGAGTATTTGCTACTGTAGAACTCGGGGAATCAGTGATCCAGGCTGGAGGAACGGGTGTGTGAGCAGCAACCCTGCAGGTCACTCTACAATGGCACCTATGGCACACTTGCTCACCAGGAGCCACACACTGCACAGCTTTGTGGGCGACCGGTGTCCTCAGCTCTGCTTCCTCCGGGGGTCCTGCTTCCCACAGGGAGGGGTACCAGCACTCCGCGGAAAGGTGACAGCTCCCTGCAGAAATGCCTCAAAGTGCCATCTCCAACAACATTTTTTAGAATCTCATTCCTAGTAACATCCCTTGCAAGACTCCTGTAAGATGGGTTAAGGTTTATCTCTACTTACAAGGACAAAGACTTTAAGAGCTGTTTTACTGACACTACTAAAAGCAGTGAAGAAATGAGCTACTAAAGGCAGTGAATGAAGGATACAGAGAGAATTTACTGAAGTTATTTTGAATTATCTTAAAACACTTCTCTTCTGCATCTTCTTTGGAGGACTCCAATATTGTTCATATCTTTTTTTACATTATTACTGTCTATATTTTATTTTCAGAATTGTTTTCTTTTCTCCCTTCCTTGATAACTGCTTTAATTTTGTAACTATGTCAGAAGCATCCGTTATTTCTCCCCTAAACTATTAAAGACACTTAGAAAGGGAGCACATTTCCTTTCTGGACTATCCTTACTACTGAGTATAAGTGATGGAAAAAGATTAGGCGAGATTCATGCAGTACGCAGGCACAGGTACACACACTTCTTTAAATTCATCTTCATTTGTTCTGACCTTTTCAAGATTCTTAACAGCTTCTCAGCTAGCTCTTTGCAATTCTAATAAATCATTTTCCAAAGCAAATAAAAACCTTCCCATTTCATTTTCAGTAAGTCAAGAACGTGGCCAAGGCCAGGATCAAGAGCTCTTTAGCATGCTTTCAATTATTGTTCTCACTTACTCCCTTCCCTGACTGCCCAGGTTCAACTCCCTTCACACCACAGCAAGGAATAAACCCACCCTTCTTTGATGAAATGCAGTTCACTTCTCCCACAGGCATTCCCAGTGAGTCCACAAGGGAAAGGCTCAAGTGCTAAAACCTACCTGCAAATTTGGGGGGCGGGGGGGAGGGGAAGGCAGGAAATAGAGAAGTAATATTACTCCTTATATTGTCTCTGTACCTACCCTCCTACCCTCTCTAATCCTCTCTATCTATTAATTTAGCAATAAAATATCATCAGCATCTCCAAGGTTTTGGTCTGCAATCAAATTTTAGTTTCAGGGAATTTAGCTCTCTATTTAGGTTCAGAGCCTTGACATACAAAGTACTGCTCTAAAAATGTTGGCTTTTAGTGAAAATGCCACTTTTGCCAGGAATTTTACCCAGAGACCTGGCACATCTGGTTTTGTCTGCAAACTAATAATCTGCATAATCTTTTCATATCCCAAAATAATTTATAAATCTCTACTAACTTAACAGAAGAGGAGAAATGCTGCAGTATTTTAAGATGCTCAAGCAAAGACTAACTTAACATGAAGTGACTCATCTGAACAGGTGAGTAAAGGTGTAATACTTCTCTCTAGTGTCTGTATAATACCTGTATCAGTCAGCAAAAAAAATTCATTCACTCAAAATGCAAACCAAATTTATTGACACCATCATGTCCCAGAAGCTGTGCCTCACACTTTCCCTCTGTCGCTTCCTGCAATGGTTTGTGAGTACATGCACAGCTCTGGGAAGGCAACCGGCGTTGCTGAGCACAGTGAGGCACTGGGCTGGAGCGCAGCCAGGTCCAGGTTCCTGCACACAAGAATCTGAGCAGCAGGTTTGCTTACTGACAGAAGAGACTCGATAGTACCAGTCACCACCACCATCAAACATGGCTACGGCACTCATTTATAACCCTAACGTGGCAAATGTTCATTCAAGCCTCTAAGATCACTGAAGTCCACGTGCAGAGAATGCACTGTGGATGGAGCTGGACAGTGAAATGGCTGTTGGCAAACAAGACTGCTTTCTCTTTCTCACTCTATGTTCAGGATTAGCATTTCCTCAATACAGCAGCATACAGAAAGATCTGACAGACAGTAACAATGCTCTGCCTCCTCTCAGCTTTTTACAAGGTTTTTCAGTTCTTGATCAGAAATCAGATACTAAAACTGAATTCTGAATATGCCTCAAACCCCTGATTTCTCCAAGATTTTAGCTCCTATTCAACCAGCACTTGCAACAGCCACTTTATTCTAAAATCTTTCCAGAACTGACTGTGCCTGAACTCACCATTCTAAGCTAGATTTAGTAGTGATTGCACACTTTAGTACAATCTAAAGTACTTTCCCCATAATAGTAACTTTTCATATTCAGTCTATACTCACAGCACATTACTAGACTACATCAGACTCACGTAAGACCAACCCATGCTCTGCTAACCAGACCCCTGAATCCCTACCAGCAATTCTCCCAGGCCTCATTCCCCACTTCTGGGCCATGTTACCCAAGCAAATTAAATATATCTCTTTAGTACAGCAACTCTGCACTTCAGACACATCTTGTGCAGGAACTGCTCAGACACATCCTTCCCAGATCCCAGAACAAAAGAGGGGATCATCACTGGGACATCGTAGCCTCCAGTTCTCTTTACCCAAAAAGTTCTGCAACTGTACTCTGTGACCATGTGGTCTCTCAACCTCTTCCACCTGAGTGAATCCAGTGCTGAATTTCATAACTGCAGATAAGGTGATAAATGCACTTTTTCTTTTTTTTTTTGCAACCATTTGTGATCTAGCTAAAATAAACTACTTGTCCTGTGGTACAGTTTGTACTTCTCTCTCCTACAAATCAAAGAGGATCATCTTTCCTCCAGTGTTAACCAACCAAGTTACAGCTAAAATGAATATAACTGTTGTTTCATATGTAAATCTTGACTGAAGTAAGATTTTATTATGTACTATCTCTTGTTCTTACAAAGTTAGATCCATGGTTAAATTAATGCAGAAAAAAACCAAATATTCTTACTCAAGGAAATAAACCTAAATTTAAATCAGACATAGGAAAGCTCTCACTGTCCCACCACCAGCAGAATTTATTGTTATTAGCTATAAAAGCACTGTTACAAGGCTCAAAATCTTACCTACAAAGGAAGTTTTGTTCCATAATGACCATCTATAAAGGCACAATTTCACTAAATCACATGAAGGCAAACTTCAAGATAGATCAGCCGAGTAACAGCCACTGATAGCTGAAAAGTAACCAGCTGTAGCACTCTCAAACCATGAAGAACTTACAACACAGACTCATGTGCTAAAAAAAGCTAGATAGCAAATAAAGGAAAATATTAGAGCCTGGTGAGCCCCATCAAGCAAGGCTAAGCTCTAACTGTGCTCTCCCAAGTCCCTGATGAGAAAAAGAGCCAATGATGACAGGCCTATATATCACAGACAATCAGACGTATTTTGGCTGGGCTGTGACAACGACCTGGAATGCTAGAGGGATGGAAAGGAGGAAGTCAAGGTCAAGAAGGCCAAAATTAGGTTGGGGCAATGCCCTCTGTCATGACCCATCCCCTCCCCACTTCCTGCATGCACAATGTCCCTGTGACCTGCCTGTCCACACATGCACATGCTCCAACTCTTCCTGGTGATCCTTCAGACCCTACGTAAAAACCTCCCTGACAGCACAGTGTCGTTTGTGCATGGACAGACAGGAAGACAGGAGACAGCATCTGTGGGGGTGGGACTGTTATGTTTGTTTGAATCTAATGTGGTAAGTATCTTTCTGTGAGCAAAAAGAATGAGTCAGTATCTTTAGAATGCACCAACAGAAATGAGGTGTGGATGACAGACGACAAATGCTTGGAGGAAGAAGGAGACAAAGTAAGCAAAAATTGATGCAGAGTGATTGGATAAGAAATTTAGTGCTAAATGACTGGAGTGAGTTTTAGAGGGAAACTGCACACGGGATTACGCAAATGCAAAATACAGAATGCAACCTGATGCAGAACATGCCGGGGAAGGGGTAGGGATCTGTGCAGGAAAGACAACACAAAAAGGACCAAGAGCCCAACTTGACAAGGTCACTAAGACTACAAAGTAGGAATATTGTTTTGGCTTCCAGACTAACACAATTATCCTGGGTTACAGTGTATTCTATTACCATGAGCTGTTGAGACCAGGTGTAGCGATGTTCCTTGCCTCCTCCCTCTGGACTAGC